>JAQFVV010012406.1:13020983-13401897 GCA_028023455.1 Epiperipatus broadwayi
TCCTGAAAAGGTTAGCGTTTTCAGCAGTCTTCACATGCAAATGCATGTTTACGTGTGAATCCGTGCGAGAACAGTAAAATGTCACGGTAAGTGTTCAAAATTGATTGAAGGGGAGTATTGCCAGCCATAGAAGTTGATGCTGTTGTGTTTTCCAGAAAGAGAGCAAACATCCTGCCAGATGCGAAGCTATGCGTTTGCAGGAGGAAAATGGTTTTAGTCAACTACAGGATCTGGGGAATTCTGTTGCTACTCCTGCAAGTGTACCTTGGTTCTGTGTAAAGGAATTGGTTGGACGGCTACAAAATCCCATTTCAGCTTTGAGGCTCATCTCCTATTGGAGTCAAACAAACTGTAAATCCCTGCCCCCCTAAAAAAATGTTTTTTTTTTTTTTAAACGAACTATTTAAGGCTTTTTAAGAAAGGCAAAAAATAAATGAAGAACTTTTCGCTATCATATAAAAGTTCGGTAACGTAAATATTTAAAAAAAAAACACCTCATAATAAGAAAATAAAAGACGATAATTAAAAATCAAACCAACCCCTCTCCACTCTCTAAAAACTAACTGTTGGTTTATTAAAAATGAATTGATTAATAAGGCTTTCCAAAAAAAGCTCAAAATCAATAAAGTCGATAATTTAAAAGCAAACCAACCCCTCTCCAATAATTCGTATATTTTGTTAACCTATCTCTTTATATGTATTCTATATTCGAACACCTTTAAAATTAATATGCGAAGTTTCCAGTGCATCGGCAAAAGATACTAAAAGATGCGAATTAAAATTCAAACCAACCCCTAAAAACCAACTTTTAGTTTATTAGTTAAAACTGAATTGTTTAAGGCTTTAAAAAAGAAGCTCAAAATCCAAAAAAGGCGATAATTTAAAAGCAAACCAACCCCCCTCTACCATCTAAAACAAAGTGTTTGTTTATTAAAAAGGAAAAAAAAAACATATGAGTTTTATGTATATGTAACGAAACAGATAAATCAAAATAAAAAAAAAAAACCTCAAAATCAAAAAGTCGATAATTTAAAAGCACCCCCAAACAAAATGTTTGTTTATTAAAAACACACACAAAAAAAAAACCCATGAGAATTTTATGTATAGAAAGTGAAAAAAAAATTTTTTTTACCGTAGTATTCTGTAAAGAAACCGACGGCCCATGAATCGGTATATTGATGTGCATTGGGCAAAAAAGAGCGCCATCAAATGGTAGGGTTCAGTATTCATTCTATTACCCATTATTTTTACTTCAAAGTCTACTTTGTCCAATTACTATACTTTCCATTTTCAAATTTGTCAATCAAGTTTTTTCATACTAATTATTTTGTCAGTTTTTTGACTGTATATATTCATTATACTTGTCAATTTTTTTTTTATTAATTATTTGACTGACTTTATATAGGTTTGTATTACTGTAATATTGAAAGATGTTTACAAATTTGAATTGATATGAATCAACCATTCACAGGATTACATTCAATGATGTTTCTAGTATTTTTTTCTGACATTTAAGCTATTTTTTTTTTTTTTTGTGTGTGAGTAGTAGACACTATGCTGTTATAATGAAAAAAAATTTCAGTTCACTAGGCTGCATTATTTAGGTAATTCCTGAAATGATAGTAGTGCAATAGATCTATTTTTATTTTTATCATATTGTAATTTTTTTTGGTTTATATTTCATATGTTCGTAGTTTCAATGATGGTAATTTTTTTTTTGCAACCTGTTTTCCTGCATTCAGCAGCTTGACAGTTATACGATTTAATCCATATCATTCAGGCCAGTATTATTAGGAAGTATTCTTTGTATTTCTCAGAAAAATGCTAGGTTTTCAGGCCAGTCTGGAGATAGTTATTCATTTTCCAATAGTATCACATTATTCTATTTTTTTTAAATTTTTTACCCTCATTTTAAAGCTTTTAATCTGATATATGGAAATAGATTATCATGGCTTTCTTTATGTCACTATAAAGAATAGTTCAATATTATGAAGATTGCTGTTATTATTAGCATTATACATATTTCTGCTATCATCCTCTGTATTTAATAATAAGCCATTAAGAAAATGTAAATATAACTTAGAGAAAATAGTCAAATTAGAAATAAAATAATAAAGATAACATATACAAAGTCTTATAAGATTGTTAAAGAAAGGAATGTATTATAGATTTTAGAAAAAGACAAGTGAATCAGTAATATTCTAAATATGACACTTTGGTTTGCTGACATACTTACTAGTTGTACCTCACAGGAGTATAATGACATATTTTGTTCATTGGAGCTATCTTTAACTGATTTACAAAATAATATTTCTTTTTTTCATTTTGTCTACATTGTTATTGTACTAAAATTGTTTTAATAATTACATATTTCTTTAGCAAATGTTATAATTTCTTGATGTGTGATAACAGTAATGTTTTATTGTCATGACAAATATCTATTAATAATATTATTATATTTTGTGTTTAATAGTTTTCAAAACTGTAAAACATTTTAGTAGCAAGGTTGAACTAATGAGTCACCAGTATTATATGATTTTATCTTGCTATAAGTTGAGACAGTGTGAAAGATGCTTTTTGTTTCTTAAAGGATAGTTAAGTATTTATCCAATACATTATTTATATTGTTAATATAGATAATGATTTAATGACATTTCTTATATACACTTTATACAATGTAATACTTTACTATATCTCATTTTCACAGTAGCTGGTAGTTTTGACTGTCCAGTCTTCCTTAGAGCTTCTTTCAATATTTAAAAATAAAAAATAAAAACAGGAAGTTGTTGAACTGTTGAAATTATCAGTTATTGAGAAAATGTGGCACAATGAAGGGTTGCATTATATATTATAAGAAATACTGTCATGTAGTTTACACAAATAATAATATGGTTACTGCAGAAAAGTTGAATGAAAAGAAAGAATGTTTAATATATATATTTTAGTTGTATGATTTTCAGGTAGTAATTAAGCTTTGTTAGTTTCATATTAACATTTACTGACATTTCTAAACATTATTAAAATTAATACATGATATTCCTAAATGCTAAATAATTCTTATAAGATTTTTTTTTTTACTCTTTGGAGACTTCATTTTTCTGGTTTAAACATTGCTTTTTTTTCCATCTTGTCATCTTTTAAGAACTAGGGACATGCAAATCATTAGGTCATAAAGAAAGAGATACTTTTGTTCATAATTTATTTTTAATGGCTCATTTTTTTCTTCTTTCAGATTGACAATTTGTTTAAAGTAATAAAATCAAAGTAAATTTGTTTAATATTTAATATGTTAATGGTTGCCAAACAGATCACCATTGATAGAATATGCTCTAGTAGTCTAATGTTACCCAATAGCTGTTTTTGAAAGTCCATTAACATTTGTATCAAATTTGTCTTCATTTATTAGCAATAACCATGGGAGGGTAGTGGATAGATTATATTAAAATGAGTTGATAAATGAATTTCAGTCTATAGTGTAACAGGAACCAGGTTTGAATCCTGTTACAAGATAAAGGGACACTAGATATTCACACCTACCTATAGATGTAATAATCACACATGTTTGAGGCAAAATAACTAAACAGTTTAACCAAGATAAGTTTAAGGGGTTTTTGTGCTCATTGTTTTGATAGAGTATGTGTGTATATATTATTATATAACCAAATGTAAAAAGAACTTTCTGGAAAAAGTATAATTTATATATTTTTGTATGTATAATTTTTATTATTATTTTTAATTAGTTGTTAAAAAAAAATGAAACAGATGTTTATCTATGAAATACTATTTGTGTTAGTTATTGTATAAAGTTATTTAAAAAATTTTTTGAATGGATTGTTTCGAGATAAAACTTGCTAAAAGGTTTTCTTTTGTCAAAAAATGAGAAGACAAAAGAAGCCGAATCTGAAACAGTGGTGTGCAGGACTGAGTAGGCTAGATGAAAGAAGTAGAACTTTCTAGAATAAAAGAAAGAAAATATAAATAGAAAAAATCCAGTGATCAGGATTATTATTGACTATTGATTATTGACATATTATTAATTATGCTGTTGGAAGTAAAAAAATATGTGCGCCAACATGACGATGTGGGGGTAAAGTCTTAAACATGCTGAGCTTTATTCTACTGCCCACGGAGAAGAAATATGCTATGTGATTCTGTCATTTACTGAAGTCAAAGTTCTTGTCCAACCCGTTCATCTCATCAAATAGTATAACATCTATGTTTCATCGAAAGTTCAAAGTAACGACATTTTCGCACAATCTATGGCCATGTTCTCACTGAGTAAGCTTACTTTCTATTTGTATGTGAATGGTCTCAGTTTCTCAGGGACTAAAGGTAATCTTTGTGTTTTTTTTTTAAATTTATAATCATATGAATTATGGCATCCATGTACAGTTATATTTTAGTTTATGTAAACAACATTAAAACAAAATAACTAATCTATGTATTAGATAATAATTTCCAACCATTAAATATATATGCGCTTGCATTTTATTAAAACAAATGAGCAACATGATTTATTTTTTTATTTCTTTAATTGTTAGCTTGGTTAAAATACATAAATACATTTTCAAATAGGTCAGTGCAATCTTTTTTTTTTTATTAACGTCTCCATCAGTATAAATACTACCTGTTCTGAGTGAGCTAGCTAGTGGTCAGGCTTCTATTATTGCGCTATCCTCACTATATTAACCCGGCACAATAATTCTTATGTAAACCATAGGATTGGTGCTTGGAATCAGATAATATGGATGTCCATAAATATGTTGATCAGGAAATATTATTTAGGAATTTTGAAAGATTAATATATAAATATATTCATGTTTATTTTTGTTTTATGGGAGATGAGTTTTAGAATAACTTATCTCCAGGTGCATGGTGACTATACAGCCATCTCAGTAAAGTATAGATAATAGGTTTTGTTCAATAATAGATTTCATTAAGATAGCGTATGATCTACTAAATATAGTTGGGTAAAAGGTAGAAACTCATTGCATTAGCAATAAATAAAAACTTCTATAGTAAAATATAAATAACAAAAAATTCTAATTAGATATGATGCTTAAAATGTTTTGCTAATAATGAATGCAAATAAATATTTATCAAGTTAGTGAAAAAAAAAATTATGAGTGTTTGTAAATAAAAATAAAATATCTTTCAATTTTTGTGCACTTTTTAAAATCAAAATAAAATATTTTTATTATATAATCAATGCTAAATCTTAAAAAAAAAAAATTACAAATGGAAAAAAAATTCTTCATAAAGGTTGCAAAAACAATTTAAAAGTTAATGGAATAATAAAAGGGTTATTGAAATATAGTGCTTTTGAATAATTTGTTCAAGTTAGACCAGTCATCTTCTGTGGTTGTCTAAGCAAAGAATGTGATAATCCAAAGATTTAGCTTTTATTTAGCATGGTTTGGATTATGTTCGGAATGATTTGAATTCTCAGCTCATTTTAATTAAAAATAAAATGGAATTAAGCGCTTTCTGGTATTTATTTTCTAAAATGAGGCCTTATATTATCGTTTATTTAATATTTTTCATTTGAATATACAAATTATTAGATCTAATTTTGATGAACTTGCAGCTTATTTAAGTAATTTTTCCATAGGTTATAATTTTAATTGCATCTTGGATTTTGATGAGAGAGCAGTATTTATATATTCTGGATGGATATTTAAGCATTCTTTCTCCACAGATTTATTCACATCTGGAAGTGTAATGATTTTTATAAAAATGGGTATTAATTTTACTTGTCACATTCCAATACTAGTCTCTGCAAAATGTACTTTGATTAATTTGAGTTTTCCTGTTTATTTTTACTATTCTGTAGATGGCGCATGAGTATCATTTTAGATTTTATTGCCAAATTGATATCTATCTGATTTACATTTGTTTTCCAGTATTGATATGAATATAAATTTATCTGATAATCTTCATAAGTTTTTGAATTTATTGTGTAGTTAAGACTTTGATCAAGCTATCTTTTCACCTACATGTATAATTTATTTTTGTCAATTAGTATTAGGTCATATATTTAGGAGATCAAATCATCACCTAAATTATGAATTATCTTTACTTAAAGTTTTTATTTCAGATCATTTTGTGATAGTATCAAAATTATTTAACTGTAAGTAACAGATAAAATAATCATTAATATGTTAATAAGTTATTCTGTTTCAAATGGGGATAGTATTTTTGCTTTGAATGATGTTAATTCTGTATTTTTAAAATTCCAAGATATTTGTGAATCTTTAATTACAAAATCAATAGCTTGTTTTAAATTGATAAGCAACAGATGTTCAGCATGGATAATTGATAATTTATTGGAAAAGATTAATCAAAGAAGTTCTTGGGTGGAAATTTTGTAAATTAAAAAATAACTGAATACCAAAATTAAATCTGGTATAGGCACATTAAAATTTTATTATTATCAAAAAAAATTTATTGATAAAAAAAATATCTCTTTGAAATGGAAATTGATTAATTCTTTAATAAAAAAAAACCTTTGCCAAATCAAGTTAAATTTATAAAATACTATGCTAATTTGTTGAAAATTCAAAATAAATGCAAAATATGTTGCTAATATGTTTAATAAATTTTTTTTATATGTGCCACTAGATAATGTAGTAAAACAAGATTTGTCATTTGCTTCTTCTTGCCTTAATTTCTTATGTGTAGATATTATTAATTTTCAATTGTCTTACATGATTGATCATTACTAATCGGATAGTTTAATGCCAAAAATTCTTAAATAAAATAAATGTTTTTGTAACTGTTCTTGTTTATTTAAAAGGTGATCTCTTATTTTTTGGAAATTATAAACCAGTTTCTAGTATTTCTGTAATTTTTAAATTGTTGGAAATTGTCATTAAAGGGGAAATGAGGTCATTTTTACTTAAAAATAATGTTTGAAGTTCAGTATAATTTTATTTCTAGTAGAAGTACAATTCTATAATCATGTATACAATTTGATATCATTTCTAGATAATCATCTCAGAACTGTTGCTATATACTTAGGCTTACCTAAAATATTTGATTCTGTATTTTATAAAATATTTAAACATCTATATTTATATGGTTTTCATAACCTTTTTGCATTTGGCTTGCAAATTATTTAAAGAATAGGAGACTGATAACAAATATTTCTGATATTACTAGTTTTTTTTTTTTTTAATAGTAACTAATTATAATGTATCACAAGATTCAGTCCTGGTCCAATATTATTTTAAATTTATGTAAATGATATATTTTCACTACATTTGGAATTAAAGATGTGTAGTTTTGCAGATAATGTTGTTTTGTCATTACTGTAGTTTCACATAGTTATCTTGAAAAAATAATTGTTGATTTAGCTTTTAATTGTTTATCAATTAATTGAATAAAAAAAGAGTGATACATTTTTTTTTTTATAAATTTGTATCATGTTCTCTTGACATCATTATAATTCTTTTTTTTTTTTTTTACATTGCAATAGTCCTTGCCCCAGTATTTCATTTAGCTATTATTATTATTTAGATAAATGGATGATTTTAGATTATTATAATCAAATCATATTAATTTCCTTTGTTTTTGTTTATGTAATCTAATTTATACAATATTCCATTTTTCTAAATTTTTACCATTTTAGCTTTAATTAGTATTTATATTTTTTGTTATCAAACCATATTATGTTATATCTTTATTTAGGGAAGTATTCTATTTCTGCAGTATCTATTTAATTTATAAAATTGTATAATAGCTATGGTAGTAGTTTACTAGACTAAGACATCAGCTGATGGCGCCATTGTCACATCAACACCATCAGCTGAGCCATTGTCACACCAAAACTATAATATATGAACATTCCCAGGCCGTCTATTTGAATCAATTTGTGGTGTTTTTTGTTGTCCAAAATAATCAAACACAGAAATTGTGTTTTTTAACATTTTTTTTTGTTTATTAACATAAAAAAAATTAATTTAAATGAAATGAAATCAACAAATGTAATAAAATAAAAGCAACAAATTTCAATTTTATTATGTTTTTTTTGTGTTACGCATATTTTTTTGTTTAAAAAATAATAGGAACAAAAATAAAAGTTCTTACATTTTCATTTTTACATAGAAACAGCAACAAATACTAAAATCGTTTTAAACTTATTATGCTTTTTTTTAGCATGGTATTTTTTTTTAAAAAACAATTTTCAGTGTTGTTAGTCTTTTTTTGTGTTACCCAGTTTTTTTTTTTTTTTGTTTAAAAATCAATAATCAGAACAAAAAATAAAAGTTCTTAGGCTTTCTTTTACATTTTCATTTTTACATAGAAACAGCAACAAATACTAAAATGGTTTTAAACTTACTATGCTTTTTTTTTAACATGCATTTTTTTTTTTTAGCAAAACAAATTTCAATTTTATTACTCGTTTTTTGTGTTACTTGCTTTTTTTTGTTTCAAAAATAATCGCAACAAAAAGTAAAAGTTGTTAGCCTTTACTTTTTAAACTATAAACAACAACAACAAATTAAAAAAAGTCTTACTAATAACATGCTTCTTGAGTTTTTAGAAACCAGTTTAAAACTTTTTAAACTTTTTTAACAATAACAACAACCAAAATGAAAGAACAACAACTTTAAAAACTATTACCCAAATAACCATTGAATATTTGAAACTGGTTTTGTTTGCAAAAAAGAACAACAACAAATATTAAAAATCTTCAAAATAACTTCGATTTACATGAACAACTTGAAACGCTATTTGTAAAAAGGGAATTTGTGTTAGGTAAACATTAGATGAAAATATTTGTAAAAATAAACAAGCCAAAAGAACAACAACAAATATTAAAAATTTTCAAAATAACTTTGATTTATATGAATAACTTCAAACGCTATTTGCCAACAGGAAATTTTTGTTAGGTAAACACTACAAAAATAAAAACATTATTTGTCAAAATAAACAAGTCAATATTTTGCAAAAATTATACTGGGAGTGCCATGTCAAAGACATCTCTGAAAGGATGGATAGGAAAATATCTTCATCCTTGTGGAGACGTTGCCACATAAATTCTGCAAGGTAGTTTGGCAGAACTTGATAGTGAGTTCCATGTTGTTTACGATTTTTCCACTTTAAAAGACCCCAAAGATGCTCAATGGTTTGCATAAGAGTGCCTGTGGAAGGGTCCACAAAGTTGTAGGTGTGATTCACTGTTATATGACAGAATCCTGATGCCTCAAGATCAACGGACTTATAACCCATCTAACAGTCTGAGAAAATAGTCAATTCAGACTTGACATCTTTGATGGCCTGCAAAAGTGTGGATGCAGATCGGCAAGGAACACATTTTAAGAAACATTCACGTGTCTCACGGCACCCCCCCCCCCAAAATCCACTGTTGAGGGAATATGCTTCCCTGATGGTTTTTCTTTCTGCTAAAGAGAATTTCATTCACGTCAACTGTCAAACCAGGGCCGCTGATTTGACAGCACGGTCGAGCTGCCAAACTCTCAGAACACAGCTCCCGCAGACTGTTGGTCCAATGCAAAATGGCATTTCTGCTGAGCGACAGTTCTAACCGGACGGCTTGGACACTCAGCTGTTTGCGACTCCAATAATAAATAATCCATATAGCTTGAACCAATGGTATTCTAGAGCCGTCAAATGAACTCATCTTTTGAATGGAACATGTTCGCTTGCATGAATGTAACAGACAGCAAAATTGAGTGGCACCTTTTTACAGAATAATTTCATTGCTGATCCACAATCGCTTCTCTTTGAATGTGGAAGCACATTCATTCTTTGCAAAAATGACACAGCATCTGATTCTGTTGATGGTAAATCACAGAATTGTACAAGATGTGGGATTTCCTGTGCCATTTTGTTGGTCTCGTGAAATGTTATGGACAGTACGTTACTTGACACGTTACCTAATTCAAACAATCTTCACACATCTATTTGGACTAGGTTTTGCCATTTAGAACTTCAATACAGAATGGTGTAAAGTGTCGGAAGATTATTACTTAAGAAAGTCACATTAGTTCAATACTAAAAAAATAAATAAATAAAAAGAACAATTTTCATAGAATTCAAATACACACACCTTTACACGAAGTCTTAAAAAGTATGTGAATTTGCAAAAATTATTTACTGCAATGCGACAAAGCATTCTGCAATCTGTAACACAACACAAATGTATTATAGTAAACGCGGGTTCGAATATGCCGTCGGCCACTGAAATGGCATTTTTATGTACTTTAGCACAGCAACAGCACTATCAAGTGGCGTCCTTGTCTAGTAAACTATTACCATAGTTATTATTTTTGGCAGATATTGTGCTATATCTCTTTGATATATTTATGGGACTCAGTTATACTGACTGTTCATTTATATTCAGTATGGAGCAGTTCTTGACATATATTGTCAAAGATCTTAACTATCTTAAATGTTTTATTGTAAATAAATGATTATCAGCTAAATATCAATAGCAAATTTTCTCCAGACTTCCAGTTTTTGGTACAATTTAGTTTATAATGCTTCCAAATTATTTAATATGTTTACACAATAAGATTTACATGATTGGTTGTATTATATTAAATATATATTTTTATATATTAGATATTATATTTTATCTGTTGTGAATTCTTTGTTCAAGATTTTTCAGTGTGGAATTTATATTACTGTATTATTTATTTATTGTTTACTGAAATAGTGTAGAAGCACTGAAAACCCTCAGCGAGTTATATGTAAATTAACTATCGATAAATGTAAATATAGAATGAACCCATTTACATTTTAGCTTTGACTGTATTTAAGCATACCATTTACTGACATTTATATGCAGAGTGTGATTTATATATAGTAATGTAATTTCAAGACAACTAACTATAAGCTAATCTCAAATCACTATAATTAAAAGGAAAGGCTGATAGTTTAATTTACATATGGCTTACTGGGGTTTTCAATGCTTCGGCATTATTTCATCTATATTTCGGACTATTGAAGAGTTATATTTACATCTATTAACTGAAGATTAATTTAATATTAAAAGGGGTATAAATATGAGGATTGACTTTTCCCTCTAAATAGTTAGTGATTTCAGGTTAGCTTATAGTTGTCTTGAAATTATGTTAGTATATATAAATCAAGCTCTGTATGAGAATGTCGGTAAATGGTAGGCTTATATATGCTCAGAACTAAAGTATAGGAGGGATCATTTACATTTATGTTTACTGATAGTTTAATTTACATATATCTTGTTAGGGGTTTTCAGTGCTTCCACATTATTTCATCTATATTTATTGTTTATTCAATAAATGGATAAACAAATAAATATTTATATTCAATGATGTATATAGCGAATGTTAATTAAATGAATTGATAATTATTAAAAATTAAGATTAAAAAAGACTAGAATTTTTGATAGCATCAAAGTAATTTTTATAGAATTTGCATAATGTATGATTTATTTTAATGATATGTAGATACTATCAGAAACATGTATAAATGTTAAAATCTTAAAACATAGTTTGAATTTTTTTTTATCATTGATGCATCATCATCATCATCAGCCATTATCAATCCACTGCAGGATGAAGGTCTCTCCAAGTATACTCCATCTTCTCTGATCTTTAGCTTCTCTTCTCCACATCACTCCTGCACCCTTTCTTATTTCATTCATCCATCTCACATGTGGTTTCTTTCTGGGTCTTTTACAATCTCTTGGAATCCAGTTTAAAATTTCAATTGTCCTTCTATTATCATCTCTTCTAGCAATATGTCCAGCTCAACTCCACTTCAATCTTTTAATTTTTTCAATGACGTCAGTAACCCCTATTTGTTCTCTTACACATACATTGCGTTTTCGATCTCTTCTTGTTACTCCCAACATAAATCTCTCCATACTTCTTTGAGTGGTCTGAAGTCTCTGTATTGCTCTTCTATTAAGTGTCCAAGTCTCAGATCCATAAGTAAGAACTGGTAAAACACATTTGTTAAAAACCTTTTTTTTTCAAACACATAGGCATATTTCCTTTTAGTATCAAGTTATTTCTACCAAAAACACTCCAACCAAGTTTAATTCTATGATTAATTTCCTCCATTATGTTTCCATCTGTATTAATAATCTGACCAAGGTATTTGTATATGTTAACTTCTTCTAATTCATCATAATCAATCTTTATTTTCATATTTTGAGCAAATCGATTAAACATTACTTTAGTTTTTTTAACATTTATCTGTAGTCCTACTTTCCTACTTTCATCTGATAACTCTTGCAACATTTCCTGCAGCACTGAAGCATTATTTGCAAAAACAACTACATTATCTGCGAAATCTAAATGACTTAAATAATCTCCATTTACTTTCACTCCTTTAGTTTCCTATTTTAATCCACAAAACACTTCTTGCAGCACTGCTGAAAAAAGTTTTGGAGATATGGAGTCACCTTGTCTTACACCTTTCTCAATGTTGACTTTCCCAGTATCATTATGTAATCTAATTGTTGCTGTTGCATTTTTATAAATATTCTTTAAAATATGACAATATCCTGGATCTATACCTTGATGATCCAATGCTTTAATCACAGAAGAAATGTTTATAGAATCAAATGCCTTTTCATAATCTACAAATCTAAAACATAATGACAACTCATATTCATTTGTCCTTTCTATAACTTCTCTCAATACCTGGATATGATCTACTGTACTAAAACCACTTTTAAATCTAGCTTGTTCTCTTGGTTGGTGGAAATCCAATGTTCTCTGTAGACGAGTTGTAATTATCTTGGTAAAAATTTTATATAAAACTGATAAAAGGCTGATAGGTCTGTAATTTCTAATATCTTCTTTATCACCTTTTTTAAATATTAATATTATTACTGCATTCTTCCAATCATCTGGTACATCATTATCATTTAGACATTTGGTATATAATTTTGCTAATTTTTTTATTATTTTTTCACTTGCTTCTTTTAATATATCAATTATAATTCCATCATTACCTGGAGCCTTTCCTTTCTTCATACATTTAATTGCATGTCGCACTTCTTCATTTAAAATTCTGGACAATTTGAAAGATGTAATAGATATAGGAGGTACTTGTTCTTTATTACTATATAAATCTTGATAAAAATCTTCTACCAACTTCATGATGTCATCTCTCTTTTTAGTAATAATTCCATCTTTTTTTCTTATTGCAGATATAAATTTCCTACCAATACCAAAATGTTGTTTTACATTCTTGAGACTTTTATTTTCTTCTACAGCTTTTCTTGCTAGTTCACAATTATACTTTCTTATATCATTTTCAACTCTTTTCCACACTATTTTACAAAATTTGAGATATTCAATTCTTTTTAATGTATCATTTTTGTATATCTTCATATTCTTTCTTTTTTTCATAAATTCTCTAGTCTCAGTAGAAATTTTATTGGTCAATTGCTGCTTTTTTCTACCAGCTATCTTTGTTGCAGTTTTTAAAAGTATCAGTTATTTTCATATTAATTTCATTCAAATCTGAATCATGTTCAAAATCTACTAATACTTGAAACCGATTTGTAAGTTCTAATTTAAATTCATTAGAATGTTTCTGAAGATTAGGAATATCAACTGTAGATCATTGATGCATATAGTTTTATAAATAGCAGAAGTTTACTATAATGAGGCTTTTTTTTTTTTAAATATATATTTAAACCATCTGTTAACATAATTTAACTAGAGCATTTGAAATTTTTAAAAAAAATCATTTATCTTTGATTTGTATGTATATATGCATATTTTGTTTATCATCATGTTTATATTTATAAATGTATTATACATAGTTTCTTGTGGATCTAAAACTGACAAGAGAATAAATAAATATTGAAGATATTTAAAAAAAAAAAAAAAGTGGAATTTTTTTATCTGTATTAATTTTAGTTTTTTTTTTTTTTAAAAAAAAGTTGATTTTCGCCCCCATTTTCATTGTAATTATTTCCTACTATGTATATATTTTATCATTTAATCTTATTTGAAAATATTTAAAATGTAAGATTTGTTTATTCATTAAGAAGCTAGATAAAAAGTTTGGATTGAAAAGTGACCTGTTTGTTTGATTTAGTTAGCTTTACATTTTTACTGGTTTGCCTTTTAATGTTTATAATAAATATATATTTATTATCTGTCACTTTAACTGTGTTGCTTAAATATTTGAGTGATTAATAAGATGACAAATGATTGAGAAGTCTGCTTGAATAAATGCACCAGTGTTTATAAAGAAATGCTAAGAATTTTTTTTTTTTTAAGTTGGCTTATAATTTATTGTTATTTTTTTTATTAATAAAGATTGTGCTTATTTAGTTATTTTTATTTGGTAATGGAAGGATAAAATATAATCATTCATTAGTATTTAAGAATTGTGATGTTTTCAACTAATTGTATTAACATGAGTAGTGAAAGAAGATTATTTTTTTCAGAGACCCATCTAAAGTTAGTCATTATATTTTATCTGAAATGTTATTTATAACATATATTCACTATCCTAATATTTTACTGAAAAGATTAAATAATTACAAGTTACCTCATAAATAGTGAATTACAAATAAGTATCTAAGTTTGCTCTTATTTATTTATAATAATTAATATATATAATTAAATTATTTATTTATTCTAACATGCAACAAAATAAAATTTACAAATTATGTTTTAGTTAGGTATGCAAAAAAATTTTTTTCTGTGGAAAAAGAAGTAGGATACCATTTACTCTGGATTGTTTATAATGAATAAATAAACATATTGTAAATGATTATGAATAATTAATTTAAATATATAAATAAGTGATTTATTTATTCACACACAAAGAATTTTGAAATAGTTAACGTTGGAAATGATATAAGTTGAGAGCATGGTAAAATAAAATCAATTTTCAGTAGACAAATATACAATAAAATCTTATTAAAAAAAATAATATCGATTTATTCATAAATAAATAGATGTTTTTTTTTCCTTCAGTATTTAAATAAGTTTTTGCAGAAAAGTTTGTTTTAAAAGAGAAGTTACAACAATTTCAGAGCTCTTACTCCTAAACACCTTTTCTTTTGACAATACAACAACATTAACAATGGTTGGTCACATTTTTTAAGTCTGAACAATACATAATCAGCAAAGTTACAATACATCACTGTCAATTTTCTAATAACTTTTATCAACTCTTATCTTTAAGAAAACCAGGGATTGTTAATTCAGAAGCATTTGTGAAATTCAAAAAAAATATCAAACAAGGTTCATGGATTGTTGCTCCAGTTTTGTCACTTCAGAACGCAAACTTTTTTATGAACTTCTGAATTAAACTGTTCATTTATTTTATTTGTACATTAAGATTATTGAAATTACAACTTAAACATAATTCTGAAACTTCATTATGAAATTGATTCATTATTCAGAATTTCAAAAGCAATATGTGTATTAAAGAACTATAAATTATTAACGTGCATTTTATATGGGGGGGGGGGGCAAAAGAAATAACAAATATTTAGTAAGTAATTTCCATAATGAGGTACAATCATTTATATACATATTTAATTAATGTATAAATGTTGTTAGAATTTGAAAGTTGTTGACAAAGTTAAACAATAATAATTATTATTCAATTTAATTCTTTGATTTAAGTGCAAAACAATAGTTTAAAGCCAATATTTAGAATGCAAATAAAAATAGAAAAATGAGAAAGTATGCAATGTATATTATCAAAAATGGAATTTAATGAAGTCCATTATGCTGGTTTTTTCATATAAATTGTACTAAGCAATAAAATATATACAACAGCTATATAAATATTAATAATAATTCTTTATAAAAAGCCTTTTTCAGCACATGGTTTTGTGCCTTTTTCAAATGTTAAACATCTATTTTAACATTAATTATTACAGATAGAACACTATAGAACACTATCTAGCGTTCTATGATGGAAGTAAAATAATAATAACATAAAATATGAAAAAAAAAAACAGAAGAAAATTATGATACAGAGAATCAATAAAATTTCAAAGAATTAACTATATACCACAATAATATACAGAACAAATAAAACATCCCCTCTATAACTTTTTATATAATAACTTAAATGTATATTACATAATAATTATAGAAAGTAACAAAAAAAAAAAACGTGAATGAAATAAATATAAATTAATCAGAAATGACATTTCATTTTAAAAATATAATAGAACTAACTGCTTACGATCTAAATTAAAAATGATTAATATTAGTAAAAACCTGATTATATAAAAAGTGTAATCTATAGAAAGAGCTAAATAGAAGATTCTCTTTATTTTTCAGGGAAATATATTGTGAGAATTTATAGAAAACTGACTGTAATAAATTAAAATCTTGTTTGAAATAAAATTTCAGATGATGGAATCATATGGAGAGAAGCAATGACATGAATATTTTGTATTTTGCTTCATCACTGAAAAGGATAACCATCCTAAAAAATAATTCCCATGTTCTTAAAAACTTTACTATCAACATTTTCAATATGATTGATAAAAGAATCCATTATAGAGAACAAAATTCCCAGATTTTTTTGAAATGAAACAGGATTAATTTTGTAAGAATTAATAAGAAAAATCTAAAATCTCAGAACATTTATTAAGATTGATATATTATTTAGATTGCACCAGGTATTAAAGTTATCAATATCTTTCTGAAAAATAGTCCAATCAATTGCTGATGTGATTCTTCTACAGATTTTTACAATCATCAGCATAGCATAAAAAGATAAGAAAATTTCAGTCAATTTTTATCAGTGATGTACAGATTAAAAATCATAGGTGCTAAAATATTTTCAGATACCCAAATAAAAAAGAGAATTTAGTGATTAAATAATTTTTTGCTAAATAAATTAAACTACATAAAACGTAAATAAATTTTATTATTGAAAAAGATGTCAACAGATTCTTTGATTTTTTCATCATTCTTAAAACCAGAATATTAGTAGGGGAAATTTGTCATGAAATTTAACATATGTTACATGACTACTTAAAAGCCAATGGATAAATTTAGGAGAAAAACCTATTTTGTTTAATTTCTTAAGGAAGATTATATTATCTGTTTTATCAAAAGCCTTTCATAAACCAAATGACAGCAAGTCTCTGCTGATTCTTAATCGCTTATAGCTACATGGTCATAAATATTAACAAGATTAATTTTAACTGATCTATTAGGAATGAATGCATGCCATGAAGAAGAAATAATTTTACTTACATTAGAAATAGTTTTATTGTAAACACATCTCTCAAAAAATTTTGCCACAGTATGTAAAACTGAAATAGATCTATAGTTATTAACATCATTGTGAAAATCATTCTTTATTACTAGAGATCATTTTGGTACATTTAAATATATCAGAAAAATACTTGTATTTAAAAAATGATTAAAAATGAAGACAAAAGGAGTAGCAATAAATTCTACTAAACCTTTGAAAATAAAGAAAAGAGATATTATGGCCCACATTGGAAGAGTTTTAAGCTATTTAATGGCTATAATGACATCCTGATTAGAGATATGGTCAATCATACAATGAACAATAGGTGAATTGCAAGATAATGTACTTTTAGAATATGTTGTAGATTGTGATTATAAATCGGCAAAATGTTTGGGGAATCATCAGCAATTTAATGGAATCATGATTTATTAGAATTCACTTCTTATCCATGCCACAGTTATCAATAAAAGCCCAACATATTATTTTCAACTGTTTTAATACTGTAAATTTCTTTTATAAATATGATCATCTAGTCTTATGAAATTAGCAAAAATATTAAACATATTTTCTGCATTTTAAAATAGTTTGTAATGATAAAATATTATCTTAATTTTAATGAGTTTATGAGAACCAGTTAGGAATGTTATTATCAAAAGAAAATTTTTGAGAATATATAAATCAAACCATTGAAAATCTGTAAAAACAATATCTAAAGAGTGATTATTGTTATTGTAGGAGAATAATGAATTCCAATTAATTTTAGAAATTTGAAACAAAAATAATCTTTTTTTGGTTCTTTAGTATTTTCCAACCAATGACGTATTACCCTGAAGCCATATCAGTCTGATCTTCCGATTTTTAAGATAATGTGTCCAAGTGATTTGCGGACAAATGCAATCGCTAAAATTTGTCCGCAGATCACGTGGACCCGGCACGTTAAAGATCGCAAGATCAGACTGATATGGCTTCAGGGTAATACGTCATTGGTTGGAAAATACTAAAGATGATGATTGGGTAAATAACGAGCACCATCATGTTTGTTGGTCCTGAAGAAAATAAAAAAAAAATGTACATGCATGCATCAAAATAATTTAGAAATTAAAAGTAATTAAGTGAAAGTTTGATAATTTAGAAATTGAAAGTAATTAAGTGTAAATTTTATAATTGCAGAAATATGTACAAATTTTTTTTTGTAAATTTAAAATAAATAGACAAATAAAGAACACTTTTTCTGATTTAATGCGAATCTGGTATTATTAATGGCGACCTGGACAATAACTTAAAACGTACTCTATATTACGAATTTTTATAACAAAAAAAAAAAATCAAAAAAATGTACTTGCATGAAATGTTAAAAATATATAAAACAAACAATTTGAAAATGTGTCTCATTTTTTGACTGAAAATTAGAAAAGTCAACTTGTAGTGCTGGAATTGGCAGGGGGGGCCTCCGATATCTCTGACGGGCTGAGCTCTAATCTAAAAAAACCTATATTATGATTTACAAAACCACCGACAACGCCAGACATTGTATTACTCTTGTAGCTGTAATTTTTATAATTGCGGATGAATTTACAAAAAAATTTTTCTGTATAATATAATTCAGAAATTAAAAATAAAATTAATTAATTGTACTTTTTATAATTGCAGAAGAATTTACAAAATAATATACATCAAAATGACATTATTTATTAGAAACAAAAATGAAAATTACTTACAAATAGTGTTCACTGCGGTGGACTGGTAGCAAAATCACAAAAGACAGACAAATCACAAAATTTCCCAAAGCTCTCTCTGATTTTTTTAAATCTCACAGGTAAAAAAAATCCCAAAATTGACTCTCCCATGCATTAATCATTCCAGTGTCTTGGTTGCCATGACTACATTGCCATATTATCATCGACAACGTTTACTGGAAGGAAAATCGGTAAGTGTAAAACATCGTCAGTTAAATAATATTAAAGTACACTTTTTTTCATAATTAGTGGACAAAATTTTTTATTAAGTAATTTAAAACTCAGTATTAGGTGGATATTGAATATTAATAGAAGCTACAGAGATGATCTGAAAATAACTGGGTAAATTACTTAGAACTGAGAAGTATTAATAATAGCTTTATATTGTTTAAGGTCAAAAAAGTTACAAAATCCCACATTCTAAAAGATTTGACAGACAGAAAAGTGAGTAATAATTTTACCTGAAATAAATCTGAAATATATAAATCACAGATAATAATAATATTATTAAAACCAATCAAAAAATTATCAAATGAGGTCTGAAAATAATCAAGCTCTAAATATGGGAGTGTGTTTGAGATATATATTCTATAAATTGATAATTTTGATTAAGGACATTTCACACCATATAGTTTCACAAAGAAAAGAAATAAAATGAAAATCATTATAAAATCATCTTTATGAATAGCATTAAGAATATCACCATCTCTAGTAACATGTTCCAAAGATCTTTCAGTTCATAAAATTTTAAATCTATTATCAATCAAAGAATGATCAGGACATTGTTGATTTAATCAAGTTTTTGTAATAAATATAAGATCAAACTGTTTTGTTACAAACAATTACTTAATTTGGACATATTTAATTTGAAGTTCTATAACAAGCATACAAAAACAATAAAGGCCTGCCATGTTATACAAAAAGATATTGAATGCAAAGTAAAATAAATAAAATGAAAGAAAAAAAAGAATGGGAAGTAAAGAGAAAGTCAATGGTAAACAAAATATAATAAAAAAAAAAAAGATAAAACAAAAAAATCAATTAAAGTCATAAAGAATTAGCCAAAGATCCATAAAAAAAAAAGTTAGCACTACAAGGCCATAAATCAGGGGATACTTCATTGTGTGTATGTACAGAAGCAGAAATATAAAAGCAAGAAGTATTGAGTATTATTCATATTAACTTGTGACAAACAGCATTAGTCTTTAAATTATTTTCAAAGAACATTTTAATATCACAAGAAATAAGATTCACTGGCATATTAGAAAGAAAATATTTTTTGTATTATTAGAATAAATGTAGGCAAAGAATCCATTGAAATTATATTAGAATGATTACTAGCTTGATTGTTTTTAAAATAGCAATTTTAATGTTAAATATATAAATGTCAGGACATTTAACCCAGAAAAGGTAGACAAATATTTATAAATTTTAGCTTTTATTCATGCTAAGCATGCTTTCAATACAATAAAAGCTAATATATATATAAACATATGTCTATCTTTTCTGGGTTAAATGAGGTGACATTTATATATTTAACATTACAACTGTAAAAGAGATAATAATTCTAGTTATTCAATTATGTAAAATAGTAATTATAATTTTTGTTTGCTTAGAATGGACATTAGTGATAACCAGAATATTTAATCTTGGATGAAATTAAGGAATAGACCATAAGGTAAAGATCTAAATTGTCACAATATAATATATTAAAAATTTACTTGCATATTATCCTAGTATTCAGAGATTAATTCTTATGCTTTTGAGATTAGATTTTTAGATGAAGTATCTACTTGAAGACATGGATTCAACTAAGGATCATTCTAATCTTTTCAGAAAGAAATGCAAAATATAATAATAGAATCCCAAGAAACAAGTATATTAAACTTAACTAATTTGATATTTAAGTTTTAATTTAATAATAACTGTACAAAATTGGCTTCATCTGCTACTATCATAATTTGGATGATTACTGTACTCTGAGAAATTAGATTACAGAATTAAATCACAATTCCAGAATTCATTGTTTCTTCGTTTATTTGTGTCATTTTATATTTGTCTGTTTCATAGTAGTGTGGCAAAATTTGATGGATGATATTTTCCTTAAATCAAAAGGCATTTAATCCAATTTTGAACTGTTTATACATGGAACTTAGTAGTAATAAATAAATTTTTTCATTTTTTTAAGTGTTTGTCTTTTTCAGTTAAAAATTATAGTTTAGACCGTTTTTCATTAATATATGAATTTTCAATAGCCAATGCTATTATTTAGAATTTATTATCAAACATATTGGAGTCTAGATTAATATTAATGCTTTTAAGATATTATTAAATGTTTTTTTAAGAGAGGAGCAGTAGCAAAATGTTTTTGCACAGAGCAGCAAAATTTTTAGATCAGACCTTGTGTGTGATCATGGCTATCAGATCAAGCAATAGTCTATATTTTTAAAATGTTAATAAGATGCCAAGCCACTAAACAAATTATTCTTAAAATTTATCTGAAAAACTTTTTTTTTTCACTTATTAAAAAAAGTTAAAAACCATAATATTAATCTAGACTTCAAGATCTGATAATAAATTCTAAATGGTAGCATTGGCTAATGAAAAAATTCATATATTAATAAATAATAGAGATAAATTTTTTTATATATCAAATGATTTTATTGACTTTGCACTAAAAAGAAAAAAAAAAGTTTATTCAACCACAATTGGAATTTTTAGATTTAACTTTAAATAAAAACATTGGGGGGAGGGGTGTTGTCCAGAAATTAAGTCAATCCCTATTCTTTATAATAAGGGATTAACTTAATTTCTAGGCTGCCCCTCCCCCCCATTTTATTTCAAGTTAAATCTAAAAACCCCAATTGTGGTTGAAGAAACAATTATTTTTTTTATTTTTAGTGCATAGTCAATAAAAAATTTAATATAATTTTTTTTTAATGTCTATTATTTTTAAGTTTTTAATATTGGCATATTAAATGAAAATGTAAAACTATATAGTACTTTAAATTAACTGAACACTTATAGTAGATATATATTACTAGATAAATATTTCATAGGATGGTATTAAATAAAAACCATTATGTTGTCTTCATAAAATACTTTCTATTATTGAATATAAAAATATAATCAATATTGTAGACAACTTTATTTTAAATAATAAATTTATATACATCGAATCGATTTTCATTCAAAATGAACCTTTTCAAAATGTTACAATAATTCAAAAAGTCACGTGATTTATATATTAACTTAGCATTGTTCAAATTTAAGTTTAAAATGTCTTTAAATTTTCCAACAACCACTTCAAACAATGCTATATTACTATTCTTACTAAATTTAACAGATTTAAAACCATTTAGTACTTCTTCAGAATTTTTTATAGAATACTTTCTGCAAGTTTTTTTATAAATTAGATTACATATTTTTTTTTAATATATATCCATTAAAATCCAATATTAATCATACAGGCATATTTTCTTTATGGGTTTTTATATTTCCAACTACCATACGATGTCCACTTCTTATCACATTTCAATTGAAGCTTATTCTTTAAGAATTCATTATGCTCTTTTAACTTTATTTATAAAATAAAACATATCCGATGATAGATATTTTTTTTATAGTTTCCTTATTTCTTTTATAAATTATTATTAAGTTATTTATTATCCATTTATTTATTATTTATTTAAAATAAAGTTGTCTATAATATTGATTATATTTTTATATTCAATAATAGAAAATATATTACTAGATATTTCTGCTATAAGTTAAAATGTATACCCCTCATGTATATATCATATTTAGTATATGTACATAATAATATATGTGTATATAAGTGATTAAAAATATGAAATATTGTTTTAAGTGAAAAGTGTTTATCATTTTTACTTTGATTGGAAATTGTATATATTTTTTTAAAAAAAGCTTATCAAAACTATATTGTAAATGAATTTCTTTTAAAGCATATAATTTTACTTTAAATCAATTTTACATATATAGTGTATATATATCATTAGATATTTCTGAAGAGTTAATATGTATACTCTTTATGTATATATTTAATAAACTAAGTTTTCTATTAATTAAATTAATGTGTCCTATCACTTTCATAGACCTTTTAAACAAATGTACAAAATTTCAACAAATTATATTGAACTTGAATATATTAATTAACAATTTTAAAAATTAAAAAAAAAAGGTCTTTATACCACTCTCTATTGAGTTAACAAATAAACAAACAAATAAGTTTCAACTTCAATAAAAGCATTTAAAAATGGTCATAAAGAATATGTTTTACAGTGACATTTAAAAGAAGGGGGGGGGGTATATTCCAGTAAAAGTTGCATATAAGTAATCAACTTTTAGATATTTATATAAATTCTTAGTTTGTTTCTGAATATCATTCTTTTTTCCTATTTTTGGTTATGATATATTGTACATAATAATTTTTTCTTTTACTGGACTAATTGGAACTTTTAACTTATTTTAAAAACTAAATCCTAATAACAATGAAAAGAAGTATTATTAAGACAAATGTATTATGTATTTTGTTTCTATTTTTTTTTAAATTAATTCGTTTTCTCATAATCAATATCTCATTATATTTGTTTGGTCATTGATTGCTAAAAATATAAAAAAGTTAATTTTCATATATATATATTCATCAATAAATATTGTTTAAAGACAATATTAAAAAGATTTATTGTATATATTTATATAATAGACATTTAGGAAAATATAGCATCTGCATTAAAAATATTCTTCAAGATTACGAGCCAAGGTCAATTCATGGTCAACAATTGAATTGGAAATAAATGAAAAATAGGTATTTAGGTATTTTTTTTTTTTTAATATGTAGTACAATGAAATGTTATTATAAATACTTTAACTAATGATATCTGAAGACTAATTTTAACAACAAAGAAATAAATGATTTTTTTATGATTTATTTTTCATATAGTTTAGGTCAATTGTACTTTTCTCCAAAACTTGCTATCCTATGTAAAGGTCCAAGCTGCACATGATGACACAATTTATAACTACATTTCTATTAGTTTATCTCAAATGTTTAGGAGAATATCACATATTTATAAGTTTCAAGTTTATATTAGTGGCTTTTGATACTTGTATAGTAGGTTCTCTATGTTCACTTTGCCGTTGAAGTAATATTGTGAAACTAATCAATTTAATATTTTTTGAAAATTTAACTCTTATAAAAATACATAATACTAAAGTACAAATTAATTGTTAATTACATATTAAAATTTTTTTTTATCAATTAAAAATCAAGTTTTTTAAATTTTTTTATTTGTCTTTCAAAACAAACAAAAAATGTCAACTATAAATGTTGAGTTTTATGAAAACAATACTAAAGGACAAATTGATTTACATAACAGAATTTATTTTTCATAAAATTTTTTTATTACATAATCAGTTTTAATACAATACAGTAATAAAAACGAACTAGCTTAGTAACAGAAAATAAAAATAAGGGTAAAATGAAAACTTTTCATTTGGACTACTGGCTATAAACTGAGTGAATATCTAGAAGAAAGGCTAGAAAGAGGTACTGTTAGCTGCTGTTTTGCTGAGATATTTTCCGAGACATGATCCAGATGAGACTGTAATGATTCTGGAAATGTGCCTCTCATTATCTTTAGAATTTTGAGTTTGGCTTCAACTCATGACTATTCACTTGCTTGGGTGGTTACTCCAGTTATTGGACCATCATAATGCTTTTGATAATTGACAGTCAAATATTTATTTAATGTTATAGGGAAATGTTTTATTTTCCAATTATGGAATATATGTAAAATGTTCAATTTTGCAACTATTTACGTATCTATTTTTAATTACTTTAAAAAAATTAAAAAACTAATTTATTTACATACAGATAAATGTGAAATATTTTAAGATTATTTTATAAAAATGTATACTCTACTATTTATGTATTTAAACTTGTAAATGTAAAATACACATAATCTTCAATATATTGATTTTCACACAATGGCTTCAGTAGCTTCAAGCAATGGGCAAAAGCAGAAATCTAATGAAAATGAGCTTAGAGCTCCTATTGTACTGGTAGCATGGCTTTTCAATTATCTATTGATCATTATTTTAAGTCCTTCTAATTTCTTGCTTATCTTAATATCTTATCTCCTGCTAATTTGATTTCTTTACATAAGTACCCAAGTTCTCTGATTGGAAAATTGTGACTGAAAGTTATTTTTTGAATGTATATTTAACTTTAACTGTTTATCTGAATTTTTAGGGAACAGCATTGTTTTCTATTGTATAAGCAAAAAAAAGGAAAGATATGAATCAGTTTTTTTTTATATGTCATGGCATCGGCTGGAGGCGAACCCGCAACAACCATCTTGTTGTTCTTGTTGTTCGAAGATATTTAAGTTTTTGCATTTTTAATTCTTTTCAAAATATTATTAAACATTAATAGAGTAGGATGGATTTATTAAGATATAATTTCATCATTTAATAATCATTATCTAAGTAAAAAAAAAATTGTTAAGAGAAAATATGCTTATACCATTTTCAAATTTTTGCATTATTGATGTTTATGAGATTTAGTGTATAAATACTAGCCAAATTAATTATAAGAAATTGTGCAAAAAGTTTAATCATTATTACTTACTGTTTAATTAAATGGATTCTTTTTTTGTTCTTTTTACAACATTATCACAATTCATGGTTCATTGTAAAAAAAAAAATTGGTGACATTTTAGAGAAAATTAATATTCATTATGATTACCATGAATTTATCTTGTTCAGAAATATTCTTCTCACTCTATTTAAATTTAATTACTTTAGTTTATAATTGCTCTTGTAGCTGACATTATTTGAAAAGTAGACTATATATATATATTTAAAAAAACTGCAGTTCTATTCAGTTAAATTTATGTTGACTGGTTTGTAAGAATTTTGGAATGACTTTCATTATTATATTAGTGAAATAGCAAAAGCACATCAGCTTGTAACTGAAATTATTTCATATAAAGCCTTAATTAGCTCTATTAAATTCTTTTCTCATTTATGAAGTAGAATATTTCACTACTGTTAGATGCCATTCAAAATAAGCTTGACATTTTTTTATCTTCAGTTTTTTGGTATCATTTTTAAATTTTTTATTCCTTCAATTATAAATATTATTGTTTTTTTATTCTAAAGATGAACTTAGTTTTGTTTTGAGTAGAAGTTTTTATCTAAATTAAACTATTAATTTTTTAAATATTTATTTTATACTGTGTGGCACGACATTTTGTACCCGTATTTTATTTATATTTTATCCCCCATATTACAAATTAAAATCAACGAATGAGAGCGCCTCTAGGAATGACCTAGAACCAGACTGAACTCACTCAACACTCATGGTTATTTATTTATATACAGGCAGTGACCTCAAAATGTAATAATAATAAAAAAATTATAAAAGAAATAATGATACTTAACTACTAATGAAATTAAACAACCACCTAATCAATAGTCTTTTTTAAAATTCTATTCTGATTATTATAATGTTTTCTTTTCCTATTCATGTCTTACATCCTTTTATCATCTTAATTAGACACACATCCCGATGTATTCAATACTAATATTGGTTTAACATAACATTCTTGAGGAACATGCACCATCTCTTAATCCAAGTATATTAGAAATCCCTAATAATCCCAGAGAATACAAACAAGGAGTGAACCCAAGGGCGGCTTACTAATAAGAGTACGCTTGTTAGCTGTACTCAAACCCTTTCTTGCCAATGTTAAAATCAATTTCAAACGCCCCTGGTTTTTACAACTTTATATTCTTAGACTGAGTAAAAATCTTTCTCTTAATACAGATATTATTAGTAAGACAGCAAGAAAAGTAAAGATTTAAAAAGAAAATACATTGGTTACTTTGAATTAATACTATATGTAATTAAGAAACCCTAAACATTCCTTTCTATTGTTGAATCTGATATCTTTTGTCCTTTTTTGGGAGTGTAATGAAGGTATTTTACTACTCTATTGCGCTATTATATAGTTTATAGATTACACAAAGAATATTGCTTGCAAGAAAAAAAAGTCTAGTTACTCTGATCAATCAGTATAACTTTTGATTCCGTGGTAACAAGTTTTCTTATTGCCAAAGATTGTCATAGATTGTCTGTTATTTCCATTTAATCCTGTATACTTCGCTATATCTATAGATAGTCCTTTATTTTAGGTCATCATTTTCATGACAATTCCTGGTGTCCGGCAAAGAAATCTCCAGTAGGGGAGAGTTCTGAGGTTTCTTAGCCACTCAACATATATTCTGCACTTCTACTATTATTTATATATATTTAACTTTTGCAGCAGTTAAATTAGAGCTGAATCTGCACTGAATCAAACTCAATCGATTAATCATGACTTCAGTAAAATACCAATAATAAGCTAAACAAAAGGTAATCTCACAATTTATAGTTTTTTCAAAGTCTGTATTGACACCATTAATACATTATCCTTTTTTGGTCATATTTTGCTTTTAATCCCATAGCAACATTCCAGGTTGGCAAGCGTAATAGATAGGACAAAATTCTTTCTCTATCTAAAGTTTCAACAATAGAATTAATTAAAAGAAAAATCTATACTTCTTTTTCTTTCAACCTTCCGTTTCCCAGAATTAGAAACAAGACAAAAGAAAAAAAAACTTTTGTATAAAAAAAAAAAAACTTCCAAAAATTACATTCTTATCTCTATTTTAAATCATTTAACTGATAGAATGTCTATTCATTCAAAATGAAAGAAAACTTTTAAAATACCATTTAAAACAAAATAATTTTCATTTTATTTTAACGATAACACATACACATTTTTCTCTTTTAAAATTTATAAGAGAAGCTATAGAGATTTTTAAAATGCCCAAGGGCATAAATGAAAGATGTGAATTAAAGAAGATTAACAACAATTGGAAGAAGCTATTGGAAGACAAAATAAAATTTAAAACTTCTCAACCAATAGAATTTAAGTATGAAGAGAAACAAAGAGATAAAAACGATTTTAAATCTCACACGCATTCCTATGATTTGAGAAAGAGAATGCTTTTAAAAAGGTACTTGTTATTGTACTGAAACATAAGCTATTTAGCTATTTTACTACACGGAACATCCCGAAAATACTAATAATATGAAATCATTTAATAAAATATATATATATATACGTACCTTCATTTTGCAGTGGATTGATAATGGTTGATGATGACAATGGTGAATCTATATGAGCTGGCAGAAAATATCAGCTCAACTGTAAATTCAATATGAAATCATAATAACATATTAGATATATAGCATATGGATAGCCATTAGATGGAATCATGTAATACATATCAATGATCAAATAAAAAACTAATCAATAAGAAATAAAATTTAAGTATATATTATTGAATTTACACAAGTGTATTAAATAAATCCTGTAAATATATACATAGCAATGAAAATAATTTATTTATTTAAATAAATATATTTAAGCACCAAAGCATTTCAAAATGGCACATCTTGTTTCATATTTTGCATGGATAAAAAATAAAATGTATGTATATATTAATAAATATACAGCAATAAATGTATTTAATAAGAGCATGAAAAGTTCAGAGTTATTATTATTTATGTATAGTTATAAATTTTTTTAAAGTGAAATAATCAAATGCAATCATTATTTTTATATATAAATAAAATTTATTGTTAAATTATTTTAGAAAATGTTAATGACTTTTAGTAGAAATTTAAAAGCAAAAATATTTTTTTAAAAACTTAATTTGTCTTATTAGAAAGTTATAATAATAATAAAAAAATCTCATTCATTTATAAAATGATAAAAGCTGGCTTTTAAAATGGAAAAAAAAATCTGAAAGGAACAGTTCTAAGAATTAAAAGAGATAAGAGAAAACATTATTTTAGTAAAATAAAGAATGCAAATTAAAAAAAAAACTATCCATAGCCAGTAAATATATTATTTTTATATTTAGTTTTAAAGCATATTTTATTGCAAATAAAATATTAAATTATATTGCGTAATATATTTTACATGAGTTAATATATAGTATAACAATAATTTAAGATCTAACAATTACAGTAGTGTTGATAGCTTGACCAACTCCATGTAGCTGTCTCTATTCTTTATTTTAGCAAGTTTATTATGGAAAAGTGATTGAATCTTCTGAGATGCTTTTGCTATATATTCATTAATAAATCCATTTCTGTAATGCATTTATTATTGTGAATTCAAATAAATGCATATACAATACTTTATTTTTTATCAATACGAAATGTCATAGTGCTATTCATTTTGTATTGCTCTTTTTGCTAAATGTATTGTTTGTTAAATGAATAATTTTCATTGCTCAATATATTATTTTCATAAATTTATTTAATACAGCTAATTCAGTGATAAATATTTACATTTTATTTTTATCAATTTTTTTTTTTTTGGGGCATTGATGTTTATTTTCTGATTCTGACTAGGAAGTAGATTATATGTTGCACTAATAAAGATTGTTAAAAAATATATTTTTTAGGGTAAGAAATTAGTAGTGTTAAAAAATATTTTTTTTAGGGTAAGAAATTAGTAGTTATTGCACTACAAAATTACAAAATTTATCACAATCAAAATCCACATTTTTTTGCTGACTTAACTAGAATAAAATATATTTGTAAATTTAAGAAATAATTGTTTTCAATTGCTGTGCTAATAATATAGAAGAAAATTTATAAATTTTATAACATGAGAAAAATTTTAACTGTTAACTGTCACTCATATTAATTATGTGGACATTTTTAAGCATAAAGAATTATTAAACACATCTTTTTTTTTTTTAAGCTTTGTGTAATATGGAACTTGAGCCAAAAACAACAACAACAACAACAAACTATTTTATTGCTATATCCATCCTTCCTTTTTTTCCTTCTCTATCTTAAAAAGGCATGAAAAAAAAACATTATTAATTTCTAATTTCTATATTTTTCTGATTAAAGACAGATATTAATTGTATTTAGATTATTTTTATGATAATATACTTTCAAAATCAAAACTAATACTCTTTGTAGCAATGTAGTTATATAGCACAAAGTTAGAAGTAATAATTTTTAAAAATAATTATTATTTTTGTTGGAAATTTCATTTTTAGGCTGACAGAATGATTCATTAATAAAATGGAAAGTAAAGATATAAGCTAAGAGTGACTAATGTTCTATTGATAAAATGAACAAATTAATAAAGCACAATCAGCAAAAACATTGCAGCTTCTAATATTGATTTTTTTTGTTTAAAATATTTGAAAAGTTAATTAATATGTATTTAGGAGTCAAAGAAATTTTAGAAAGAATTAAAATAATAGCATATTCTTATTAGCATTGCCTGTTTAGAAATAACTTTTTTGAGACACTATCTTTCAATATTTTTGATACTAATGAGTTATTTTTTTTATTAGAAATGCCTAAAATTTAGATTTAAAAAACCTTGGTTAAACTTTGTATTGATAATATGGGTATTTACACTTTAGTTCAGCTGTAAAATTTTAGTCTTCATTTAAATCATTATGATTATCTATGATTGCTAAATATTTGATAGTATTTAAGTTAAGTAAATTTAACTTTGAAAAATAAATTATTGAAGGTCTGTAGAGTATTTTTATATCTGCTATACAGTCTTTATTAACTTCTAGCTACCACTGACCTACTTATGTTTTTAAGATAGTCATCTTTTGCCAAGTAAACAAATTGACATTAATACAGAAAGTGGAGTTATTTATAACTTTGTTAAAAATGGTTCTTTAAATCTTTGGAAGTTAAATTTACATAATGAATTTAAATTAAGTTAAATTTACTTAATTAATTTGTTGTTAAAAAGAGGTTGCCATGACAACAGTTTGAGATTGTTGATTATTATTGACATTGGGATTGTCTTAAGTGTCGACTGGTTTTTAATGATGGATTAATAAGTAAGTACCATAATATGCTGATTCAGAAATATGGAAAGCTCTAATATATATAAAATGCTTTATACAAAATAAGTATTAGTTAGAGATATCACAAGTAGTTTAATAAATATAAAGTAGATATTCAATCCAATAGATAAAGAAATTGTAATTGCTAGTATAGAATGATTGGGTGATGAAAACATTTCTACTGGACATTGGCAATTTTTTTTTTCCATCTAGATATAATTGAAATTATATTAAAATATGAAGTCCGCTTTACTACAATATTATTAATTTAGTATAATGAATATTAATCACACATTTTGAACTAATCCATCAGTTAAAAATCATTTAATACTTAATACTACCATAACTATCATTACATCCTTCTCACATACTAACATATATATTAAGTTTGTGTTAAGATAAAATGCTGATAAAAATCATGTTGCTTAGTTAGTTTTAAAATGAAATTAAATAATCATTATCATAAATAAAAATGTATCCTTCTCACATACTAACATATATATTAAGTTTGTGTTAAGATAAAATGCTGATAAAAATCATGTTGCTTAGTTAGTTTTAAAATGAAATTAAATAATCATTATCATAAATAAAAATGTGTAATTTACAAATTGAAAGTATAATCCCCCCAAAAATATTTTGTTTTTCTGTAAATTTTTAGGTGTTGAGATGCTTTTTTTTTTTTAAAAAAAAATACTGCTCTATAAAAATTTTAATATCAGTCCTTTTTTTAATTTTTAAAATATAAATCAGTATAGTTTAAAAGTAATTTTATTATTAATATATAAGAATTCATCTGATTTATATCGATTATGTTTGATGGATTCTTTTATCACTGTTAGTTTTTGTTGGCTTTATTCTTAAGTAATGTACATGTTTTGTCATTTTTTTTTGCTACATTTATTAAAATATTTTACTTTATACTGTCATTTTCTGTTATTGCTGTCATATATTAAATTTGCAATTTACCATTCTAAATTAAAAGATTTACTTTGTTGAGATTCCAAAGTTCTATCGATACTGATCTGTTTAAAGATTTCAAATTAAAGTTTAATTTTGTTTTGAATTAGTTCAATTTATCAAGTGTTTTATCTTACATATCAGCTATCCCTAATCAAATTAGAATCTTATGTTTCATTACTATGCAAAAAAATATTTTTAAAATGTTATTTTTATATTGTACTGGACAAAACATGTTTATCTATCTAACATGAGCTGGAACTCACAAACTGTACTTCAAACCCAGTCAAGCCCGAGATTTAGGTCAGGGACCAGCCTGAATTCAAATCCACTCTCTAAGTCCCAGATTAAACACCTAATGGATAACATAACAATGATGCACATGAGAATTAATTCTTAATCTGGCCGACTAGCAAAGCAGAGAAGGAAATGACACATCTATTAACTGTGACTAAACTAAAATATAAGCATGGCTGTACTTTTGGAAGTGGAGAAAAGAGGAATTCGAACTACTCAGACAAGTTGGATAATAAAAATTAATTTAATATAGTGACAAATTGTTTGCATACATTTATAAATTAATTGCAAAATTAGTATGTGTATGAATGAGCAAGTAGTAGATGATTACATAGTGTCATTCACGCTATTATTTCTCATATGCTCTTTTATTAATTAAATAACATATACTATCCATAAACACACATCTTTGGTGGGTCCAATATTAAGATGCCAATCGATTATTAGAAAAATTACATAATATTGCTATTAACGCTTTGGATTACGGTTCTGAAACGTGGTGACTAACATTATTTAGGGGAGCATTCTGAGATTCATTACAGATATAATATAAACCATTTTCACACCATTACAGTCATGAAAATACATAAAATACATTTGAAAACATTTGATTATATGATAAAATACTTAATGAAAATTCTTTTAATTAGTGCTGGTAAGAAGAACGCTTTATTTTCCCCAAGGCAAATAGATACTCTTAAATACAGGAATAAGTTACGATGGTGGGATTGTATAAGACTGAAATAAATTTAATTAATAAAACTAGAAGTAGTTGGCATTTATATATATTTTGAGCAGAGCGCAATTTTAATATTAGAGCTTTAAAACTGGGTCATGAAGCAAAAGAAATAATACAAAGTTTGCAGTGCTGACATAATAGCCAAAAATAACAGGAAAAGTCGTGCTTCTGGATGAAAGACGAAGTGGATAGGCATGCCATGGACATCACCAACATGCGGCCTTTTTGTACGAAGAAAGTGGATAGGCATAACATGTGCCAGACTTATGGGAATCACCACCAGAGACCTTTTCATACGAAATAAATGATCCTGGGTAGATCAACTATCCTCAGGACAAGGCTTGAGAAATAAATCTATGGGTTCAAACTTGTTGCAACCCCCAGATTAGAAGACTAGAAGCACGTAATATATATAAACACGAAGGTAAGGCCGAATGTCTAACGCAGTACGGATAAATGTCACTAACGACATTGACTAAGATTTACTGCTTTAAAAATAAATGACCCTAGTTTGAATGCCATAATTTATACAGATAATACGCTATGCAGTTATATATATATAGAGAGATTTTCCTAAATAAAATATACATTAAGATTTTACTTAGTAAAAGAAACATTAAGATTTACCCCCTTCCCTTTTCTGCTATTTAAAATAAAACAATCCCACATTTGTTGATTTTACAATAACTGAAATATATAAGTACTGTATTTGATATTTTAAGAGTATGTAAAATAAAACTAGCAGTTATAGAAAACAACTAATCGCTCACCTTTTCAGAATTGAATAATAACATTTATAAAATAAATAATGTTTCCAAGTGTTAATTAGCTTAAGTTCTGGATTCATCCTGGGTAGAAAATCCAGAGTTAGACAAATACATTGTAACCTAGTGTTATTGACACTTGGTTTACTTGGCATTATTTCTGCCGGAAAACAATGCTATTCTTTAAAGAAATAAAAAGATAAAATAACAATAGTAATAATTGATTAATAAAGTATGCTATTCACTCACTTTGGCATGTTTTGGGTGAATAACTAATAGATTTAATAACTCAATGTCATTTTTGAAGAGAGAACATGAATAATTTAATTGAGATATTAATAATTAGAGCAAATTAATATGGTATAAAAGCTAAACAGTAATTGATTTTGGATGGGTAGAGGGGAGAGTGGATGAGTGTCTTATCATAAAGCACAATAACTTCTGGTAATTTCTTTTTGTAAAAAAAAAAGAAAGAAAAAAAAATATAATGTTTAAAGAATTATACATCACTGATTGTTAATTTAATGTATTTATTATTTTTTTTATATTGTCAAATTACTTTGTAATCCAGGTAAATAATACTAAAACTATATGATTGTAATAGGTTTTTCCTTTCTTTTGTTTATGTTATGATCAAATGATTATTTTTCTGGAAGAGGTCGCTAAAATAAAAAAAAAAAACAACAACAACAAAACGAAACAACCAATTTCATAATCAAGATCATTTTTTTTGAAAAAAAAAATAGATAGTCTGCTTTTAGTTTTCAAGGAAGGAACAGTGCTGAAATTTGGTAACTCAATTTTTTCATTTTATTTTGCAGAAATAAATGTAATCAAAGTAAAATTTTAATAATATAATGTGTGGCTAAATTTTTTTGATAAGATATCCTGATTTTCTTTGCCATCTACCTATTTAAAGACCTTTTATACTTAAAAATTTATTGTCTCACGCTAAAGTTAAAAAAAATGACAGAATTAACTAAAAGAGTCACGAAAAATTATATTATATCTAAATTAAGGAAAAGAAGCGATTTCCAAGAAAAGATTAATTATTTATTAACTTTATGTCATTTATTGATATTTTCTTGGTATAGAAAGAAAAAAAAAATATAATAATTGAAAGAAATATTTTGAAACCAAGGAAAATCAACTAGAAACATTTTCGCGCTCTTTCTCAATATTGTCTGCCTTTACAAGTAATGTAGTTACATACGTTAAAATGTTTTATTCACCAAGAATTGTCTGGAAATAATAATAATGATAAATAAGATTAAATTATGCACCTGTATATTTTAAAAAAAAAAAAAATATAAAAAAAAAAAATATAAACTTTCTCAGAGTAAATATAGGAAAAGTTATATAGGGGCATTCTTACGGAGAAGTTACCGTTAAAAAAAATTTATAATTCCTAAAGTATGAACAAAACCAAATATCTTAGTGACTTAATGATAAAAATAAATGATATATTATATTATACATCAGTTGGAATTATTAAAACTTCATGTACACGTAAATTGACTGCAGTTATTATCATAATAATCTCTCGGAAAATTGCGCATTTTCGTCCATAAGTAAGCTAGCTAATAAGTATACGTATCGTCAATAAAAAAAAATATTGTGTATGTTTATCGTCTATAGTCAAATATTCATCTATGTTAGAAGTCTATTTTTTTTCTTGGATCCCAAAATTGTAGTAGTTTAATTCAAGTAAGAATTAATCTTCAATTCTGCTATATGTTTCTTTACCTAATTTATTAAACGCACAAAATAAGAGAAAACTTTTATTTAAAGGAAATAATACCATGCGTTTATTGTTTTTAAACTTGCTTCGTGAAATACGACTGGATAAAGCTCTTCACCTGGACCAATTGCTCAACAGAAAAACATTTTCTAATGAGAGAATATGCACTTGTTAATTAATGATTGTTTAAAACTAAGTTATAAATGATATGTATTTTTTTTTATATCACATAGATTAAAGTCTGTATGGTCAAGTGATATTTAATAGCCTTGTAATGACAAAGGTATGTTTTAATATAATTATTATAGGTTAAGTTGATATTTAACACGAAAGAAAAAAAAAATCTATAAAATATGTTTTAATTAGTACATACAATTGTAGGTAGAAATTTTGTATGTTAGATACGTAAAAGAAAAAAAATATTTAGATATTTAAGGGGTAAAATAAATATTGAAAATTATCAGAAGTAACTAAAAAAAAAAAAAAAAAAATGCTATAACAAAATATTTCTTGTTAAAGTTTTGAAATGAATTTATACTGTATTAATTGAGGAATTTATTCCTAATTATTCTTAAATAACACATCCACTTTATGTAGTTTAATATAGTATGCTACCAACTATTTTGAATGTTCCTTTATTAAAATTAAAATTATTATACTTTTATTCTATGATGTCCATTGATTTCAGATGTTGATCAAAGTATACCCGGTAACATAAATTTATTATAATCAGTGTATTTACTTATCCTGCCCAGATATAGCATTGGTATATGCTTAATATTCGCATAGGTAATAATTATAATGTATTTATTTTGTGGGATGAAAAATGATCTCCCCAAAAGCTTTGTTTTCCATGAGAGGAAGATTTTAAATATAATGTTCGGGTATGTTTATAGCCCAAGTGATCGATTCTCATAGATAGGACGATCAAGAATTTATCTAGCATTTAGTATGCTTCATTCGTTTAAATCCCAGGAGAGGATTGTATTTGGTGTGTGTTCGCTGTATGCCCAAATAGGAGCAAGAAACCACCAAAATATTTTAATGTAGTAGATTACTTTACAGACCTTCGTGGTTATTCCATATTCCTCATGTGAAAATAAAGATAGCTCCACCATGGAAGGTGTTGATTATTGTGCTTAATTTTGAAAGTTTGGGCAAGATAAAGGTTATATTGGAGGTGTTAGTTCCTCAAGATCCACTTTAGTATAAATAGTGCGTTAGTAACTAGGGTCGATATCTGTATTGTGCTGCTAAATATTGCTAGTATTTGACAAGTAAATCAATGGAGAAAGTAATTAAAATTGCGTAATTTAAAACGCTTATTTACTGAAGGAATATTCAAATGCAATATTTAATTCTGGTTAGTAATTAAATAATACTCATATTTAAAATTATACGTATGAATAAAATTTGTATCATAACTTAAGTTAGCATTAAGTTAAATGTAAGATGGTAAGTGTAACTTCTGATAACTGGCCTATAATTAGAATAGGTTATCCCATTAAAGACCATAAATAAAGTAAATGTATTAGAAATAAATTTAATATTTTGCGTATTGCATATGATGGGATTAATCATTTAAAAAAAAAAACAAAAAACAAAAACAAAGATAGTTAGTCAATAATTTTGAATAAAAGCTTCTACAAGGTTACCAAAATGTAATAAACAATGTATTGGTAATGAAATGTACTTTTAGTTAATCAATCCATATGATGGCATACAGGAGAAGTAGTAACCTCTAGTTCATAACCAAAAGAGTATACAGATTAATGTCAGTTATATTTTATATTTTTGTATTACTATGGGATTATTGAATAAATGTTCATATATTTTTTTTTTGTGATAATAATAAATTATAGTCTTGTTAAAATTTGTTGTAGATTCATTTTTTTGTTTTTATATGCTAAATATAAGTGTTTGCACAATATTTGCAAAACCTTTTCTTGAGTCCGAAATCATTCCAAATTCTTAAAGACTTAATATACCAGATAAATAAAGTTAAGCAGATCGGAATATGTCATTATATTTTAGTTTAATGATAATTATTTATGGAGTTGAAAACTTAAGACTAAACATTCACCTTTGTATTAAAAAAAAAAAAAAAAAAATGAATTTATTCCCAAACCATTAACTTTGGTTGCACATTATTCCATTCCCATTTAGTTAAATTGTCTAAGTAATAAATCTTAGTTATATTATTGTGTTGTCATGGATGATGGAAGGACACAAAAAGCACCCTTGTCTTTTTATTATTCTGACTGAGATTCTGAAAAAAAAAAAAAAGGGCTGTGTTATTCAAAATTATACGTCATTATTGAATAGAATTATCATCTCTTTAAATAATATAGCAGTTGATATGAGAGATGAAGACACATTGAATTTAAGTAAAATAAATGTTTCCTATAGCCGACCAGAATGCCAGTCATATGCGACAACACAATACTGCCGAGCATTTCCTTACATGAAACAAAGAACCCTGAGATTAATATTATTATAATTATTCTTTAAATTAATAAGTGATCAATTATTGTTGTTATTACAATCGTGGCATGGCTTAAGAGAATTGAATGTACAATTGTATTATATGAAAAGTATTTTAGATCATATTGGAAATTAATGGATATGTTGTTTTTATTTTGGTTGCCTTAAACACAACTGTGTAAAGTAGTGTCCTGGGTGCAAACAAATAAATAAAATAAATAAACTAAACTTCTAAAAATATTGGGTTAGAAATGAAATAAATAAAATAAATAAACTAAACTAATTAATTAAATACTGGGTTAGAATATATATTTTTTATATCAAAACATAAATAAAATATTGGCTTGTAAAACAATCTGGCAAGTGTATTAATTAACAATAAATTATATTTTAAGAGAACATTAATAAACTTAATTCATGAAGGCTTACTTAAAAAGAAGAAAAGATTTTAGAAATTCAACTTGTCAGATTGCTTGAGATTGGCACATTAATAATAAAAACACACATAAAATCAAGTAATAAATAAATGGCCGCACCAAAATTAAAGAAAATTAGAGCATATGAGAGAGAATTAAATTTATAGAAATCATTTGAGAGCAATTACATATTAGAAAAGTTACAAAATTAAATTATACATTAGGAGAAATTGATAGTAGAGTTTGAGATTAGTTAGACTAGTTTTACTTCCGGCTTGAAAATTTACCTTGCATTATTTTAAGAGTCCATATTTTAAAGTCTGCTCATGCATGGCAATTGGTTCTTAAATAACAGCAAGCTTTTATTCAGCATTCCACAATTCTCCAGTCGGGCTTTTACTTCATTCTACGGGAGCATGATATTACGGCAGCGGCAGATGATGACCCAACAGGGCCGAGAAGGATGATGAGCTTTCTATGCTTACATTTCAACACAGCTTGGATTCAGTTAACTGCACAGTTTTTTCAATAGTAGCTAATCTGTTGGTGATTTTCTATCAGACCATTTTATACTCCTGCCCAGGTATTTTAAGAATGCTTTTAATTACATAATTTTAGCTTAAAATCTAATCTTTGATTTAAAATCTTAAGTTTCCTTTGTTCATTGTTTTTGAAAGATGCAACTGTAAGATAATGTCCAAAATAAATTCAAATTTATTTCCAGATTAGAAATAGATTTGACAAAAATGTTTATAACAAAAGAAAATCTTTAAACTTAATCTCATTTTAAGTAAAAACTTTAATTAAAAATACCTTCCCCAGATTAAAACAATAGTGTTTCCAACCTTTAATTATTTTTGGTCAATAACAGTGGCATCTTCAATTTTGGATTTTACAAAATATACAGTTTAAAAGGAAAAACAAGCATTTTAAAAAGAAAAAGTTTAAAAATGACATATAATAAAATATTTAAAACATCAATATTTTGTTAGTAAGTTTTTGCTCCTATATATATATATTTGAGCTGCACCTGTGTACTTAATAAAAAACTAATAATTAGTAAAAAGAATTAAAAATAATTTAAAAAAGCGTTATTGAAATGTTAAAATTTTATAACTAAAATTTTATAATTTAGGTGCGCATCTGAAATATATACATAAAATATATATATACACGACAAAAGGAGTGGGATGGGATATAGGGTTTGAATACAGGTTAGTAAATGGAACTATGAAGCTCAATCTTAAGCTAAGATTGACTGCTTCAATAGATATGAAGAGAGCAAATACATACCAACTGATTATCAAAATTTATCTAGAATCTTTATCCTATTCTTTTATAAATATTTTTCAAAACAACATATTTGAAAAAAATAAATTCTATTAAAAGTTTAATTATTGTATATTAAAAGGATATTTATGAATTTATATTTGGTAATTACTTTTTACTTGTGATTTATTAATGAATTAGTATAAAATATTTATAATTTTTTTATTATACATTCACTTGGGTCTGTATTAACAATAATAGCAATGAAATTGGTTCCTATGTATATTGATTATAATACATTTAATTAGTATATGAGTTCTTATTGTTTTTTTTTAATGTATATTTATATAATAATAGAAATTTGCTGAAGTTGTATCACAAGATATCAAATAAGACAAACTAAAAATCCAGCATGTGAAATATTTAGGCTATGGGTTGTATATTATGGCCTGGTTAATTATTTCAGTTTTCATAGATCCACTTGAAATTATTATTATTATTTTTTTTGTAGGATGATATTAAAATAATAATAAAAAAAGTTGTTAAATAAATAAATAAAAAAAAAAAGAAAGTAAAAATGATATATTTTATTAAATAAAATTTTATACTTGAATTTGTTTACAATTAAACTTACATTTTAGCCCCCCCCCCCATAATATCTCATTATGTAAGCTTATGTTAATGTAACATACTTATAAAAATAAAATATATTTAAATAAAAATATATATAACATCACAGATTGATTAAAAAAAAACAACCCATAAAATAAATGTATATATATTTTTAGTCTATTATTGTAATGTAGAAAAACCACCAAAATAAAAAAAAAATATTCATCACCCTCAATGGGAACAATCACTCCAGGATTCAAACTAGGATACTCCATTCCTCAAGGTTCCCCCTTGAGTGCATTATTTTTTATAGTATACATTAATTCATTATTGATAGAATTGGAAAACAAGATGCCAGGGATATACATCACATACATGGACATCATTGCAATTTTTTTCCCCTCAAAGAAAAATCTCCCAGCTTTATTAGCAATACTGCAAAATTACTCAAAAGAATACAGGCTACAATTCAACCACAGTAAATCCTCCATATGGGGAATTTCAATTGGATCAAGCATAGCATCTCCCTTTTCAGCGAAGTCACACAACTTCCTTGGGCTTCTGATGCACAAATTAGCACCTGTTTGAGAAAAATCATCCAAGACATGTTATTGACCGCAATGCAAGCCACTACAAAAGCATTATCGAGGATCTACCTCTCGATCCATGCCAAAATAACTTTCATTAACATATTAATCTACCCCAAATTAAATTACTATATGCCTGCAGTCAACTATACAGGCTTTTTTAAAAAGAAAATAAACTCCATTTGCGCCAAATTGATATGGAATGGAAAGATAGCAGCAATTAGCCTCTGGAATCTGCAAAAGAACTCAAAACAGAATGGATTATCACTGCACTCTCTCCAGACCTTCTTCTTACAAAGGAGCATCAATACAATACACAGACTAAAAAACAAATACCCAAATATCGCAAAAATTTTAGAAGACCTCCACCAAACATAAATGGCTGGCTTGAAACCTTTATTAAGCAAATAATGAACATAGATAACCTAGACAAAAGAATATTCGAGGACAAGATCAATTACTGGGATCTATATAATCTTATGTATGCTGCAGGGCAGATGGCTCCTGCACTTCTGGAGGCTATCAAAAAACAAATAATATAACAGTTCAGACGCTGGTACTTAGAACCCAAGTTCTTAGACTTCCTTTTAAAAATCAATCTAGAGGCATTTCTAACAAACTATTTTTTCTCATACAAAAGGGGAGTTGCAAGAATAGACCCTACATGCAAATTATGTAATCTAGATGAAGAGACCACTCGACATGTGGCACTAGAATGTCAGGTTCTGCAGTATCTTAGATATCCCATGCAGAAAAACTCCAGAAATAAGAATGGTACATTCGACATATTAATTGAAAATATACACAAGGGCAGTTCCCAATCAATTCATATTTCTACGTTCATGCAGTTTGAAGTTTGGTCAGTAAGGTGCCAGATATAATTTAGACAATCAGCAAAAGATCCTCAAGCATTATATAAGATCAAAATCACTTAAATTAAAGAAAGAGACAGGAATATAGCTCCGTCAGACAGATTTGCAGCTACATGAAGTTACACGAATATAGACACATTATGATAGTTTGTGCCACAAATAATAGCTGGAGGAAACCCCACAGAAGACCGACAAAAGAACTAATATTCCTTAAACTATGTCCACAGTACTCACCCATAATAAGAATTACTACAAAGCATTTATTGTTAATATGCTTCTAAATAGAGGACAGCTGATAAATTCACTAAGGGTGAATAAACAGCACCATACCTCAAAAGTTGAACTCTTATAAGAAACCAACTTGTAAGAAAAGTGATTATTAAATTCTTATTATGTGCTGATAATCCTCAAGTACAGGAATGTTTGCAAAGAATCCGCCAGATGACATCTTCCAGTCTTCTGAAGACAGTTTCTTTATTTATTTTTACATTTGTTTTACTATGTACATTACTTGTATCTTAAGTTATAAAGCAATGCAAAATAAAACATATTTATTTTAAAAACAACAACTCTAAAACACAAGTGCCAGGTCTGAATTTTGAGCAGAATTTTTTTTATCTTATACTACTAAAAAAAGAAGATAAATCTTATTATTCCGAGCATTTTTTATATCTAAAATATACAAATTACATTTTGTAAGTAATGAATTTTATATTTTATTTTTATAAGTATGTTATGTTTTTTTGAAATGTGATGAACTTATGTGATCAACAAAATTAAATATTTTCTATATTATCATTAAAAAATGATTTTTTTTTATTTTGATAGATAATTTTTAAACATTTTAATACTAAATATATCACCCCCCCCCCCTAACAAACATGATTCAAAACTCAAGACCTCATATATGAAAAATTAATTGTGTGTTTTAACCTCAATTTAATTATAATTATTTGGGACTGCTAAAAATCAAAAAATCAAAACATGTAAAAAAATTATTCAATATGAGATTTTTAAAAAATTTAAATGAATAATATTTTATAATTAATCATGGGCATCACAAGCCAATGGGCTACATGTTGGCCATGTTTCATTTTATATAGTAGTCCACAAAACTTCATAATTTATTTTATTCTGTGTCTTTTTATCTTTTTTTATTCTGTGGTTAGAAGATGTCTCATACAGGTTTTCTAGTAGTTGTTAATGATCTACAGTATTTAATAAGTAAATAATCTGATTTTAGTACTTGAGAGTTCTAAAAAGTTTGAATGCTAAAAATGTCAAAACTGGAATTGATACAAGAATTTTTAGTTTCAGAATCTTCACTCTTCACTATACCAAACCACATGAGGCAATTACAGTGTTTAAAAAATTGTGACTAAAGCTGTATTTTAAATTAGTATTTTCAACTGTATATGTATTTTATGTTAATTAATTAACTATAATTTTTTATATAGTAATACGGCACTCAACATATGCATTTAATTATGAGAAATTTAAATCAACTTGAATTTATGCTATTCGATTGTTAATTCTTGAAGAATTTATGGCTCTTAGTTATATTTTTGAAATACAAGCATAATTCATATACCTGGAATGAAATATAATATAGGGGATTTGAACACAGATCTTCAAGCTACCTTTAGTCATCTATTCTCATACAACCAAAACACATGATCATACATATGTCAAAAAGATAAATGATCTGGTTTAGCACAAAATACATAAATTGGAGAACATTTATCTCTCACAAGTGTGTGGACATGTGTAAAAGTAAATTTTACTTTCTACAATCAAGCATTTTTTTCTTTTGATACAGAAACATTAAGAGTTTGTTTATTGATTGTGTTATTCTCAATACCACATAACATTACACACACATAGTTGAAATTCATTAAAGTTAGTTTTCATTATTTTTGATTTTTTTATTATATGTTGTAATAATAAAATGTTTTTTTTAATTATTGTTCTTTATTCATTGTGATAATTAAGGAACCTATCAATATATGCTTTATAATGTTTTTTTATTATTATTTATTTTTGCTATAATTTATATTTGCTCAAGATTGCAATAATATTTTTATATATATATGATTTATGTATTAATCCATAATATAAGGGTACACAGTTTAAATATATATGTTGACATATCACAGGGTGTGTGCATGTGTGACTGCTTATACAAACCCGTCAAAAATAGGTTATGCATAGTTAATTTAAATATAGAAAATTGAAGAGCAGGGCTTCACATATGTATGAAAGTGAAAAAACACACATTATATAAATGGAATTTACCTTTATGAAATATAATAAGTAGGGAAAATCTTGAATAAGCATTCAATAGAATATTTTTTTATGTCATTTTAAGCTAACTTATTTCAAAATATCTAGTAATAAAAGCAGATATATAAAATTAGTTGATTAAGCATATAGTATTAAGATATTTTGTTTAATTATATATTTAATAAAGTCAATTGTATAATTAGTAAATTTGATTTATAAAAAAAAAGAAGTGTTAATAAATATAATTATATCATATTTGGTTTCCGAGTTATTATCATCAATATTATTGTATACAGTATATATTTTCTTCTATTGATTCTATTGTTTTAATTGATCATCATCACTAGTAAATGTTAAGCCCAGGATATTGATTTACATATAAAGATGTTTAAGGAGTACGCTTGACATATAATCAAGTTTTTTTTAATAATTAGAGGTTAATAATAAAAAGCTAAAATAATGTTGTGCTCAAGAGTTATGATCACCATCATCAGTGAATAAATGATAATCATTAAATCCAATCTTAAAAATAATTAATATGTTTAGTAAATAGGGGTTTATGAAAAGTTGAATATCATGTGGTGAGATTTGTGATGATCAGTCATCATGACTGGTAAATATTGATGATTGAATCATAGTTTTAACTATAAAAGTATTTTGAGTAAATAACCATAAACGTATATAAATGCTAGTGAGTATTATAATTAAATCCCAATTTGAACATAATGTGATTTTATGAAAGTGCCTATAAGTTTATAAAAGAAATTTGTTGTTGTGAGTTCATTATAAAGCTGTGGCTGGGATCATCATCATCATCATTATCATCATTATATTATGATAAATAATTAAATTAAGTAACTAGATTTAATGGCCATATATGTAAGTAATGGTCTTCACTATGTTTGTTTGGAAGCCATTAATAAGAATATACTTGCATCTGTTCATCAATATATGTAAACTGAGCTAGTAATATCTATAAGAGTGTTGGATATATAAATTTTATGGTATTGGGATCTTATAATTTTATTGACATGGGTAAAATATAAGAATGTCATTATTTTTTTGTTAGTCATCCAAGTCATATGTAGTAAAGAATGTACTGAATGGGTTTGAACCCAGTACACAATGGACAGATAAGATTTATCTAGGTTTAAAACAATCTAGTGGCGCCTATGGAATACACATGTACTTAGCTAAGCTGAATAAAAATGATCAAGTCTTTTCTCAACTTATTAACTTTTTTTGATAATTTTTTTATAAGTTATTATAAATAGTGCCAGTGTGGGCGTGTGACCATGAATGGTCTTATATATATGGAAAGAGGAATGGGAAGGATTCTTTGTTGAAAGAACCTATTATTGGAGATAAGCATAATGCACTCCATGGATTTCACAGTAATTTTATTCAGTTGCTTTAGCTAGTATTGGTTTATCTGATGACAATGGCTAGTATATTTTGTTAGTTAAAATAACTTCCCAATATCGAAATATTTTAAATCTTAAATGATGACAGTGATTAATTTTCATTTTTTATTTTGTGTGTTGAGAAAGGGGATAATTTATTTATCTCATTATTAGCATGACTGGATTAATTAATGTTTATGATAGTTGCAAACAGGCCAGGTGTTATATTTAATTAGTTACAAATGGATGCCCAACTAAAGCATGATATGTATATTGCCATATTCTTATTCATATATAAGCGTCTTCCTTATTTAATTATAAATTATAGCGACTATTATTGTAAATTTCATTTTTTATTCTGTTACAATATATTATTATTTTTTGTTTAGTTACCACTTGTAACGAATGTAGATTGTTAAAAGTTTATTTGTTGGAAGATTATTTTTCATAAAAAAATGTAAATGCATGTTTATTTTATTTCTACTAAATAAAGTTATAGATAGCCATTTTTCAAACTAAGAAATCTTTATAAGTTTAGATGGTGGAAGATAATTTTTCACAAAAACGTAAATGTATGTTTGTAGATGTTTGTGTCATTTTCAGTAAATAAAGTACAGGTAATCATTTTTCCAAATAAATCTTTAAATGATTCATTAAGTTTGTCAAAAGCTTCTTTATAGACATTATTTTGGGAGATCGCAAGATTAAAAAAATATTGTCAGTCTAATACATATGTGAAATCTCATCACCAAATTTTAAATGATTCATTAAGTTTGTCAAAAGCTTCTTTGTAGACATTATTTTGGGAGATCGCAAGATTAAAAAAATATTGTCAGTCTAATGCATATGTGAAATCTCATCATTAAATTAATACATAAGTACTATTTTAATTTATAATATGGCCGATATTAATAGTTGATACTTACAAAATCTCACTGAGGAAAAAAAAAAAAAAGAATGTAAAGAAATTGTTTTGATAGGAATTAAAATAGAATTTTAGAACAGAGATGGATTCTTACAAGGCTAATGTAAGTAGGAAAATGTTTTATAATTGATGTAATCTCTGTATTCATATTTATTTTTGCAGATTGATACAACAGAAGGTTTAATAAAATTTATCAACCAGTCTTAAGATTAATGATTATAAACTATTACATCTCCTCAAAAGATGCAGTCTTGAGGCAAAATTCTTCGACTTCGCTGTCAAAATTAACCTGTCCGCCTTACCCACCAATTTTTTCTTGCATTTCAAAAGAGAGTATAACAAAATCAATCCAATCTGAAGCCTGTGCTCAATGGAACATGAATCAATTGATTGTATCATTCATAAATGTCCACAGATAAAATCTACAAGAGAACTCATCATCTACAAAGTCTCAATTAATAGTGAGCTCATATTATCACTAGACAAAGCAGTCTGGCACTTATTCAATAATCAGAATTTCTTTATTCAACTTGCATACACTTTGCATAGTCAAATGTAAAATGCTAATTCAATTGCCACAACCAAACCCAAGCTCCCTATTCATACATCTAATCAAAGAAATTAAAAAGCGAGATGAGCTCTTCTCCACAATCAAAACTTTCATTGACACATGGTCTCTTTTTTCAACAACATAATTGGCTGCAATAGCAGTTAACACATATGCTATCTTATCCTCTAAACAAATCAAGTTATGTTTAAATCATTAAACCCAATAATGCTCCTACCTGTTAAAACTTTGATACATCTAACTCATACTATCAAAGCAATCTTGACCACTCTGCATTCTTGTACTTCTTACAACAATTTAAAGACTTGTAATAGAAGAACATTCACTATTAGCAAATCATGTGTAACAACATTAACCTCTTCACCTTATATCATCTGATTTTCTTGTTCTTGTTCATAATGTAACTTACCTTTTGAATAAATTAAGTTTTGAAATGAATAATTGTATAAAGTTAACATGTGTATCTTAATTTATTAACATATGATTAGTTAAGGATGCACACATATGATAATAGTCCATAGATGATTGATAACCATCAAATCATTCATAATTCACAGAAGCATTATTTAAAACTACTTTATATAATTTTGTTATTGAATTAATGGATAATTTATTCCTGCTATCTTTTTGTTTATCAGCAAACTGCATTTAATTAATATTTCTACTTCATTGGATTCTTTTTTGATTTGATCTTTGAAAATTATATTCAGGGCTTAAAAACTATATATATTTTCATATGCACAAAAAGTGGCAAGTTTGTTAAATAAATTTTGGCTTCCTTTTTGTTTAATTGTTTTATACATGATCTGTGTAATTTGTGAAGTCTGCCTAGTGCTAAAGTAATTACCAAAGTAAAAGAAGTATGTGCCAAAGGTCAGCCATTAACTGTTTCTCTAATATTTCTTGACAGTCAGCTGTTTTTACTCAGATAAATTCTAAAAATAACTACTGAGGAATGTTTTACAACCCTAAAGATTTGTTAATAAAAATAAATTATTATTTTTCATTTATCAAATTCACATCCATATTTTTTTTTTTTTTAAATTAAAAAATTGCCTTCAAAATATATATATCTTGATTCTTTGTAATTTTTCAATATATATTTTTTAACCATTATCTATTGCAGATAGTTCAAGTTTATTCTATGATTTGTAAATTATTATTTCACTTTTTCCCTTCACTCCAGGTTTTATTTTTTCCATTTATCTATTTTAAAAATGGTTGTTTTTTAGGTCTCAATATCTCATAAGGATTCAATTTAGATCTACAATTTTTCACTTGTCATTTTTTCTAGTAATGTACTAATATTCATTTCATTTTTTATTCTTCTTACCGATATCTGACATCTTTTTATTCTCATATCCATATATTTTACTTTTGATTTTTTTTTAATAATCTTAACATAAATCTTTCAATACTTTGCTGTGCTGCCCAATTTTTTGTATTGCTCTTATATTTAGTATTCAAGACAGTGAGATTCAAAAATATGGGTATTGGTATATGTTCTTTTTTTTTTTAGTACAAAGTTATTTCTATCAAAAGAATTTTATTAAAGTTTAATTTTATTGATTGTTTCCATTTATTTTAATAATTTGATAGAGTTATAGTTTTTCACTTTTTCTCAATAATTTTTATCAATCTTTATTTTCTTTTTCATAGAAAACAGTTAAATAGACATTTTAATGTTTATCTTTGGTTGTAATTTTTGTTCTCATTTCATTGCAATTGAATTAATTGTGGAGAAAAAACCATACCATCTTTAAATGTACATTTATTTTTACTTTTTTATATTCTCATTTTCATATTCAGAATCTTTCTCATAAAGGTACTATAATGGAATAACTGTGATATATATTTAGTGTTATCATATCTGATCATTGGCTGTTACTCTGGGTTTTGATAAATATTTTTTAGAATTTGACAGCTGATTTAATAGTTTACTGCCCTTTCATAATCTACAAATTTTGGACAAAATAATAATTCATATTTATTGGTTCTCCCCAATATTTTTCTTAGTATTTGAATGATTTATTGTTCATTAACCATGTTAACGCTAGCTTGTTGTTGCACTCTATTTATAATGATCTTAGTATTTTAGAAGAATAAAAGATATCAAATTTTTAATATCTTTTTTTTCCAATTTTTCTTTATTATCAATCATAATTGTATTTTTATAGTTTTATGATATATTCTTATTATTTAAAGGTTTTAGATATAATTTTGTCAAAGTTTTTTTCCTTCTGCTATTTATAAAATATTTATAATAATTCTATCATTTCCTGGGCATTTCCATTTTTCTTAAGCTTGTTGGTATATTTGATCTTTTCATTTAAAATATAAAATAATTAGTTGATATTATTGATGTTATTCTGTTTTCCTTTTGTTTTATTTATTAAATTGTTTCATACATTTTATAGCATTATTCTTGTTTTTATAAATAATCTTGCTGTAATTTCTTCTTAGTGTTGTAATAACTTTCCAATACAAAACTGATATTTTGATTAACTAGTATATCAATTAATAGAAGACAATAGTGTGGCATTAGCTTATTATTATCCCCGCTGCTATTTCTGAAGTCTATTTCTGAAGCTATATATTTGGAGTATAAGAGTAGAGTTTACATAGAATGAGGTGAAAATTTTCAAGTTAAATATGCATCTGTATAAAAAAGTAATTAGATATATTTCAATTTTATTAAATTTAAATAAATGTCTCAAGTTAAGTGAAATGCAATTATTTCTATCCCAATAAAGAATGATTAATATTCATTTATATGTTTATTGCAACATGATTGTTGTGAATAATTGCTTACTATATAAGTAAATAAATATAATCCAAGTGATTCAAAGAAGTTGTAATCAGAATATGAGGCCAATGGATACTTTTTAAATTAAAACCTTAAATTTATGACAGTTTGATGTAATGATAAGTATATGGATTGGGGAGCTTAAGACTCCTGTATTGAGAATCAATATGTTACTTCTGGTGTCAAGTATTGTGACCTCCTGAGCAATTAATCATTAAATTAATGTTTTTAAATTATGAAAATTGATTACATTTTCATTTTAATTGCAAATTAATTTTTTTTTTTTGTATCCGCATTTACAAATCAATATGGTCAACTTTATATAATCATTTATATATATAAAAAATTGGAGTTTAAATTTCTGTGCTTATAATTAAAAGATGAAAGTTGGGTGCATATGCTGCGTTTTTATTAATTTAATGCTGAAATATGATTTATGGTATGTCATATTCATGAAAGATGATTTATAATAGGACAAATTCACATTGCTGGCTGTTTGTTCTTATTATCCATCACATAATATACAATTTTTATAAGGTATCATTTTCTTAACTAATAAATAAGTATTAATATTTCAATATATTTAGGCAATCTTTTAAAATGAAGTCAGAAATGTAAATTTGCATTTTTGAAGACAATCAAACAGAATGATTAACATATTTGTATAATTAACATACTGTTTAAATTGTATTCTTAAAATGTTATACTAATACGCAAAACATATACTCAGCTATTGCAACTTTACAGATAGAAGATAATGTTAATTCTTTTTAAATGTTTATAGTTTATTTATTGTTATAATATATATTTTAGATCATTGTCAGTAGATACCTAATTGAGAAAAAGATCTGTCATTTAAATTCTTAACTATTTTCCTAATTATGCAAGCTGATAATTGTGCTATTCTTGCAATTCAAACAGTGAACTACAGAATGTGTTCTTAATATTTGGTTTAATAATTAATATCAAAAAATTCAAGTCTTTTATCAGCTAGTGATTCACATATTTTGGTAGCTTTTTAAATAGAAAGATGGATGTAGGTATTGAGATGTAGCACAGACTCTAAACTAAGAGTTCCCAAAGTGGTCTATTTGAACTTTCTAGGACTAGGACTTGATAGTTTCAATAAAAAAATTTGGGGGTCGATGACAGCAAAAATAGACTCCCTTATTACTACTATTTATTTGTTATTTCAAAATATCTATGATTCCAATAGATATCTAATTAAGAAGTAAAATAATTAAAAAAATATTTCTTTGATAAAACACATTACATATCAAACTTGTAAACGAAAAAGTAAAATATGTCATTAAAAGACACACATAAGAATGCATGAAAATACATGTAGCACAAACATGTCTGTGCATTGTCTTATCGAATGTATCCAAGCAAATGCAGACATGAAAACCATTGCATGTCCACACTTGCTCGTGGTGGGACAATGTGATATTCAATATTAGCAGAATCTATCAGTCTTGTATGGTCATGCTTTCATAAAACACTATAAATTGGTTTGTTTGATGTGACAAGTATTTATTTGTGATTTGAACTTTGTATTCAATTATTTATTGAGGAGCAGTACTACGAAAAAGAAAATAAAGGGCAGTATTTATTCGAGTTTAAACAAAGATCTTATGTGTCAAATAAGTACATACTTTATTGTTTTTTTTTAATCACAGGAGCTGTCAAAATTGTTTGTTAATAAATTTTTTTATTCCTTATGATAATAATATGACTGACCAAAAAAGAAATGCAGACAGTATAGCTTGGACTATTTGAAGCTAGGATTTGTCGCGTCATTATCAAATAAACATTTAGCAATGTGCCTCATATGCGAAAAAGTCTTTAGCAATGATGCTATGAAACCATCAAAACTAGCAGATCACTTGAACAGAATTCACCCTGACAAAAAAGAAAAAGATTTGTCATACTTTCAATCACTTAAAGATAAAATTCTGAAGAGAACTATGATAGATAATATGTTTGTTTCATCATTGAAGCAAAATGATGATGGATTAAGGGCATCGTACAACATATCCCTACTCATTGCGAAGTCTGGTGCACCACACACCATAGGGGAGGAAACTGATTCTACCAGCCGTCATGGAGGTATTGAACACTGTACTCCACAAACCTGCACAAGATGTTATAAAAAAGATTCCTTTGAGCAATAACACAGTTCAAAGATGTATCGATGAAATGAGTCATGACATGGAAAACTGTTTGTGTAATCATTTGCAAAAAAATGTTTTTTCCTTCAATTGGATGAGTCAACATTACCCGGTAATGAAGCTTTGTTGCTGGCATATGTTCACTTTATTCAAGATCAGGAAGGGAAGAGCTGCTTTTTGCTAGAACTTTAGAAACTGACACCAGAGGTGAATCGATTTTTAATTTAATGGAGCTATTTTTCAGGGAAAAAGTGATTCCATTGACAAATATCATATCTATTGTGACAGATAGAGCACCAGCTATGGTTGATCATTATTGTGGTTTCATAAGTTATCTGAAACCACACATACATGAAGTGCTTGCAGTTCACTGTATAATCCATAGGCAACATTTAGTAGCTAAGAACCATAGCGACAAATTGCATCAATCGCTTCAGTTTGTTATAACAGCTGTGAACAAAATTTGAAGTAATGTTTTGAACACTAGACTGTTATTTCGATTATGTGAGAAAAGCGCGAAGATTTCTATCAATTGGTTCTCCATACCGAAGTCTGCTGGCTTTCAAAAGGTTTATGTTTGGCGAGATTTTTTGCACTTTTTCAATCTGTTTTAGAGTTTTTGGAAGATGAGGATTCCAGTTTGAAAGAAAATTTACTTAAGAGTAAAACAGATATTGCTTATTTAACTGACTTATTTGGCAAATTTAATGATGTTAATTTACAACTGCAAGGAGACAATTTGAATCTCATCAAAGCAAAATCGGTCATATCGACTTTTGTTGCCAGATTAATGTTTTTTAAGCAAAATATTGCAAGATCTGAGCTTTCCCAGTTCCCCAACTTATTTAAGATAGGCACAATCCAAGAAGAAAACATCTTGCTGTATGTCAACCACTTGGAGGCTCTTCACTTAGATTTCAAAACTAGGTTTGAAGATATTCTATCATTGACAATACCAGACTGGATAATAAACCCATACACTACTATTGCAGAACCAAATATAATTTTGCAAGATGAGCTGATAACCATCAGCACGAATGAGGATCTCAAGATACAATTCAAACAGGGTTATCAAAAGTTTTGGCTGCAACAAGATATTCCACTTCTGTACCCGGCTCTATGGACTGTTGTACAAAAGTATTTTCTGGCATTTCCATCATCATATCTGGTAGAGAGAGGCTTCAGTGTAGTTTTAAACCTGCTTCAGAACAGACATTGATTGCATATCACTGAACGTGGAGATTTGAGAATGCAACTCACTAATTTAAAACCGGACATAGATAAATTGTTGACAGATCACCAGGTGCACCCATCTCATTAAATTCAGTTTTCCAAGCTAATTTATTTGGTATTCTTATTTTTATAATTCTGATTAAAATCTTTCATTGTTGTAATTTTGTTGATGTTTAATTCTGTCTGAATATGTTGATTTTTTCACTTCATTTTTATGTTTAATAAAGTGATTTCAATATTTGTACTTATTTTGAATTTACATATTTATTTCATAAATGTCAAAAATTAAAAAAAACTCTGCTCATATTTTTTCACTTTAATTTTCGCTAATGCAGGTTTTGATATTAAATGTTGCACAAGAGAATGCCATATTCTGTAATCCTTTTATCTTTTTCAATCATTAATTACAAGTGATTAAAATGAAAACTTAGATATCTAGTGAAATATTTAATATCTGAGTACTGTATACAAATTTATTAATTTGAGTAAGTAAAGTAAATGACTAGTAGGCCGACAGTTTTAAAACTTTTTGGTAAAGGGGTCTGCGACCGAAAAAAGTTTGGAAAATCTTGCTCTGAAGCATAATAAGGACTTCATTTTATCTGTAACTCTGTCAATATATGGATGTGATCACTGTGCTAAAATCACTTTTAAATCCTTGTTTAAAGTTCACTGTAAGTGCTTTGAAATTATCTTAGTAAAGATTTTGTATAGAACTGGCAGAAGACTGGCAAGGCTGTGATTTCTAATATTTTTGACCCTTTTTTAAATATCAATATTACGAATGCTTTCCAATCATTTGCTACATCTTTATTATTTAGACACTAGATAAATAGTTTTGTCAATAATTTTTTTATTTTTTAATCTGCTTTTAAAGATATCAATAATAATTCCACTACTTTCTGGAGTTTTTTTATCTTCATATATTTAATTATATAATTTTTTTTCAACTCATTTCATGATACCATTCTTTGTTTTTAATAGTAATTTTATCTTTTCATCTTATCTAGTACTAATATGTTTTTGGATACTTTCATTCTCTTCTATAGCTTTCTTTGCCAATTCACAATTATATTTTACTATATCATTACTATTTTTTGTATATATTTAAAATATTTTCATACTTTTTCTTTTCTTTATATATTTACTTGTATCATTTGAAAATTTATTGGTAAATTACTTTTTTTTTGTACCAACTATCTATTATAATTCTATTTTTTTTTATTGATCTCAGTTATGTTTGAATCATCTTCAAAGTTTATGAATATTGATAAAATGACTGGCAACTTCTAATTTGGCATTAATTGGAGTGGTTTTGATAATTAATATTGTCCTTTTTTTATTATTGATTTTTGTCTTTAACTTTGCATTAACACATATCATACATCTCACTAATCAATGATTATGTCCTCTATTGGATCTGCTAAGAACATTTACAATCTTGAAATACATATTTTCTATTAGTTCATATAAAATCTAATTCTGCTGTACCTTCCACAAATCTGTGTAGTTTCTCATTTCTTTCACTATAACCAAATTTTTCCATGACATTTCATTTTTCAATAATTATCCAATTGTATCATTAAAATCTACCATGGTAATTTAAAAATATTTGGTCTGATTAAAAGCATTTTGTACATTATAAAAAGTATTTTTTCATGATAATGAAAATCTGTTTGGTATAAAGTTGAATTTTCTGCATTCGATATTTTTTTTTTAACTTGGATAACTAATCTAGTTACTGTCTAATATACTATCAATTTACACATTGTAGTTCTTCAATTTTTTTTCATTTATGATAAATCCCATTCTCTTTGTGCTTCCAATGCATGTTAAGCACATTCACTTTTCAAATCAGTTGTCTGTTCTTTAGCTGCTAACTTCACAACGTCTAATGATATCCCCTTAAATATTAAACAATTCTTTCAGTTCATGCAATCTTTTTTCATTTGAAGATTATATGAAATTAAATATACCTAAATGAAAGATTGTCATCAAAGGGCAATTAGATCTGCAATTTAGGTATTATTAGTACCCTACTCTTTGTCCACCAACCATGGTATTGCCTGACGATTTTCCACCCTCCTGGGAATAGGGGCTTTAATTTAGTTTTGTCTATCTTGATTATAAATATTTTAAAAAGAAATTCATATACACATTCATCCTGATATGTATAAAAAAGCTCAGTTGCTGTTTCAGTTAAGAACTACCAAGTAACTGAAAAAAAAAATTTTTTTTGGGATTTTCAACTGAGGTAAAAAGCCAACTACTTCTCTATACTGGCTAATGCATGTTGATGAGCAGTTCATCATTACTAACCACAAAGCAATAATAATTACAGTAATTAGATCATATGGAGTGGATCATTAGGAGTTATCCTGCTCAGATTCTTAAGGCCTCAAAGATGAATCTTTGCTGAAGCTACTCATTACATATATATATATTATATATTGTACCAGTTGGTTTGCGTGACCATACAACCAGATCTAGAATCTAAGCACAAGTACATAGAGTCCAATCATGTGTGGAACACATGTCAGGAACACTCATGAACTCTACCCTGTATGCCCAGTCTCTAGATCTAACAACTTATGAGCAGCACCTCTGATGATATATGATTATTTTATATTATTTCTGGCCTGCATCGCACAGTGGAGAAACGAAAAGACTATGGAAAATCATGATAAGTGCATTTATACATATGGTGAAGACAGATATATATTCTTAATTAGCAGGATCTTATGGCTAGCCACATCATGTCATTAACAACTAGATAATTATTTATTAAACTTAACTAATCAAATTCAATACAGAAATGCAATGATCAAGAAATGTTTGGTTTTCTATAATATTTAATAATAAACATAATTCAGGATTATATACATTGATTTGTCATTCAAGAATTAGCCCCATATTACAAGTTTATTATTCTGTGCTTAGTTAACACTTTGACATGTATAAGTTTAGATTATATTAGTTTTGATGCAGTTGAATGATACATCAATACTTATACTAGCACTACTATAGAACAGATAATCTTAATAATTCACTTTTGATATAAGATGGGAGCACATCCTTAATCATGTTTAGAATGATTTACCTATATGTTGGTCAAATAGTCTTTCAATTTTATCATTAATTTATTATATGTGTGAAATATATGAAATCAAGATTTATTTTATGGAATAATGTATGTGGGAGTATTTATAAGTAATAATATATAAAATCAATAAGCAACATATTAAAAGGAACATTAATTAAACTAAGAACTAAATTTAGCTAGTTCATGACATCATATATTACAGATATTTATAGGCATAAGATTTTAAAATAAGAATATAATATGAGAATTGCAGTGCTAACATAATTACAGATAATTGCGGTGCTAACATAAAGATCAAATATGACGGATCCATTCCTAGGAATTGAGCGCTTTATCATTTGGAATAAGAGAATGTTGATTTGCAACACCCACATTTCATGGAATCAGCTTCTTGGAGTTGAGAGTCTCGGACAGAGTTGCTATGGGCCAGTTTTTCAGGAATTATCCCATGCAGAGCTCTCATTGCATGAGTATATGGTCCAGGGTCATTTATTGCCCTGATTACGACCTAAAAATGAAGAAATGATGGCCCGGACTTTCCGACACACATCTTATGACAAAGCTTAATTAATGAAGAATAAAACTTATGTTAGCAACGATTAAGATAATCCATAATTCGGATATTTACAATTTAACTTATTACCTATAATAATTAATATCAAATGTGATGGTATAATCGGCTTACTAAATATAGATTAGAATGCATAATTATAGAATCATATTTAAACTTAACGTAAATCAATGTTCTAACCCCCCCCCTTAATTTTATTCTTCAATAAAACTTCCACATACATTTAATATAGATACGTTTATAGCCCAAGATGTGCTTTAATAAAATATACATATAATTTATATGGGTGAGGATTAAAAGACAAAGAAATAGATAATTAATATATTTGTTTTAAAATTATTATTGTGCTAGTAAATAATTAGAATTAATTGGAATATCTCATAAACTAATCAAAGGTGGAACTTTATCCCCCCCCCCCCCACTGTTGTTTACGCAAAACCCCTATATAAGAAATAAAAAAAACACATTTGAAAATCTTCTCCCAACCTAGCAAGCGTTTGCAGTTTTAAAGTAAAACAAAATAATTAATGAATTGGCGCTCCCCTTTAATAGCAAGGAGCTAAACTAAAATAATTATGCTTACCGAGTGGGAGTTTATTGGCATATCATTTTGGATTTGTAATATATATATATTAGACATATAATATTAAGAAAATATTTGCCACATCAAATTAAAATTAAATTAAATTATGAGGTTCATGTGAAGTTTTTATAAAGTGATATAGAGAGTCACTTACATTCAAAGATTACATATTATTTAACGAATAAATTTATCAAGAAAGGCAATGAGTTACAGAATTCATCAGATATTAAAGTCTTTTCATGACTATATTTAATTATTGAAGAGAAAGGTTAAGTCTATGAGGGCGGCATTTTAACGGTTTTATCTTCAATCTTTGTGAAGTTCAGATTTTGCCGTGGCTTATTTCAAGCGTGAATGTCCTTCCGATCATGTTTGGAAGCAGGTAGCAGGTTTCTAGGTCAGTCTTTAAGGCATAGGATATCAGTTCATGGATATTTAGAAGTAGAACGGCATGCTGGTGGGAGCTGGTTCAGGAACAGTTGGGAAAAGGTGCATTTTTCCCTACTACTCAGCAGTTGACATATTAAAATTTGAATGTCGTGGATTCGTTTGGCCGAAGCTTCACAAATTTAGATATTGAACATTCTTGACTAAATTTCAGTCCTTTTTACATGATATTTGGTGATCTTAGGAATGCTTTTACGATTCATAACCAGGGGCAATGAATAATGCTGCTACAGATGTTTTTATATGAGGAATTCACCTTTTGTTCTGAAGATAGTACAAAACAATGTAATCAGGTTGATAAGTTTCTAAATGATTGTTCCAAAATCAATTTCTAGCTTAGAAATAGATTTTATTAAACAATATATTTTTGTTAATGGAAATTTACTTGATTTAATAAGATTGATAATGGATTTACTGTAATAATAATACTAATGGATTTTATAAATTAATATTTGGAATGCTTCTAGAACCTTCCAAGCCAATTGCATCACTCTGTGACCGCCATTAAATATAAAAAAATATACATATTTTAAACTAAATTTTAGATATAATTTAAATATATAAGATAATATAATGTATATGAACACAATAGTTATTTTATACGTAATCCTTTATCACTTATTATATATACATGTCCTTTACGCATATATACAACCTTTAAATTATATGAAATGTTATTTATTATTTATTATTCAGTTAAGATATTATTAACTATCTTATTCATAGTTATTTTGAAAAGGAAGTACAACAAATTAGATTATATAGGAGTATATATTAGTACAGGGACTGAATTTGAATTCGGTTTGGTGGTGGGAGATTGGATAGGACTGTGAAGCGCAGTCTTAATCTGATTGACTGCTTCAATATACACAAAATATGTGTAAGGTGCTTCAAAATTAAATTAGAAAAATGTGTATTATATTATTTAAAATGCTTTTTTTGCCTTGCTTTGATTTTAACAATTTTCATAACAATAATATTTATATTAGATGAAGAATCTCTACTTGTAGCAGAAAAAAGATGAGTTTTTATCATTATGTTATTACACAGAAAGAGAAAAAAATCACACATGTACAAAAAATAAAAAGTACAATTATATTATCTTAAGTTTCTATTTTTTCTTAAGGCTGTATTATAATGAGTCATAATTTGAATAGTTTTTTGATCTTGATGTTATTTCAGGCAATATGGCCACTGCATTAGCTAAAATGTTTCAAATTAAAAAAAAACAAAAACAAAGCATAACACTTAAACTGTGCTTGTTAACATATAGTAATATTTTTGATTAATAATATAGTTAATTAAATGTTATTTCACAATTAATAGTGATTTTTAATTCTAAATAATTTTTATTATATGAAATATTTGAAGTTCATTATAAATTTTGAATCTGTAATAATGAATTAAATTTTTTATTGTAGAAAACCATTATGATTGAATATTTTTTTTTATACAAAATTTTTGATTTACCATGAGATTATTTGGGTGTAAAGATATAGTTAATTACTATTCTGTCAAAATTACAAACTGTTTGAAACTTGCTTGTGTCTCACAGGTGGCAATAGCTATTGAATTTAAAGATTTTCTGCAATTTTAAAAGCCTTTTTTTACTTTACATAAAAGTCTTACAACAGCTTTATTAGTCACAAAATTATTTGTTGTGGAGTGAAATTTACCCCCTCCCCCATAATACTTAACAGAATGTCTTTAAATTATTCTAGACTATTATTATTAAATAAATTTTATTGTAATGCTTTCTGTATACATACAATTTTGATCAATAAAAACTATATTTAAAAGAAAGTATCATAAACTTTTTGTCCATAAATTTATCCTCTTGAAGTATTAACAAAATTTAGATTAAATGATTTTTTGTTTTGTTTTGAGGTTGATAAATTTTTTGTATTCCATTCCTTCAGTAGAAAGATCACAATGTTGGCAATTCACTACATGGCAAAGATCTCTCCAATACTTTAGTAACAATGCTCCATAAGCTTTCATTTTCATAATAGCCAATTAAATTTTTTTATGTCTCATCATCTTTTATTATCTCTTGTTTATGTGGTTCATATACATTTCCCTTTAATTTTTATTTACAATATCAGTAATGTTTGTTTGAGTTCAATCTTATTATTATTTTTTGCTTCTATTCCTCCATGCCATTTTCATTATATATATACATATTTGTGTTTTTGCATTTTTTTTGTTATATTTCTGAATTTTTATCCTCTGTTTCATAACCATAAGTCAACAGAATGCTAATTAAGTACCTTTTTAAAATCATATAAAACAGTTTTTTAATTAAAATTTTGGTTTACTATATGCTTTCTATATCATTTTAAATTCATTTAATTTTTTGATTTTATTTACTTTAATTCATACTAATAAATAAACAATTATTATTTTTTCATTTCTCTAAAGTAGAATAATGAAAAGGTGAAAATTATCTTAAGCTATTATTGTTGATAATTAAATTTTGGTTATTTTTAATTTTTTACTTGTACACACACAAATAATAACAGTAGGGGAGAAATTAAAGGAAAATTTATTCTTCATTTATAGCCTTAATTTACTTAATCTTTTTTACTATTTTTATTCAAAGTATTTGGCATAATTATTAATTATCTAATGAAATGTTTATTTTGGAACTCTTTTTTATTATTATATATATATTTTCTATTATCATTTCTAGCAACTGCTTTCTGATCTTCACCAAATTTCATTGGGAAGGTAAAATCATTTTGACTATTTGACAGATCAGAATAATCTAGAGAAATGGATTTGAGCAGACTTGTGTAAACATTGATAATCTGAGGGCAGTGGGTCATAGAGGACATTTATAAAGATAGTGGACAGTTATTTTTCAAGATATTTTATTCAATTTTCATATGTAGGACTAAATTATCTTTTTTTTTATTTTAGAAAATTGGATATTATTATTTGATATAATTAATAAATTCTTTAAATAAGGAGGGAGGTATTGTTTGATTTTTTTTTCCTCATGTGTCATAGCATCAGCACTGATCTCTTGATCACCAATGCTTAATTCTCTAAATCTTTTTTTTTTTTTAAAGAGTTTATATTTTGAAAAATAAATTGCATTTTTAAAATGATCTTCAGTGCAAAAAGTATTTAAAATGTTTAATTGAATTAATAAAGTTCTAATGGAGTACAATCCTTTAGCTTCTATATTTTATTTTGTTTTGGATCTTCTCCTGATTGTTGTTATTTCTTTAATTGTTTATGAATAGCTAGCTATATGCCAGAAACGTCAGAACTTCCTTAATATTAAAATCCATACATAAATTTCAGAAGTTTGAAATTTATAAATGGACTTCAATAAATATCCATTCTTTTTATTAGTACATACATTTTGTTTCAAAAACTGGGCAAATATTTAAAAAAATACATATAACTAATAATATTTATTCTTGTCATTTTTTCATTATTAATAGTTACTTGAAAATGAATATGGCTATGGTAATATGGGGGGGGGGAGGGGGGAGTTTTGAAATACAAATATATGTATATCACTTTTCCCAAAGTCTCTTGTTTTATTTGGTATCTTGTGATGCCAATTTTTAACTTCTCCAGTAAATCTTTTTTTCTGAAAAATACTCTTCCTAATGATAGCTCTCTTTTCTAAGCTCAGCAATGAACTCTCAATGAAAGTGATCAATATTACATCTCTTAAATTGAGAATGTTTTTGAAATGTAATAAAAATAAAGATATCATTATGCATTAAATAGCATTAGTCTTTCATTTATAAGTCTAGAAATTCCAAGAATATAAGATGTCAAGATGGACCTCACAGCATGCAATTTCCAATCTCTTTTCACTTAATTTGTTTTTTTAAAAAAGGTATAGTTATCTGATTATTTTATTGAACTTTCATTCTATGGAAGACAAGTTTCTCTAAGAATGGCTGTATCAATCTTAAAATATGGCAGTCTCTTAATAATGACAAGTACTGTTCAATGTTTAGGTCTTGAAAGATTTGAATTAAACAATGTTCACACTTTCCATGTATTCTTAATTAAGAAAAAAATTGAAATACTTATTATTATTCCACACTTTTTTACCATCAGTATCATTGTGGTTATTACAATTATTTTTATTACTTGCGACTTAGCTTAGATTTTGTGAAATAGGATATTTTAAACCATATTATGTTTTCTATAGCTGTATTAAATTGAAAGATCCTTGAAAAGAGTTCCTCAACATACAGTCATTTGCGGAATGTATCCAATCGCAAAGTAATTTTTTTTTTTTTTGAACTATCTTATTTAAGTTTGCAGCTAATTTTTATTTTGGTCTATTTCCATCATCTTATATGCATATTGAATGTCTTTAGTAAAATTTAACTTTATTTAAATATTTCAAATACATTCAACTGTTAGTGATAACACATCAAACCAAACACAAAAAGAGTTAAAATATATTTTCACTGATATTTATTTTATAATTATCTGGTTTACAAGGAAGAAATACATAAATTAATAGAATTAATACTTTATTTTACAAGAATTTCTCTATTAACTATAGACATGCTCTTGTGCGTTGTTAACCATTTTGGAATTTGCAAAATATATAAACTATGAGATAAGCTTATTAGTGATCAACTTTTGTCTATGTATGCTCTTTTAAAATTTGTATTAAATTTAAGTTCATAATATATATATATCTTTTTTATTGATTTTAAAATCAATACTCAATTTAAGTTCCCCAAAAATGCTTTTATGTAGATGATTAGGGTGGCTTTTAATATGACCAGTTTCGCAGAATATTCCAGAGCTTGAATTTTGCAAAAAAATGAAGAGACAAATATCAACACATAGGAAAAACTTATTAATGAAGAAATGGTGACAGACAATATCACGTCTCATGAAATTTTTTTATGATTTCCATATTAACATTTTTTTTTTAAGATTTTAAATTAAATTAAAAATATTTTTCCTCTCATAAATATTAAATAATAACATTTTTAAAGCAGAGTTATGAAACTTAGCTATTTGTAAGCCGGCACCAATTAAAAATATTGCACAGAGGTCTTTAGTAAATATATTTTAATTGAACTGAAACATGCTTATTAAAATTTATGATCATTAATCTAGAATAAAGTGGCATGTATTCATTGGCAGACTATCATGGTGGTAATCAAATGTTTTCACTTCAATCTGTCTTAATGTAGGGAATTTGGCATACTTATGAAATCCATATCTAATTTTAGATTCTTTCAAGCTTACAATTTGCTTGCTCATTCATTAAAATGAAAGATTTTTAACTAATTTTATAATTATCTCTCTATTTACATTTGATCATTACAAAGAATGTTGATCTTTGGTGGAATTCTTTAACTCTGTAATAGTTAAATAAGAATAAGATGTGATTGTTTCTAAAGTTCATTTCTAATTTGCTTTAATTTGTGAAAAGATGTGAGGAAATGTATTTTTTTATATATATCAAATTCATTACTAAATGAACTAACTGGATATGATTACTGATCAAATTACAAGTTTATATTAACATTGTTGTTACTTTTGTTTAGTTTATATCCCTATTCTTTTGTGAAAACTTCTAACGATGCCTTTGAATTATGTTTGCAGTACTCCTATTGTAATTTATTGAGTTGTCTATGTGCTGTAACTAAAAAAAATATTTTTTTTTTCTAGAATAGTGCATACTTCAAATATAAACCTCTAGCATTATATTGCAAAAGAATTAGTATTATATTATTATTATTATTTTACAACAGATTGAAGATATAAGTGGTGAATATTAGTATTATTGTCATCATCATCAACCATTATCAATCCACTGCAGGATGAAAGTATCTCCAAGTTCAATCCATCTTCTCCGATCTTTAGCTTCTCTTCTCCACATTATCCCTGCACACTTTCTTATTTCATTCATCTATCTCACATATGGCCTTTTAAATCTCTTGGAATTTCATTTATGATTGCAATTGTTTATCTATTATTATCTCTTCTAGCAATTTGTCCAGCCCAACTCCACTTCAGTCTTTTAATTTTTTCAATGAGATCAGTAACACCTGTTTGTTTTCTTACCCATATATTGCGTTTTCGATCTCGTTACTCCCAACATGCATCTCTCCATACTTCTTTGAGTGGTCTGAAGTCTCTGTATTGCTCTTCTATTAAGTGTCAAAGTCTCAGATCCATAAGTAAGAACTGGTAAAACACATTTATTAAAAACCTTTTCAAACACATAGGCATATTTCCTTTTAGTATCATGTTATTTCTACCAAAAGCACTCCAAGCAAGTTTAATTCTATGATTAACTTTATCCATTATGTTTCCATCTGTATTAATAATCTGACCAAGATATTTGTAGCTGTTAATTTTTTCTAACTTATCATAATCAATCTTTATTTTCATATTTTGAGAAAATCCATTAAACATTACTTTAGTCTTTTTAATATTTATCTTTAGTCCTACTTTCATCTGATAACTCCTGCAACATTTCCTGAAACTCTAAAGCATTATTTGCAAAAACAATTACATCATCTGAAAAATCTAAATGATTTAAATAATCTCCATTTACTTTCACTCCTTTAGCTTCCCATTTTAATCCACGAAATACTTCTTGCAGCACTGCTGTAAAAAATTTTGGAGATATAGAATTACTCTGTCTAATACTCTTCTCAATGTTGACTTTCCTAGTATCATTATGTAATCTAATTGTTGCTGTTGCATTTTTATGAATATTCTTTAAAATATGACAATATTCTGGATCTATACCTTGATCCAATACTTTAATCACTGAAGAAATGTTTGCAGAATCAAACGCCTTTTCATAATCTACAAATCCAAAGCATAATGGCAACTCATATTCATTTGTCCTTTCTATAACTTCTCTCAATACCTGGATATGATCTACTCTACTAAAATCACTTTTGAATCCAGCTTGTTCTCTTGGATGGTGGAAATCCAATGTTCTCTGTAGACGAGTTATAATTATCTTGGTAAACATTTTGTATAAAACTGATAAAAGGCTGATAGGTCTGTAATTTCTAATATCTTTTTTATCACCTTTTTTTAAAATATTAATCCTGCATTCTTCCCATCATCTGATACATCTTTATTATTTAAACATTTGCTATACCTTTTCTAAATTTTTTTTTATTTCTTTACCTGCTTCTTTTAATATACCAATTATAATTCCATCATTACCTGGAGGCTTTCCTTTCTTCATAAATTTAATTGCATATTTGGTCTTTATATTACTAAATTTAATTGCATATTTGGTCTTTATATTACTACATAATTCATGATAGAAGTCTTCTACCCATTTCATGATGTCATCTCTCTTTTTAGTAATAATTACATCTTTTTTTCTTGATTGCAGATATACATTTCCTACCAATATCAAAATGTTGTTTTACATTTTTAAGATACTTTTATTCTCTTCTACAGCTTTCCTTGCTAGTTCACAGTTATACTTTCTTATATCATTTTCAACTCTTTTCCACACCATTTTACAAAATTCGAGATATTCAATCCTTTTTAATGCATCATTTTTGTATATCTTTATATTCCTTTTTTTTCTTTATAAATTCTCTAGTCTCAGTAGAAATTTTATTGGTTTTATAGTAGATGTGAAATTAGTCAATATTTTGTTTATTTTTAAATTCCAAAAATTAAAACCTGAGAAATACTGTAAATTAATTACTGAATAATATTTATTTTAAAGATATAGTGCCCTAATAAATCCTGCTTTGGGATGTTTCCACAGTCAAAAGTTATAGATATCAATCAAATGAATGAGATGCTCTTATATGCTTGGACTTCCAATGATTAATAATTATAAAAAAATATACAATTGCTTCTGCATTATTTTTATAAACTGAATTGTTCTCTTTAACATTAAATTTATAAGTTAAGACATTCTTTGTTGCGACTGTACTTTTGATAGATGTTACTAGAAAAAGAGTGGGCCACCACATCAAATTTGTATTTGCAGAGTTTATAAAGAAAGTTGATAGAATGTATGAGCATATTTCTCAATTCAAATATGTTTATGACTAGTCACATGAAAAATATTAATATATAGAGTAAATTGCTTTCAAAATCAACAATGCAATATAAGTGTGCTTATAAATAACTTTGCATATTTTTATATTGGACATACATATTTTCATTGATACTGCTGTTCAACTATGTATATCACATCTTCAATTTGTTTTCAGGCAACCTCTATAAATAAAAGATGGATTTTACATTTTATTCTGATCTAAAATCTTTATTTAAATAAAGAGAATTGATACAGGCCTACAATAGATTGAGATTTTTATATTCTTAGAAGTTTAAATAAATCTCTAGAGTGAAAGAATCCATTTTTTACTTATAGAGAATGCCTTGGCAACATATGGAAGATTCATAGTTTAGATAACTTTGGGCTGTTATCATATGATTTACATTTAAAACCATTTACCTTTATGTAATATCAGGTTTATTATCTAAATAATATATGCTGCATTATTTATTAATTGCTCCATGAAAAAAATAGCAGTCAACTTTATGTGTTGTAGAGATACTTTGTGTTTTTGCCTGGTCACACAATTTTATATTTGATTTGTCATTAAATTGATAATTCATTTGAGAATATTTTTTTGCTCTTTTTTCTGGCAGACCTTTTGAAAGATTTTTAAATAAACTTTAAACAGTATGATTCCTGGGATAATACTACACATTGCCTGCTGGAAATGTTCTTTTCTATCTAATATATTTTCATTTTTATATATTTTTGAATCCATATTTAGATTTGATTTCTTATTCTTAATTAGTTTAGTAGTAGATTGTTGTTAGCAGATGACAGTAATACAATAAATTCTATTAAATAATGAATGGGGACAGAATGTCTTTAATGGTTATTGTATTGTTATTCAGAAAGTTATGAAAGAAGTATTATATTATCTATTTTTAAAAGTACACCAAGAATTTTAAAATGTGATAAACCGTTCCTATGGATTTGAATTATTACCAATTCTTAAAATTGCTACATTATGTGATAAATATAGAAAAAGTTGTAATAGCCGAGAGGTATCGCAGTCGCCATGCAAGCAAGTAGTTGGTTGCAGACGGTTGTGGGTTCGCGTCCCGGCCGATGCTATGACACATGGAAAAAAAGTTGTAATACTGGAAACATTAAAATTGATTATTCACTGAATTGCACAAGACACATGTGCAATGAATAGAATTGATTCTATAAATACATTCTCTAAACCAGGAGTCCCCAACCTTTTTGCACTTAGGAGCACATTCTACAATACCGGCCAGGTGACAGGCACCATTTATTTTTTTCACCAGATGGCGGGCACTATTTATTTTTTCAATGTAAATTTATAGTTGGATATTGTTAATAATACACAGAATGTACAAAAAAATATTTATTTCAAAAATAAAATTTTAACATATAATTAACATTTATATTTTTATGCTGTAAAAGTATAGTATGCCCTACAATTTGATTACAATATAATACAATAATTTATAAGAAATTTTAAAAATTAAATTTATTTGTATCAGATAAATAATTTTTTATCATGTTCGGATAGCGGCGGGTACACGTAAAATGGTCTGCAGGCGCCATGGTGCCCGCGGGCATAGGGTTAGGGACCCCTGCTCTAAACAATCTTTATTCAGCAATACTTAAAAATATAGGCATTAAGGCTAATCTGTTTCAGAACCACAAACTGGAGCAAAATTACTATCCAACATAATTTTTTAAGCAGGAAAAGTATAATATAAATTCAAAATCATAATTATATATACACCTGGGTCTCTTTTTATGCGGATTTATTTAACGCAATTCACTTTTCTTCGGAAGTCGAACTCCGATAATGTGCTATTACTTTAAATAATAAATTTCGTGCACTTACGTCATATTGAAAGTAATAGCACATTATTGGAATTCGACTTTCATCTTAGTAATTTCAATATTTTCAGTGCTTTATAATAGTAAGATTTTATGCAATAATGAAATTAAAATCATTATTTCCACATTTTATGTATACACACATTAAATTTTACAAGATTATAATGTAAATTTGTTCAAACATTGTGCGTGTTAATTTTGCATTTTAAATCACATTCTGTTTTTGCTTTTTAAAAAAGAATTTAATCAATTATTAATCATTTAGTGTCCCCAAGTTTATTTTTAATTATTTTCTTATTAATGACACTAATCACTAACGTGCTCTTAAATTCCAACGAGAGCTAAATGGTTGTATGTCTGGATATCACGCACTTCATAAACAATAAAATCATCGTCTCAAAGATTAATTACTGATTACGTTCTCACCAGAAAACCATTAACACAACATGAGAGTGAAGTTGGCACTAGTTGTATTTCCTCTTGTGAAGAATCTGATTTTTTATCAGTTTGCAAACGAACTTGTTTATCAGCAAGTAGCGATAATAATTAAAACATATATAAAAAATGTCAATTATTGTACTGTAAATTATGCATGAAAATATATTATTTTGAATAAAATTAAATATTATAGTTAAAAAAAGTTTGTCTTGTATCAATTTTTTTCAAATTAGAAATTTTTTATTAGTCATATTTTATTTCCTTATTTTTTTTTTGCGCAAATTTTAAAATAATTTTACGTTGGTGCTTTGCTTTTACGCGATTTTTGAAAAATCACAGTCTGTATCCCCCCCTTTTCAAGATAAGTTATGTCTACTCTTGCGCGATTTCGTTTGCGCGTGTTTTCTGAGGAACCTATCTATCGCGTACAATGAGACCCAGGTGTATAATTAATTGTCCTATGTGTATATAAATTTGAAAGTTTGATTTTAATTAAAATTAAATAAAAAAAAAATCGAAACTTTTATCATAATAAAATTTATTATTCAATATTTTTTTTAAAAATTTGTGATCACCTGCTGAATATGACAAATTTACATATAAATGAATCCTAAAAGAAAAAGCATATAACTTATTAAAAATTTCTATTCAATATTTTTTTCAAATTTGTTGACCTACTAAATGTAACCAATAAATATAATGAGTAAATTTTGTTAAGAGTAAACTAGTATGAGATCTAGTTTTTTGCACATATACATGTTATATCAGCTAGTGGGGTTCTTCATAGCATTTGCATTCATTCATTTACTACTTTCCCATTAAAATTTTTGCTTACAGTTTTTGTTCTCAAAAAAATTTTTTTTTATTGATTTTCTAAAACTGCTTGTGACTTTTCATATGTATGCATCAAAATAATTTAAAAATAAAAATATGCACATTCTTTTTATTTTTAAAAAGTTTATGGTACAAATAACCAGGCATTTTCCTGATGGGTTATGAAATTAAATAGTGCCTGTTTAATAATATACATAATTTAAAATACATTTGTTTATTGTTTATTTAAGTGCATTATTTAACATTCTAATAATTTATATATAGAAATTTAGTATAGTATCTCACATATAAAGAATGATTGATGTTTTTTTGATAAGACAATTATAGTTAGTTGATGTCTGTAGGTGAAATGACTGGAGAAGTACAGCTAATAATTTGAATTAGTCAAATTAAATAAGTTAAGTCTTACAAAACATGATAAGAATGTCTGAGGCTTTAGCTAAAATGGGAGGATTCTGAAAGTAGTTATGTCAACCAATGGAATTGGTTCTATGTACTTGGATTCATTGCCCAAACCTTAATTCATTCTCTATACGGTTTATATGTTGTAGAAGCTTTATATTATATGGGACTTCCTTTGTTTATTTGAAATATAACTTAGATTTTATAATCCAAAACTTTCCACACTTATTAACAAAAGTATATTTATGTAATACTACATATATAATTTTTAATATTTATATTTAAAATTGAAATTAATATTTGATTATAGTAATTAGATTCAAGCTCAGTATTTTTTTTAACTTTATTTAAAATCTCTTATTGATATTGGTTTCAATTTAAGTATGGAGTATAATGAGCTTGAAGCCAATTTAATATTTTGGCATAGTAACCACTTTTCCTTTTTTTAAATTTCTCTCCTTGAGTTTAATAATAATTCATTATGAGAAAAGTAGTCACTTGCTACTTTTTTTTTTTAATTTTTTCCCTTGGTTTAAGAAGTAATTCATTAAGAGAAAAGTGGTCTTGCTATTTTAAGAGAAGTGATACCATGTAAGAACAAGAACAAAATAATTTTGGACAAGTAGTTTTTTTTTTATTAACTATTTTTTGATAATAACTTTTTTAAATCTTGTATGAATGTTCCTATTAAGATTGTAATGATAATATAAATTTGAAAGAAATTTATCAACAAAATTGTAAAAATGACCTTGAATTATTCAAAAATGTTCTATCTACATTTTATTTTATTAATTATAATTAATGAAAATTTAATTACCTGAACATTATTCATTTACAAGCAAATTAATTATTTAATATATGTTTGTGTATTTTTTATTTTAATTTTTTATTTATTAATTTAATAAAAATAAAATATTTTAATAATTTATATTTTTTATATTTTTTTTTATTATTTTTTTATATTTTTAATTTTTTTTTAATTTTTTTTTTTTTTTTTTTTTTTTTTTTATTAAAATTATTTATTATTTTAATAAAAATATTAATTTTTTATAATTAAAATAAAATTATTTTTTTTTTTTTTTTTTTTTTTATTTTTTTTTTTTTTTTTTTTAACCAAAAATTTTTTTTTTAAAGGGAAAAAAACACCCAAACCTTTTTTTTTTTTTGTTTTTTTTTTTTTTTTTTTTTTTTTTTTTTTTTTAAAAAAAAAAAGGAAGGGGAACATATTAAAAATTATAAAAAAACTCAAAACAAAACCAACAAAAAATTTTTTAAAAAAAAGGGGAGAGGGGAGGTAGTCCGGGCCCAAAGGGTGAAGATTAATATATGTTTGTGTAAATATATAATAATAATCATATGACTTGATTTCCTTGCAATTATTGTTTTGTGCTTGAGGTTTTAGCTATTTTATATTGCTAAAGCTATTAATATATGATGTATCTGAACTTAGTTCAGTCCTACATGGCTATTTAAGTTAGATACCGAAATTTCAGACTTTCTACTTAATAGGCAACTATTAGATAAATGCTGGAGTTTAACCTGGCATTTTAAAATCTAATAACTGAATGTCCTAGCGCCTCGCTGACAATAGTCAGAGCTAGAAACTGGTCTGAGGATAAGGATATTCAGAAAAGCTTACTAAGAGCTATTAGCACACTCATCACATAACATTTGTAGTATAAGCTTATTAAATTAAGTCACGTGATATATGACTTGGTTTTGTTATATAACAGGGCTGAGTTCAAACCCTGTTCTAAGTCATAGGGCGATACCACCGAGCATACATATATACTCAAATCAAGTGTAATATTAAATTAAATTATTTTTTTCTCGTTGTTTTGTATGCGTGTGTGTATATATTTTAAGTAGGTAAATAAAAAATAAATTGAAACATAAGAGGGACGGGGGATTATATGGTTTGTGCTCTTTTATTTTGTTTATACGCGTGTTTATGTTGCTGCATGAGTGAATAAATGTAATGGATTCGTAAAAAGAAGTTGATTCCAAGATGGACGACTAAAGGAAAGATTTTACAAATTCTAAAAGATATGTTAATTGGAAATAAAGAATTCAGAAAGTTATAGATCGTTATCTCAAGGAATAAAGCTATTTTAATTTAAAAAAGAAATTGATTCCAAGATGATCGACTAAGGAAAGATTTTACAAATTCTAAAAGATAAGTTAATTGCAAAGAAAGGACCCGAAAAGTTGCAGATCGCTATCTCGAGACAAAGCCGTTTTAATTAATAAAAGAAAATGTTATAAATAAGAGACAATGAACGGTTGAGTGTGGATCTCAAGGTAAAATTGAAATTCCTGAACATAGATAAAAACAAAGAAAAGAAAATTTATTAAAAAGATTTTCTATTTGCAAACCACGTGGTTTAATTAAAAAGAAGACAACAATAGCATGATTAATTGGAGTTGGAAAGCTGAACTTTGAAGGGGAATTCTAGAACTGTGACTGCCACGAGCAGGATCGAAAGAGAATTAGTTAAAAAAGTTTATGTCTTAAAAATCATGAACAGGCTGGGGTAGAACAGAATGAACCGGGCTCTGCCATCCATCCTGCGGAGATACCATCGTCATTGTCATTGTAGGAGCGAAGCCCTTCCTAAATTATGGAACGAACAACATTCACTGGACGCCATTGATTGCCTTACGGAAGCCTACAAAAGAAAGAAATCATTTACTCATAATATCGCAGCATGAAGCCAGTGGAAAATTACCCTTAATCTACACCCGGGTGAGATAAAGTAGGTAATTCAAATATTTTCGTAAATGACAGTAACCTCTTGAATGAGAACATATCTTAGTAATGTAATGTGTAAAAGGGTTAAAAGTAAATAAAGAGACAGTTGAAATAACGGTCTATATAACTATACACCTAAATAGACAGGATAATGTCTGATTGCAGTTATTTTTCATGCTGTGATTTATATGTTTTGTTTGTTACATTTATGAACTTATGCGAGTGTGTATTTACATGCGGGTCATTTAAGTATTCGAGCAGAAACCAATATCCAATTACGGGATTCTATTGGGTTTTATTATTTTTTTGTATTAATAAATATTAAGTAGTGTTTTAAATATAATTGTGTGTGTTTAGTGTTAATTTCTTAAAGTAGCATTAAGAACAAAAGTAAGAAAGTAAAATGAATCGTTTATGAGCTCCATGCGCATTTGATCTGTTCCCTCCACCTCTTTCCCATTGTCAACGACCACTACACCTGAGTGAGCTAGCCAGAGGTATAACCTCTGTCCACTAGAAAGATACTCATTCTCTCCCAGCATAATTCTTTCTTACTCATAAGTAAGATTGACACTTGGAGTCAAATTGACGTCCATAAATATGCTGGGTGAGTAATTAGAGTACATTGCAGAACCAACTACATATATATGTGTTCGCATCATAATTTTCGTTTAAATAAAAAGAGCAGAAACTTATATTTGAAATACGTAATAAACGTATACCACCTATATATGTGTTACGCCGGGTACAAACCGTTACACTTATAATAATAGTGTTATATTTAATGGCAGATGTTATTTTATCTAAACATTGGAAATTATTACAAAATAATACATAGTTTAACCCCATAAATATTTTATATGATAATAGCATTTATATATTCTCTCAGTTTAAAACATATGGAAGAAAATATTGTCAGAATTATGATTTGTTATATAGGATAGAACAACAATTTGAGAAACAATAAAGCAAAGAACAGTATATCTCTATAAATGCTGATCCTGAACCGGCAGAAGTGGACAATGGATATGAGAAAATATGTACATAATGCTTCAAAAAGTATATGAATTTTAAGTGATGATACTGGAAAAATAAAACATTATTAGTTTTAAATATTTTTTTGTAATAGTCCTATTTAGATCTGGAAATAAGACTTTTTAAAAAATCTCAGATAAATATTGTGTCACATGCATATATATATTATATAAAACATTTAAAATAATTTTCAGAAATAAATTAAAAAAGAAAATAATTTATATAGTTTTTAAAATAATAAATGAAAAAGTAATGTTAGTTTAATAAATTACAGTAAAGTTATTTTTAAAATAAATAAACGTATTTTAGGAAATGAACAAAAGGTATCCTAATCTCAAATTAATAAAGATATTTTAGACAAAGGAAAAATATAATTAAAGCATATTGTATTGTAGGCATTTTCAGATTTATTATCTTAAAAGATAGCTTGTCAGCTCTCATTTAAAAGCAAAAAAAAAAAAAAAATCAAAAATATTAAGATAGAAATGAAGGCAAAAGAAACTAAATTGTAACTTTAAAGAATATAATGTAAATGATTGTTTAAATTTTTTATTGAAAACTGTTTAATAAGAAAAATTACAATTTAATCAGAGATCAAAATAATTTTGTAAATTGTCTAATCAGGAGGGAATTAGATTTTACTAGAAATAGTTGTAATTTACAAAAAGAAGAGAATTAACTAATTAGAAAAAGAATTTGAAATTAATGATGTGAGTGATCTCAGGCAGTAAGTTTGTCAAGGATATAAAAGCTTCTAAATTTCTATTGTATTCACACTGCTAAATCTGCTGCATCTGATAAGTAGTGCTATTAAAAATTGGTTGACTTTTTAATCTATCATTTCAGTTTCCTGATGTTAACTACTATCAGCTAACTATAATAATCTTGCCTATTCCTTTATTGAGAACAACTATTTCATCCATCAGCAATGTATAGATATTTATGTAGAAGGCTTAACATCATGCATTGCTAAGCTTATCAAGTGTTTATTTAGTGTTCACAGCCCAGTTCTTTCATGTTTGACCTTCTGAAATGTTATAAATATCCTTGAGCACCATTGCTGAGATACCCACCCATCATTACTACTGAACAAGGTCTAAGATACATGCTGCCCCTGAAAGAAGTAACAAGCTGTTAAAAAAGCTGAGAATACCAGTCATGAATTCAATCAATTTTCAGGAAGGCAGGAGTGCGCTCCAAAACCTAGGTAAATATATATGATAATTTAAAGTCTAGACAGATTTTATTCTTTTTACAACCTTTTATAAAACTAAAAGTAATTGAATTCTGATTCTCTATTCAGAAATAAACTCAGCTATATTAAATAATTCTACTACTAGTGTAATTTAGTTTGTTTTTGCTTATTGTTATATAATTTATGTAAATAAATGTTTTAAGTTGTTAACTTGGCTTAATTTTCTCTCTATATTTAACCATATAATATTAAGATAAAATGTGTCAGTTATATGTGTATAAAATACACTATCCGGTAGCTCAATGCACATCAGTTTCTTGATCTTTGTGCTAGTCAGGGAATCAAGCACTTTAGGCATTTTAAAATCTTTTGTTGATATTCCAGACTTCACCCGGATGGCACTTTGAATATGCTTCTTGCAGTTATGGAGGACTGCAAGTCTTGAAAGGTGGCCATGGGTTGTATATTTATATACTATCTCAGTTTGAACATTGATATTGTTAATGTGTAAAAATGTTAATCATGTTGACTCATCTGCTTGTGTAAAGCTATTTCAAATCCATATGTTATTATTGTTAAAATTTAAATCATAAGTAAAAATAGTAATTTGTTATAAATTATTCTCCCAATGTGGTGATGAGAACATTTCAGTTCTAAATGTCAGTCTAAATTAGGACATAGCAAGTAGTTCATTATAATATGAATACATACATATAATTTTAGTTTCAAAATAATTTTGCACAATTTTTTCTAATGACATCTACAATAAAAAAAACAAAAATAGTATATTCAGGTAGTGAATTGTTAAAAATCATTAAAAAAAAAAAGAACTTAGTATAAATATTAATTTATTAAAATTTATATGATTTGCATCAATTTAATCTATAAATAATATTTGTCTTTATGTAGTTTTGCATGATGGTAGAATAGCATATTTTTCTTCTGGATTGATTCTCATCTGAATACGATTTCATTTTGTTTATTGCTTGGATTTGTTTTTCTCCACATACATACACACAGTTTTACAACTAAATTTTTAAATAAATATGATTAGTAAATAGTAGCATTATTCTGTAATATAGACTTAAATTCTTGCTTAAATTAGCATTATGATCACTTTGAAATTGGCCTGTTTTAATCATATTATGAGACTTATTCATTAGAAGAGTGTATAATGCTTTGAAAGGTTGATTCTGAAAGGAAGTGATCAGCAATGAGATAAACAGATTCCATTATGACAATAATAAATATGCCTTTGAGCAGCCTGAAAAATTACAGCAGAAAGATAATTATAAATGGCAAATGTTAGTTATATGGATGTCTCTGTAGCATATAATTTATTCATAAGATGAAACCATGTGATAATATCAATTTTCCAAAGACAAAACATTTTGTCAAGTAATATATATATATATATGTATTTATTGAATTTGCAGCAAGAAATATAAAAGCATGAAAATAATACATTTAACAATGAAACAAAATTTTTATTCTATATTGCTTTGGTTGCTAAATATATTATTTAAGTAAATAAGCATTTATTTTTATAGCACTTCTTCCCATAAATTCAATAATAAGTATATAAATATTTCTTTGATAATTAAATTAATTTTAATGCTAATTATGTTAATTTTAAATCCTTTTATTTAATATACTTCTTTCTGTAAATTCAATAATAAATGTATACATTTTGTTTCTTTATAAACTAAATTATTTTCATTTTTTTAATTTCATACAGTTCATGTCATAAATTCAATAATATATATATATATTGTAACACTACAGGTTAATAAAGGATCATATTTGAGGTGATGGTCACCAGTACGTGAACATCAATTATCCTAAATTGGTTAGTCATTGGTAACTATCCAGAAAATTGGGGTTTAAATCATGAGGAATCGGAGGAATTGTATTTTTATCCTCAGGTTAAAAAAAATAAAATTTATAAAGACCAAACTAAATAAAAGGTAGTGCCTGAACTTTGAAGAAAATCCTCTTCGCGCCGTCATCCGGATACCCATACACTAAATATAAACCCTCTAACCCATATAGCTCAGGAAACAAGAACTCTATAATTTATTACTGTGAGCAAGAGGGAAATAAATAAATAAATAAATTAGCTTACTATAAATAATCTTAATTAATTCATGGGCTTTCCCTACTTATAAATTACTAGTTTTATTGGGATCCTCAAGAAAAAAAAACCCTAAATCTTAGAATATAAGCTATCATGATATAAGATCACACATGCTGTACTTTATGAAACAAGAATTGGATAGAATAAAATAATTCAAACTAAAAAGAATTTTTTTTTTTTTAAAAAATTATTTAATATCTTAATTAACAAAAAAAAATTACGTGATAGATAATTTCAAACATCCGTTTCATTATAAAAAATAAATATACAGTTTCATAAAATTATGTTAACCTATCAATTAATTTTTATTCATGGATTAACCTTAAATTCATTTGGTTCTTTCTTTAAAATTTTAAGAGTTTGTTAAACATGTTCAAAAAAATTAACTCAGAGGGCAAATTAAGAAAAAAAAGTTTATTACATTTATGAAGCAAAAAAAAAAAATTTCTATTAATAGTGCACACATAATAAAAAAAATAATGCCTATAGCCTATAGCCATGGCTCTTTTGACTATAAAGGCCTTTCCAATTGCAATTTCATTTTTTTCTAATGGAGTTTCTTCTTGAAGGCTTCTAAACATGAGCCTGGTTAAAGTTGTCCTTTCCTGGGTCTGTAGCAATTCCAGGTAAATGAAAATAGCAATTTTTGTCTGTTTTGGTTATCCTCTTCAATTTCCAGTTGAAACAGATGTAGGCAGATACTTTTGTTGTTGCTTTTGATTGAAGGTGAAGGTTTTATCTTCCCTACATTTTCTTCCACTGAAGGTAGGGTACATGAAGGCAGGTGAGGCCTAGCTTTTAACTGAATTTAGCACATGATTTTCATTGTACAAACCATTTTTAGTGCTAAACTCATAGTATCTAAAAGCTTGATACAAAAAAATGCTATTTTATTCAATAGCTTGGTATCAGCTGGATTAAGCTGACTGCTCTCTCTTCAACAGTTAAGTTAGCAATAATTCTCTATTTTTTTCAGTAGCAGAATTAAGATTTAACTGCTCTCTTCAACAGCTAAGTTAACAATAACCTCTCTCCGGACATTTGGGTATAGTTACTATTTCACACCCCCATGTATATTTTTTTAAAACAATTTTGCCTACAAGCTAATTACAATCTCTCTTACATTATTATTTTCATGACTACCAATTAAATAAAATTTCATAACTACAATTATTCAGCTAATCTTCTTAATCATAGATTAAAAACAATCCAAGAACAAGAATTTAACATCCTTTATAATTAAAAATCAAATCTTGCAAAAAAAAACAACAAAAACCCCAAGATAATCTGCCAATTGCATTGATTTGATTTTTTCATTTTATTAAATAGAGAGAAAGAAAGGAAAATAAGTCTGATAAATTAAAATTTACAAAATTATTAAAATCCCATTTTTGCTCTCCCCTTTTTTTTATTTTATATATATATTTTAAAAAAAAAATACATCTAAATATATTCAATGTTTGAAAACTTTTCTACCATCACATGGGAATTTTACAAATATTGAATCAAACAATGACTCTAACAAAAATAGGTCTAAGAAAATTTAAATATTATTTCCCCCCATTAATAAAATAATTTTTTTTTAAATTCTCAAACCTGAGGATATGGTGCCAACTATGTAATTATTTATGTATTTTTTTTTCTAGTGCAGCTATGTAACCAAGTGGTTGCAATATATTATTTTTTTTGCTAAATAAATTATTTTCATTGCTAAATAATATTAGTTTTATATGTTTATTTATTACATTTTGTACTTTAAGTTCAGTAATAAGTACAAGCATTAATTCCTTGCTAAATAAATTATTTTCATGATTTTATTTAATATATTTTTTGCTGTAAATTCAATAATGAATATGTTCATTTTATTTCTTTATTATATTTTTTCTTTGATCATTTTTATATGTAATGTGGCTGATTCATTTTATAAAATGAAAAGATATATTTTTCAATATTCAAGGAAAGATTATTTTACCTGTGTGATCATAAAGAAAAAAAAAGTTATATTGTAATATTAATATTTTTTATTTAAAAAAATCTTTTTTTTTTTGGACCCTGTTTGTAAATAGTCAAACTATGATAAACTGAAATATGCTGTGTATAACCTAGTGTTGGTACAGTATTTGGTTATATTAAAAATAAATAAATTCTTAATCAGAAATGAATTTTTTTTGAAAATTAGATTGTTAACTTATTTCAAGTCTTGAGTTAAGTGATGCATTCATAAATTGTCTGTAGCTTGCAGATCCATAATAATTACTTGTAGCTGAATTTTTTTTATGAAATGATGATTAGTTATGCTTTTGTACAGCATAAGTTTTAATAATTTAAAATATTTTTATTAAAAAAAACAAAACAATTATTTTCAGAAACCAAGTAATCAAAATAATTAAGCTACTATGTCATTAGAACTATTCTTTAATAATAGCATTATCAATTTTTTTTTTTTTTTTAAAATAAAATAAACATTTTAAATATTATATATTTGATTTCTATTGGAACATTCTAAAATTTAAAACCAATATTTTAACAAACATGCCAAGTTTTTGTTATATTTTTTTAAAACAAATTATGCAATCTTCTATTCTTTTCAACTGAAACAGTAATTTAAATTGTTAATATAAATAAAGTTTTTATAAAGAAAATATTCACAAATCTCCATTAAAAAAAAAAATTGTATGTTTGGAATGATCATTGCCAAGGAATTTTTTTTGGAAGAAAACTTTTTCTGTCTATCATTTAACACACAACACATATATAGTGCTAGAAACAATATCTATGCACACATATATATATATATGTCTGTATATCATTTTGAAAACAATTGTTAATTGAATATAAGCATATATTGTACCATAAGTATTTGCAACATACATCTTCAATATATATATATATATTAATTATACTTTTAGGGAGGATTCTTTAATGAGCCAATTAGTAGAAATTCTTTAAAGATTAATTGGTCTCACCAGTTACTTTATAATAGCTAAGGTGAGTTTACTTAATTTTGAAATGGAATTGCCATTCATCATGATGTTTAAAAAGATTTCAATTAATTTTGAAGCAGATCTTTTACATTTTTGATTTTAATTGTTTAGCTCACATTCTAAAGTATGTATTTGGTATGTATAAACAACTTTTTAAATATCCTACAATTTTTCTTAATTTATATAACATATCTATTTTATGTCAAATTTGATAGTCTAAAAGCTATGATAAATGAATAGAACTTATTCATTTATGGCCACACTTTATTGAAGCATTTAATACTTGATTTGTATGTATAGATTTTTCGGTTTTTCTTTCCAAAATACATCATGGATATTTAAGAGTAAAATTGTGGCACAAGATCATCATTTACATAGTTAATTATCCTACTAACCTGTCTTTTGAAAACATTATATTAAGTGGAATTATGCTGTCTATAAAAAAAAATCAATGAAAAAACAACAACTATAAAATAAAATATTTGAAATTTATTTTCTAATTTATACTTGAGCACTACATTCAAAATTCATATCCAAAATACCCATAGTTTTTATTTCTCAATAATTTTTTGGAACAATTTTGGGAATTTTTGTACATTTTTGAAAACAGAAGTCTTAGGATTCGGATCCTCATAAATTTATATAAATTACTTACTAATAATTCACAAAGCCACGCAGTTTGCAGAAGTTATAAACGAAAATGATAATAATTTAGTTATGGCTTAGCGCTTTTCAGGTTCTCTGCCTCATAAACATAGCCATATTGGAAACTTAGTTAAAAGACGGGAAAATAAACTTTCAAATAGTGTTTAAATTTTTGATATGGAATTCTTATATATTTTAGATGTAATGCGAAGTAATTAAAAATTAATGGGCTTTGGTTTATTTGGGGAAGGAAGGGATAACTTCTATTGTAGATATTTTTTCTAGTTAAATGGCATCCTCGTTAGGAAGATAAGTAAAAATATATATATATTAAATTGCACCTAATAAGAAAAAAAAAAATTAAACAAAATGGCTTCAAGGTAGAATTATTTTTTAAAAGTCTTTTTAATTATTTTGAAATAAAAGTAATTAAAATAAATAATATTTGAAAATATAAGTTAACAAGAATATATTTAATAAAATATTTTATATAAAATATTGATTTTTTTCAAAAATATTTGAAATGTACAATAAAAAACAATTATAAGTAGAATATAGACAATACATTATATACCTATGAATGGACTTTGGCATAATAATAAATCTTCATACTATTCTTACAACATTAGGTTTGAATGTAGTTGTTTTAGATTTTTTGTTTGGCTTGCAATATCTGTAGGATTTTTTTTTTCTAGATTGTCAGTCCATAACTAACTTTGCTAACCATTTAATTATTGATTAATAAATGGATATCTACCAATTTTGAGCTAGAATGAAAAGCAAGGATTTGAATTTTAAAATCTTTACTGGTAGTTGGGAAAACCTAATGAATTATGTATCTTCTCTGTTTCCATAAGGGATTATTGGCAGTCTTTTCTCAATAGTTTATTTAAAGGCTGATTTGCCATTAAAGTACATATTTATCCTAACACATACAAATTTAATTATTTAATCAATGTCAAAATTAAAAAAACAAACAAACTGATAAATATAGAATATAATATAACTGAAAAATAATATAAGCAATTAGTAAACACAACATTAATTTGTATTGTATTATGATTACTATAACAATAATATCAATAAATTTAATTAAAAATATATTAAAATTTTTTATTTTTTTTATTTATCAATAGCACTTATCAAAAAGAGATTGTTAAATGAAATTCCAAGTATTTACCATTCTAAATGAAATTATATAAAATTAGTTATAATTTTTAAGCTATGTTACATTGAAAATTGTGTTATTTGAAACTTTGTTAAATAAGTTACTGTAATTTTTTTTTCATTATCAATCACGTTCTATATCTAAATTTTTCAAACTTATTATTTAATGTTCCATCACATTTAGAAATCATTTTTAGTTATGTGATGTTATTGATGAGATTTTGACATCTCTGAAATCTATTTTATGTGTACTATATATTTAGATATTAACAAATTAAAATTTTTTTAAATATTGATTTTATTGGATATCATTCTTAAGTTTCTTCATCATGTTTTTATTTCTCTTTTAGTATATATATATATTTAATTAATTTAACTAGTTTAAATCAACTTATTTATGTTTACATAAATATTGCACTTTAATAATATAGCAGATGATGTGGGTTAAGATTGGAACAGAAAATTCTAATGAAATAAATATTGATACTAATAAAATATTTATTAAAATTTTTCTAATTTTTATCTTGCTAAATATTAAATAAATTACTTAGATTTTATGAAGCTATTCAAAGTAGCTGTTATTCATCTTTTTATACTTCTAATACTAATAATTGTTTAGAGTTTTTATAATGTGATTTTACATGTTTTCTTGAATAGATATACTTTGTATAATAAATATAAGCAAATATTGGCTCTTGTGTTGTACCTAGTAATAGGGATAATTAAAGTCTTGAATGATGAAAGCTTATTAAAGTTTACACTACAGTTATAAAAATACCGAGAAAGCAGATAAATCGTGTTACCATTTTGTGTTCATTGTTTACTCATTCATATATAGCTGACTCTAAAATAAAGTGATATAAAGTGAAATATTACTTTTAATATAATGCAAGTATTAAATGTAAGCTGGAGTAATCATGAGGTGTTCCTTTTGCAAAGCACTGCCCTATTAACATTGATGATCATTTATTTTTTGAGAGCATTTCCCAATTGCCTTATCTTAAAACAGTATTGGTTAACCCATGGCTCATGCACCACATAATGGATATGGAATTAGATTAATGCTGCGGACTCTTGATTATGAAAAAAAATAGTGTAGATCTTGTAAAGAAATAACATTGTATTCAAAAAGATGTTTTTATTAGTATTTAGAAAAAAAATTTATAACAAAAATTCAAATTCAGATAATCAAAACAAAAAAAATAAAATGTTATGCTTTCATTTTTCAAGTTCATGTTTGATACTTGCCTAATTTTGAAATAACAAATCTAGAACAAATCTTTAATTGTTTTTAACTTTCATTTTGAAATTGTTCAATCTTAGTAAGCTTGCAGTTTTATTGTTTCCAAAAATTATTTTCATCCATGAAATTGATTTAAAAGAAAAAGAAATATCTGACTGATTTAAATTTGATAAAAAAGTCTTCTTTCATAAATAAACTTCAGTCCAAATATTAAAAATCTTGTGAATGCAAAACTTTCTCACAAGTATTATTAAAGTAAGCAATATTTAAACTTTAAATTTTTTCTTAAATACATGATTATATCATGAAAAAATCATTATAACATTATATTTTATTCTTAGAATTGAATAGTAGTGCAAAAGTGTGATGCATGTGAGTTTATGCATGAAAAATTCATACATAATCTGTAAAACATTGACTATTCTGTATTTAACTTACCATCAGGAAGAAAAATGTTCATATGTTTTACATATGTTTTGAATTCATTTAGACATTGTATGGATAAATTCAATCATTTTACTGTTTTATAAGTTTTGTTTTAAAAATAAATTCATAATATTTTTAGCATTTTTGATTTTATATATTCTTTCAGACTCTTAATATTATTTTGCAATAAATAATACAATCCCTTAAAATGATTGATTTAGAATATGATCTTTAGAACAGAATTTGCTTATCATAAGCTATTTATATATGTAGATAAAGATAAAACAATTTTTGTTAAACCACTTCAGGACAAATCATTTATTTTCAGTAACTCCTCATAATGTATTAGTATAGAATATATCTCTCATTTGAATTGCCAATCAATAGGTGGTGAAGGTTTGAGAGGTCTTTCATCCTTGTTTTTAGTGTAGCTAAAAATAGCTATATACTTGTGTAGCAACCATTATTAGATGATTGACTCATTGACTATAGATTAGCAACATAAAACAAAAATCTTGATTAATTACATTATGAATCATTTAAGTTTTACTTGATCTGAATTCAAGCCCTGGTCATAGAAATAATTTATTTTTGATACATGCTTTGTAGTATTAACTCTTTAAAAAATATTAAGGATTATTATAATACCTATATAATATAGACTATTATTAGTAGATAAAAAAAAATCATTTTTGCATTGAGAAGATTGAAATTTTTTTATTTCTAATATTCTGTGTCTAGTATATCTTGAATGTTAAAATCTCATTAAGAAAGTTTATTCTATATGCAGTTGGAAACTTTTTGGTTGATTTCACTTTTTCTGAAATTTCACTTCTTTTATACCAATTAATTTGCCATCACTAGAAACTTGTCATATAAATGTAATTTACTTTTTCCTAGAGTCTTCTAAACTCCTGCTATTGTGATTTTGATTCCCTCTTCTATTAAATGTCTATATAAGATTTATTAAATTAAAAATTGATTTTTTTTTTTACTATTAAAAATAACATTTATTTTATGTAATTGACTTAATTAAGAAGATGAAAAACGATCATTTAACATAATATTTTTATTATTACATTATAAAAAAACTATAGAATTAAAATATTTTAGTTTCAGTAAAGAGACGTAGCTGTATTATTTGGAAATGATGAATTCCTTATATATAATTCTGGACATGACAATCAATATTTAATGACTAATTTAATATATTATCTTTAAAGATTTACTGTGAACTTCAATGATAAAAAGAGTCCTCTATCATATAACTTCTCATTAATTTTTTTTGTTTCTTTTTTATTACATTATGGTCAACATAACAATGTTTCTTAATTTCCATATTTCCAGAACTATATATTGTAATTGGTTAAAATAATGAGAACATTTCTCATATTATATTTTTGACATTGAGCTGGTATTTTTCTGCCAGCTCATATTCATACATATATATGCACATATATATATTATTAAAATTGCATATAGATTATTTTATAATAAAACTTATATTTTTTATACTAAAAATAAATAATAAAACTTATTTTTTGAAATGGAATTTTAAAAGTTTTGAAATCAATTAAATCCAGATTAAAAAAAAGAAAACATAAGATCTTGCAAGTTTTTTTTATTTTTTTTATAAAAGTTTATCTTTTGTTTTATTTCTAATTCTTAGAAATTCTTAAAGATAGAAAGGGAAAGTACTATATAGAATTTTTCTGCAATTAGCTCTATTGTTGAAACTTTGATAGTGGAGATAATTTTGTGCTGTCTATTATGCTCATCAGTTTTGAATGTTTCCTCAGGATTATAAGCAATATTAAAAAAAACAACAACTATAAATTACGGGATTGTCTTTTGTTTAAAATTTTGCCAAAGTTAGTGACTGGTCTATTGGTTTTGATTCCGCTCAAACTCTTTGACAATTTAAAACCTGCAAAGTGAAATTAAATAAATGAAAAAAAGTGTAGAGAATATGTTGAGTGGCTAGAGATACCAGAACTTCTCCCTTTGGGGAACCTCTTTTTCTGTTACCACCTGGAACTGCCATTGGAAATGCCTAACTTGCATAGGACATGTAGAGCTAGCCGAGGAAATTGGATGAACCTGGAAATCTAGGACAAACCATGGCAAGCATATGGATGAAATACTTCTCCGACAGGACCATCACTGATGGATCAGGGTAGCTATAAACTGTTACTGAGTGAACTTTGATTTCATTTTGTGCAATATAAAAAATATATATACTATTAAGTGTGTTAAAAGTTTCAACAATAGAGTGTGGGATTATTGCTGGGAATTTTATCATATTATGTTAAATTAGTTCAAATAAAAGGGAGAGAGGGTTAAACTCATATATTCTTTAAATATTTTTTTTTTAATATATGCATTTTGTTATAATTCATGTTTAATAATGTTAACTGCTCAATCTTGAAAGACAAGTGGAGGAGGGAAGGATTTAGGCCAGTTGTATGTTTGACAATAAGCAACCCTTGAACCTTATGTCGGAACATGATGTAGGAAAATGGATGCCTCGATGGCTGTAAGCAAACAAATGACACACTGTACATTGAGATTAGAATAAATTGTTTAACATTAAAAAGAGGGGGTCTGAGGTTGCCATTCGGCATTCTTAATAGTAAGTCACCCTTGTGTTCACACCCACTTGTTCAGGATTTTCTGTCATACGTAGGACAAGTGATGGTGCATGTTCCATCGAGAAAAGAATATTAGTTAAATAATTTGTACTGTATTTAAAAAAATTGATACCATTTGCGTTTAAATTTAAGCTTCTATTTCTTTATAAAAAAAAATCAGAGTCAGTTTGGAATGCTATAGGAAAAGAGAATATATTTTTTTTTTTTAAAATTGAAAGTGAATGTAATAAAATCTATTAAATGTCATATTTGAGTGTTCCTGTTTAATCTGGTTTAATAATTTAATTCAGTGTCCATTTGGCTGAAATAAATTCGTGTAAGATTACCTTTTAAATATATATTTGGTGATTGCGTTCGTAAATAAATAATCAACCATGACTGTGGAAACCTTCACAATCTGGTTCCAAGCTAGAAATGCTTGGTGGTGCCCTTGAACGGTCACCGTATTTTAAATAATCTTTGAAAAATTTATGGACCAAGTTAAATTGTCGTGGCATAAAGAAAAAAAGATTAGAAAATGGCATTTCAACCTGTAGGGCATGTTAACTAAATAAACGGCCTGAGATCAGGATAAAAGAGGGGTAAGGCAGGTTCGGGTGGTTAAAGCGGGGAGTTAGTATCCCAGTAGGGGAGAGTTTTGAGTTCAAAACAGTTTTTTTTAAAACAAAGAAATAGAATGTATGCAGACGAAAGTGCCATAGAAAGCTCGGTGGTGATGTTTAAAAACCCGAGCGATGTCTGTTCGAAGAAATACTAAAAGAGATACTAATCAAAGATAGAGAAGAAATTAAAGAAATGAAAGTGATGATACAAGACCTCAGAAAAGACGTAAATGAATTAAAAAAGAATGATGAAAAGAGAAGTGGTGAGAAAAAAATTGAAGAGGATCTAGTAAGAGCAGGTTCTGAAATTAATAAGGTTATGGAAGAAAAGATAGAAAGTGTAGGGAAAGAACAGTTTGTAGGGGAAATAGAATCGAGTCTGAAAAGAAAAAGGAACACAGTAATACACTTGAATAAAAGTATAATGGAAAAAGCATTTAATGAAGCAGAAGAAGCTAGTTATGAAAGGACAGCATTAGCAAAATTTGTCCAAATAAAAGTATTTAAAGGTGATGGGGAAGAAAACCCATTTGATTATTTGGATAGTTTAAATGATTTTTTTTCCATAAGTCAAATGAAAAGGAGGTTATTATAACGACGAGCTATTTAAGTGGTCCTGCTCACGAATGGTGGAAGGCAGTGAACTATAACCCTCAAACATTCCAAGAATACAGAAGGATGATTCTGAGGGTTTCTGGAGTGTGGAAAAACAAGAAGCTATACACATGAAAATATCGCAAGTAAAATGTAGAGCAGATAGAAATGAAACTTATAGCCAGTTTTTTCAATGACAGGCAGCAAAACTGAGACTGGAGGCTTACCTAATGGATCAATTCCAGATTGTAAGGACCATAAGGTATAACCTTCCGATAGGGGTTCAATGTAAGTTGGCTGAAAACCACCGTTTCTCAATAGAGAAAGCACTAAAAATATTAGTAGAAATGGAATATAGTGATCCGGAAGAAGGGGAAGATTCTAAAGTTAGGTGGGAAAATTATAATGAACCCGCAGGGAAGATTATTAAAAGTTGTTTTTTTTATTTTATTTTATTTTTTGTTTCGGGCAAGGGTGCAATGAGCTAGTATTTTTCTGCCAGCTCATATTCATACATATATACGCACATATATATATTGTAACCCTTAGTTTTTTTCGTAAAGAAACTAATGATTGGGAAATAAATAGCAGGATTAGTTTCTTAACTATATCCGAGTAAAAATTTTTTTTTAAGTTCAAGAAAAGTTAAAAGCTTTATTTAGAGAGACCAATAACCGTGTGGCTTAAATTTAACGTATAGAGAAAAATCTATTTTATTTAAAATTATAGCATATCATTATGTAGAGAGAAGGGGGATTGACTATTGTGCACACTATAATTATAGCTTAAAAGTGTTGATTTATATATTTAAACAGAAAGGCCTTTGTGAATTGTAATATTTATGAATAAAAATGTTAGTACAAATTGAACTTGTTATAGATAGCATTAATGTGACAGTTCTTTTTATGAGAATAGGTTTAAATTTTTAGGAAATCAGGAAAGATATTTTGTACTAATATGAATAAAAGATATTTTATACTAATATGAACATGAATAAGCAGTTCACTATTTAGTATTGTATGTGCATGCATATGTGCATGTATGATGTATATATAGATTTTTTTTTTTGTGGAAATTTACACATCGTACTCTAGACTATTTGATAGTATAATGTAAAACGAATTTATTTGTATGGGTTTTACAGGAATTTGTTATTGTTTTCAATTCTAAATTTGATTTAAGTTTTAAAGAAGAAATTTATTTATATAATATCAGTTTTATAAAATACTCGCAATTTTATTTTTTGAATGCTTCTCATAAATCAAAGCAGTGTCAAATGTGTTAAGAAAGAAAAAAGTAAAATGTAATCAGAGCTGAAAACAATAAACCAAAACCAACATTTAACAAATGGTGTCAATAGGTTGCCTTGAGAGAGAATCGGTCGACTAGAAGAATCAAAGCAAAAAAAATTTGCAGATAGCCTTTTTTTTCCTTATGAAAGCTAGTGAAAATGAAGTAAGAGGGGGATTCTTCTTGCTAATTCAATATCTGATCTTTTTGTCTGATTATTTCTCTCAGACAGCAATTGACTCAACTTCTTAAGAAGTGTGTGTATATCACTTAAGATGAAGGGCTAAAAACAAATAAATAGTGTACAAATCTCTCTCCAAAATCAATTATGGCAAAATTAGTTCGCAACAAAAAGTTCTGTACTCAATACCTCAATCTTCGTATTTGGCTTTTAAAAGTTCGTTTAAAAGAAGACACCTCAGGAACAATATTTTATCCGTGGCTTAATTAATTAAAATGCCAAGGAACGATTGGACTTTAATATAAAGTTAGTTAAATACTCATTATACTTATTAGTAAATTTTTTTTTTTGATTGTGACTCCAGTAAGAAGAAACTAAAAAAAAAAAAAATGAAGCTTAAAGAAATAAAGTCATGGACTAAAATGTGAAACCAAGCATCTGGATTCGAACCCAGGAAGAAAAGTATTTAAAACACGAAAGTAATCTGCAGGAGTAATTTTCAACAGTTTTAATTATCATGATCAATGTAACTACATCTTGAATGAAAATAATTTTATGTGCGTCTAGAATCATTAACATAAGATAGATATAATGTGTTTTCCAAGGCAATGAACTGAAAAATGGTAATTAATGTGTGGACCATCATTGACCGTGCAAAGTATTCAGATTTAGCTTCGAGGGAACCTAAACCAAAGAGACAATGGGCAATGTTTTGTTATTTAGTTATTTTACTTTTACTTATAGGTTTGTAGAATGTTTAATAGATATGAAACAGTCTCATGAATTTTTTTTTTTTAAAGATTTTGACTTATAAGAAACTATTGAAAAAAAAAAGTAATGTATAATAATGAGAAAGCATAAATGCTTATATATATTTGTCATATGAGAAAAAAGTAAAAAAGAGAAAAGATTTATTTTATTATCAGAATTGTGCACCTATTATTAGATGTGTGAAAAGTATTTGAATAGTCGTTGCTATGCCTTAATGTGTAAAAGCGATTTGTCTGGATCATAAATCTTGGATGAATGTTGCTGGGGCTTGATTTTGAAATTAATACAGTGTATGAGTTTTGTTCATGATTGGTCAAAACTGTCATTTTGCATCAAGACTATAATCACACTGTGTGTGTATGCATGAATCTCTAAATGTAGATTATTACTGGATAGATAGGAAATAACTATCTTATAATTTAGTTGATATATATGCAGGTATTGGGAGATCGAGGATTTGTACCTAGCTCCATTTGTATTTATTATTGAAGTAGGGAATTATTGATACAGTTGTGGTAAAATGTTTTGCATGCCTATTTGAAGTAAATGTGTAGAGACTAGTTCCTCACATATTACGTTGAGAGAGGATGAAGTTGAATAGTAAATTGTTGGAGGATATTAATAAAAGTGGAAGAGATGGGAGTAAAAAAAATTGGAATTACATTAAAAGGAGAAATGTAGGGGAAAGAGAGAAAGTATTAATAGATGATGAGGGAATAGAGTGTAGCTCTAGAGAAGAATTAGAGAGAATCTTCAATAGATATGGAATGGATATAGAAAAGATGTTAGATGTGAATTACATAGTGATAGAAAACATAAAAGCATTTAGTAATGGGAATATTAGGTTCACCAAAAATGAACTGAATGAGGCAGGGAAGGTGAGAGGTTTAGATGGATGGGCAGCAGAAATGGTGATGAATTTAGGGCATAGAGCAAGAACAAAGTTATCATGTTTTAATAAGATGGCACAGAAGAGGGTTTTTCCAGGTAGTTGGAGTAATACAAGAATAAGATTATTATTTAAAGGAAAAGGTAAGGATCACAGAAAGTTAAATAATTATAGACTGATAGCAGTAACATAAGTTTTATATAAAGTTTTCTCATATATGGTAGCTGGAAGAATTGTAAAATGGATGGGAGAGAATAATGTAGTGGGGGAAATGCAAAGAGGTTTTAGATTCAGGTAGGCGTATAGGAGATAGTTTATTTGTAGGTACACAACTTATGGAGATGAGTAGGAATTCAGGTAGATCGTTATATATGAGTTTTATAGATATAGATAAAGCATCTGATAGAGTAAATAGAAGTAGATTATGGGTAAGGTTAGCAAATTTGGGAATGGATGAAGCTTTAGTAAATATTATTAAGAAATTATATGAAAATAATTATTATACTTACCAATTAGGGGTTATAGAACCAGTTAAAGTTAAAGATGGGTGGGATTAAGGCAAGGATGCCCTATGTCACCTATTTTGTTTGTGTTGTATTTGAGTGAAATGGAAAAACAATAGAAAGACTAGGAAGAGGGATAGAGATACCATTAATAGGTGGCAAGGGAGTATATACTTTGTCAGGTCTTCTTTTGCGGATGATATCTTTTTGTGTGTAGAAAGAAGAGAAGATATGGAAATTATGTTGAGGACATGTGCAAAGGTGGGTAAAGAGATGGGGATTAAATTTAGTGAAGAAAAATCAAATATAATGATGGTTAATACTGGGGAAAGAGAAGATGTAGAATTTTTATTGGGGGATATAAAGTTAAGTGTGGTGGATAGATATAGGTATTTGGGAGTCATCTTATGTAATCAGGAAAATTGCTTGGATGAATGGGAGAAAAAATTGGTAAATGAAGCAAAAAAGAAAGGGTTTGGTAAAGAAACTATTAGTATTTTCATATAATAAATATGATGTAGCTAGAATTGTATGGAAGGGAGTTTCAGTAGCAGGGTTAACATATGGTAATGATGCATTATGTGTTAGTAAAAGGATTTTAGATTATTTAGAGAAAATACAAAGGGAAGTAGGAAGACATGCATTAGATGCAGAGATGTGGACAGCAAAGGAGGCAATTCAAGGAGAAATGGGATGGTCAAGTTTTTATATGACATGCAAAAAGTAAAATGAAAATGTTTGGTAGGTTGAAGTTTATGGATAGTAAAAGAATAGCCAAAATAGTGTTTAATTGGGTTATGAGTAAAGGGCAGGTAACAAGATGGGTGAGAAAGATAATGCAGTATGCAAAAGATTTGGATAAAGAATTTATATCAGTATTTTTGTATAAAAGGTGGGATGATTGTGGTAGGAGGATTGTTGAGGGTTATAGTGGTAAGGAATGGGATAAAAGAATAGAAGCATTAATAAAAAATAGGGAGTTGGAGAGATGGAGAACTAGTATGGAGGGTAAGAAGAGTTTATATATATATAGAAGTAAACAGAACATTGGATGCGAGTTAATTTATAATAGTAAGGAAAGTAGTTTATTGTTTAAGGTTCGAACGGGATCTTTAGCAACAAGAGAATATACATATAAATGGAAAACTATGGGTGATTTAGTGTGCAAATTGTGTAAGGAAGGTATAAAAAATATTAGGCATCTGTTGATTGAATGTAACTGCTTGAAAGCAGAAAGGTACAGATAATGAAGTTATGGAGAATAGATATGAACAAAGTGATTATACAGAAAGTGAGTTATTGGTTTTCATGCTGGGTTTGCAAAAAGGTAAGGGGGATTTAGATATAAAGGCCATAGAGTTGACAAAGATTATGTTGTGGAAATGGGATGGGGCAGAATATGGGAACACTTAGAGTGGGGAATGGAAAATAAAGTGGCTAACAGGTTTATCTGGGCATAATTGCGGAGATATTCTTGACTTCGTTTAAGGAGAAGCCAAAATACATCACATCACATGAAAAGTCCATGGGAGGTGTTCCGGGAACTCATGTATAATTTAAGAACTAGAGATCACCTACTGGCCATGGTTTAACTGTTCTCTGGTACTTGGGAGCAGATGGCTCTGGACCATACACTAAATATTGCTACAAAAATCCTGTCCAAACTATAGAGGTGGAGTTGTGTCTTGCTGTAGTAATTGGGTTGACCATGAATGGTGGCTGAAATGCATCCCTGCATCTGACATAATTGCGGGAATGAGTGGGTCTTTTACATTTGCAGATTTCTGTCTGCAGGGGACAAGAACATTCCCATAATACAAATAGTGACATGGTGTGCCTGACAAATTTTGTCCTTAATCATCCAATAGCCAAGGTGTTGTAAATAAATTTGTCTAGCTGCACAATGGATTCACACGGAATCTAGTCAAGACATTGATGTGTGCCAGCACAGGTAAAAGCTCAGGTCTGTATAGAACCTGGTCCCTTGTATGGGCAGAGCAACGAAGTGGGACTCTCATAGATCTTTGATTTCAAGTAACATTATGTATCATAATCATGTAAACTTCTGAAATAAAATTATTCTACAAATGTAATGTTTCCATCATATATATATATATATTATTTTAATTAATGTAATATGAGTTAAATTAATATTATATTAAGAAAATTTTGTTCTACAAATCCAATATTTCCATTGGCTCAGTTGCTAAGGAGTTTTCTTATGAAGTAAGTGTAACGGCATGAGTTTAAGTTCTAAATGACAACATACTTTTTTCATTGTTAATTAAAAAATGTGGATATTCTGATAGTAATAATTACATGGACAGGACAAGTTAATATAAAAACATTTAATAAAAATGTAGTTATCCTTCTTGGACTAAATCTCATCCTGTCAGTTGTTCTTATATGACATATGATTGTCTGAGTTTTTTTTTTTAAAACTTGTATTATAGAAAACCTATAAATTTAATGCAAATAAACAGTACATACATGTTGTTATTTCTGTGAAATTTAGAAAAGTATTTCGTAAATTAAGATTGCATCCATTTTATTTTTATAAAAATGATAGAATTTCTATAATAATGACTGCAGATAACTATGTCACCAATCAAAAAGAAAAATTTTGTATAATTTTGTGCAAATTATGTTTTCCAAAGAAATCTTACAGACTGAATAATTAAAACTCAGTGAAAGTGTTTCAGATTAACATTTTATTGTTTTACTCAATAAAACTATTTATGGTTTAAGTATAATTAATTGTCATTATCTGTTTAATTTGGATAAGGGTATGATAATGGATAAATTTGTTGTATATTATTATTTTCTCTCATTAGTTCAAACAAGCTGTTTTTTTGATCAATATTTTATCAAATAAATGCAAGCTCTTTTTTTCTATTCTTGTAAAGATAGAAGTTATCCTTAGATTTAATGTCTTTAGCTATATCATGTCATGGTCATCAGTAATAAAGCTTGCATCGTATTGAAATCCTGCTTTATAATTATGTATTGAAATTCATCTGACTAATTTAGATTTTTTGAAATTTTTTCTTTAATTCTTAGATAAGAATTATATAATTATTTCTTAGGTACTATTAGACTGCTAATTGGGTTGGCTACCTGAGAACAAAAAATCTCAAGCATTTGCTAGATTTTTATCACAACTTGAATTACATTAAGTGATTTAATACTATTATATATTATTGTTAGTACATTAAAGTTTTGATATCAACAAGCTTGCAATCATTGTATTTAAAATGTACATCAGGCAACCATTTCTAGTTGTCTCGGAGATTCAGGTATTTAATTAAATGTAGAATGCACATGACAATCAAAACTTACACTGAGAAATACATGTGTAGTGGTAAAGATCAATTAGATATCTTTTTTAGTGGGTGATTATCTCTGAGAGTGTATCAGTAATACTGGGCTTTCATTTAATTTCTTATTATTAATATCTATATTATGCAGTTGATGCTAAAAACACAACAATCATAAAGTACTTCTATATACTGTGATCAATGAAGATATTCTGAATAAATATAATTTTTTCCAATGATTGCTTCCAGTGCCTACAAATAAGCAGTATGTATTTGATTCATACGGCCACCTGATTCAAAAAATAATATTAAGTTTAAAATATATCTGGGTCTCTTTTTACGCGGATTTATTTAACGCGATTTTGAAGTTACGCGATTCACGTTTCTCCGGAAGTCGAACTCCAATAATGCGCTATTACTTTAAATAATAAATTTCGCGCACTTACGTCATATTGAAAGTAATAGCACATTATTGGAATTCGACTTTTATCTTAGTAATTTCAATATTTTCAGTGCTTTATAATAGTAAGATTTTATGCAATAATGAAATTAAAATCATGATTTCCACATTTTATGTATACACACATTAAATTTTACAAGATTATAATGTAAATTTGTTCAAACATTGTGCATGTTAATTTTGCATTTTAAATCACATTCCGTTTTTGCTTTTTAAAAAAGAATATAATCAATTATTAATCATTTAGTGTCCGCAAGTTTATTTTTAAAAGGTGAGTAATAGCAGTGGGCACAATTAAAATTGGAAATTAAAGACAAATATAAGAATTTAATTTTTAGTTGTTAGATTCATTACTAATTACGTTGTCACCAGAAAACCATTAACACAACATGAGAGTGACGTTGGCACTAGTTGTATTTCTTCTTGTGAAGAATCTGATTTTTTACCAGTTTGCAAACGAACCTGTTTAACGGCTAATAGTGATAATAATTAAAATGTGTATAAAAAATGTAAATTACTGTAAATTATGCATAAAATATATTGTTTTGAATAAAATTAAATATTATAGTTAAAAAAAGTTTGTCTTGTATCAATTTTTTTCAAATTTGAAATTTTTTATTAGTCATATTTTATTTCCTTATTTTTTTTTGCACGAGTTTTAAAATAATTTTACGTTGGTGCTTTGCTTTTACACGATCTTTGAAAAATCACAGTCCGTGTCTCCCCCTTTTCATGGTAAGTTACGTCTATTTTTGCGCGATTTCATTTGCTCATGTTTTCTGAATAACCTATCTATCGTGTAAAACGAGACCCAGGTGTAGTAGTAATTTTTCAACAGTAGTGTCACATAGTGTAAGCCATAGTAATCAATGGATGCCAGAAAGTTGTTTGCACTGGGTGGCACTACTGTATGGATAGAATTGCTACTGCTTTAACATCTTGTTGTAAGCATGAGAAATGGTGAACTTGTGATATTTTAGTGGTTTGATCTAATATAAATAATTTTTGGCAGTTCAAAAGTATTTATAATAGCCACAACATTTTTATTAATAATGAATACAATCTTAAATATAAAAGAAGACAGGCTGAAAAAATATAGAGTATTTAAAAGTGTAGTAGCTGAACTGACATGGTAATTATTATATTGGTTTGATTTGTTTGCTATAAATAAAAAATCCTTTTAAAGAAACAGGAGTTAGTTTTTGATAAGTTAGATCAAAAACCTATTGTTCATATCTTAAATTTCTCTTTTTTTTTACTTCAAAATAATTCATTAATTTTAGAATATTCCAATTTTATCCTGTAGAATATTTAAATGTCTTTTTATGGTACTTAAGTCATTTTAAAAATTTCTAAGTTGTCATTTTATAGTTTGTTATAATCCAAAAAAAAAAAAAAAGCTTTGTTAGAAAATAGTAACAATGGGATTGGATTCTTAACACACCTGGGTCTCGTTTTACGCGATAGATAGGTTCCTCAGAAAACACGCGCAAACGAAATCACGCAAAAATAGACGTAACTTACATTGAAGAAAATGGGGATGCGGTCTGTGATTTTTCAAAATTCGCGTAAAAGCAGAGCACCAACGTAAAATTACTTTAAAATTCGCGAAAAAAAAAAATAAGGAAATAAAATATGACTAATAAAAAATTTCAAATTTGAAAAAAATTGATACAAGACAAACTTTTTTTAACTATAATATTTAATTTTATTCAAAATAATATATTTTTATGCATAATTTACAGTACAGTAATTTACATTTTTTTATACACGTTTTAATTATTATGATTTTCTGGTGACAATGTAATTAGTAATTAATCTTTGAGACGATTTTATTAATTGTTTACGAAGCTCGTGATATCCAGACATACAACCATTTAGTTCTCGTTGGAATATAAGAGCACATTAATGATTAGTGTCATTAATAAGAAAATAATAATTGATTACGTTCTTTTTTAAAAAGCAAAAACAGAATGTGATTTAAAATGCAGAATTAACATGCACAATGTTTGAACAAATTTACGTTATAATCTTGTAAAATTTAATATGTGTATACATAAAATGTGGAAATCATGATTTTAATTTCATTATTGCATAAAATCTTACTATTATAAAGCACTGAAAATATTGAAATTACTAAGATGAAAGTCGAATTCCAATAATTTGCTATTACTTTCAATATAACATAAGTGCGTGAAATTTATTATTTAAAGTAATAGCGCATTATCGGGAATCGACTTGTGGTGAAACACGAATCGTGTTACTTCAAAATCGTGTTAAATAAGTCTGCGTAAAAAGAGACCCAGGTGTATATCATTTTTAGCAAATAGTAACAATGAGCATTTGACTTAAAAAAAAAATCATCAACTTACTATTTAGTATTCATAGTTTTCTGATAATTCATATATATATATATGTTGATTAAAGAAAACTAAAATTGGATTATAGTAGTAAATAAAATATTTTTTTTGTTTAAAACAATCTATGTATAAACAAGGATTGTAGTAGAGCTGATTTAATATTGAAGAAATTAACAGTTGAAGAATCATTCTTATTTTTTGAATTATTTGCCTGTGCTATTCATGTACACACAGTTGGCTTCTAAGTGCTGAAAAGGTAGTTTCAGCTAGTTGCAATCAAGTATGAAAAACAAAATCTACATTGGATCATTGTTAAAAGCATATTTGTGGCAAATTAAGTTTAAACTGCTAGTGAAAGGCTATTGACCATGAAGAAAAAGTGTATTAATAATTCCAGTATATGAATAGTTATGTCACATTATAAAAAAATGAAAAATATTCACTGTGGCATGGTAACTTTAATGATGAAGGACCGGATTCTTTTTAAGTGTTAGCTGTGACCAATCTTATTTGGAAATATGAACCTATTGCATAGGCCATCGCGAACATCCATCTGCCTGAAATGAAAGTATTTAAAAGAACCTGGTAGAAAAAAATGAAATCCAGTCTTTGAAATAAATTATTTACAGAGAAGAGAAAAGTAAATTTAGTCGAAGAAATATAAAATTTAAAAGCAACATTAAGAAGATGCAGACAATTTTCAGAATGGTTCAAGGCATCTCTACTAAATAAAGAAAAACCCAATCACAAAAATCCTGGACTATAACTTATATTTATATAAATAGATCCTATGGGTGAACATAAAACTGTTATAAATATAATTATATATACATTTTTGTAATTGAGCTCAAGAGTATAAGGAGGCGAGATATTAATTTTTTATTTCTGTTATGATATTGGTAAAATAGATGTTTTTAATTTGAATATTTATCATTAAAGCATTTTTAAAAAAGTATATATATATATTATTGTGCTTTTATTATACCATTAATTTCTATATACATTAACAATACTCATATGTATATTTTTGGTTATTTGTAAATATATTGTGAATATACATTTTTGAATATATTGTGCCAGACCGTAGAATGTCCATGCACAAGATGGCTGTAGCCAACGATTTGGAACAGCTAATTATATTGAATTCGTTAAATAAAAAAAAAAAGAGTTGGTCTATACTAGATTCCCATCTCCTTGCATACATAACTAACACTTATATATTAGTTATTTTGAAATAATGAACATGCACTATAAATGTATATCCTGGATAAAAGTATTTATAAATTTATGTAAAGAAATTAGAGAATTAACATTTGTTTACGTGGTGGAAGATTTTATGTATTTATCTCTTTGTAAGTATTTACTATTATATGTATTATATTTATTGCAAATGTTCTAATACGTATATGTATAAAGATTTCTGTATATTTACTTTTTTTGATAATTTTTAAAATATTTTTTTTTAAAAAAAACAAAAAACAAAAATAAAATATTTTTTTTGTGTGAAAAGAATCTTCCATTTAAAAGATGGATTTAATTAATCTTTGTCTTTTTATTTTTACTTTTTCTTTTTGTATGTAATCAGGTAGAGCAATTTTTAAAATTAATTTGTAAATCAAATTACATGTATATTATCTAAAGAATGTGGGTGGTCTATTACTCCAATATGGAGTTTTGAAATTTCTAAAAAGAGAAAAATAGGAAAGAGATTTTTGAAACATAATTTATATAAAAATGTACTAAAAGTAAAAATTATCTGACGCAATTTCTCAAAGGGGGATGTAAGCAATTGCAACTTGTTTGCGGAGGGGGATATATATATATAACCTACCTGTGAGGTATAGAAAAAGGAGTATTATTATTTATTGGACTGAGAGAGCTACAAGAACCTACCTGTGTGGTGTAGGGGATTATTATTATTTATTGGACTGAGAGAGCTACAATTCTTTTGGCTGAATATGCTGCCGGATTGCGGAGTGTATATTTTTTAATTCAAGGAGTTTGATGCATACATTTTTTTTTGTTTATAGGACCTGCCGATTATGAACGAACATAAACTTCTGTTGAATGTCTTTCCCGGTGGTTTGCTCAGATATTAACCAAAGCCACCAACACCCATATGATGTGGGGAATCATTTAATCATACACAGTTCAGTGATCAATCAAAAAGAAGGAAGTAAGATTTTAATCCATTTTAGGAAGACTAAACTTACCATGAAAGTCACCCATATTGGTAATCTGTTTTAAATGATCCAGTAAAGAAACATCCTTACAAATGATGATCAAGTTTCATATAATCTCCTGGAAAACCATGGAGTAGAAGAATCGTAGCAATACATCCGCTATTTCAGATATGTAGTCACCGAGATGTATGTGTTAGAGACTCAGTGTATCCTGATTGAAGGACTCTACAAGGATGGGACGGAGTTAAAGTGAACGTTACTGACCTTTCTGGTAGTTTAGATGGTCCATCCAGAAGTTTGAACCCGGAGAGCAGGCAGATAGAGATGAGTACAACAAAAAAGAAAATGTTTATAATTTTTTTTGGTTTATTGTTTGTATTATTAGAGTGGATATAACAAGTATAATTGTACTATATTTACTAACACATTATAAGATATATATTGTAAAATAATATTGCTTATACATAGGTCTCACTCAAATCCACTAAATATAGGATTATTATTTTCTTGTTTTTTTCCTCTCATTTTACCTTTACATCTTATTTAATTTTAATCATTGTGGTGTCCCCTCATGTGGAGTGATTTATAGCCAGCCTATACATTTTTTATATATATATATATAAATATATATGTAAATATAACTTTACGTACCTAAATGTAAAGGTGTATATAATCTTAAAAGTTTATATGAGCAATGGGGAAAGTTCAAGGGGTTAGATCTGTGTATAACTTATTTCATTATTTTGGGGGATTTATAAAATGAAACATTTATGGTTTTGTGCAGGGAGAGAGTAGTATATATCACACCCATTAGCCTCCATCTTTGACCATTGTATAAGTTAGAAAATTGGATTTTTTTTCTTTGTTTATTTTTAATCTAAATGTAGATCCTAAATATAGAAAATCCAAATGTTTTTGTGTAATTTGTATTATGTGTAGAATTATAAACTGGAAAATAGAAAGCCGTATAAAGAATTTATGACTAAATATTATATTGTTTAAATCTATATGTGGTGGAGGGAGGTTTAGTTAAATAAACGGTATTATTTCATATTTCAGTTGTTTATCGTATATTTTATTTTAGAATAAAAGAAATGCAATCACCTATTTGTAATATCTGCTTACCAAGGCTAAAAAAGGTTATAGCAATACTTACCCAAAGTACCTGAGATAGGGAATTATAATTGAGCTAGTCATTGGGATAATATATCGGGGAGTTGAATTATAGTTTACTTTGCACCCAGTTTTTTCCCTCATCAAATAAAAACATATGTCCAAGAACTGAAAAGAAATTCCTCTTTGCATACTCTCTCGATAGATAGGGAAGGGAAAATTATTTAACTTTTTACTTTCTTTTATTATGTTGGGGGTGGCGCTAAGGTTTTGTCTAATAGATACAATACTTTTAAAGGTATGTGAAGAGCGAGAGATAATGTCTACAGGCAAATAGATATTGGGATGGAAGTATAAAGTTAGTTTAACAAGGGAAGATTTTGATTTTACTTGAAATTAAATTTCTTTCCTCTAATAATTAGTACAGTAATACTTGTTTGTATTTAAGCCCGAGTATTATTGAAGATTATTATCGATTTCCCATTTTAAAATGTGCACGTCATTTCATGCTCGTGACGTACACAGATATATAGTATCATTTTTTTAAAATGGATAAGACGGATGGGATTTCGAACCGGTACAATATATATGTTAGTTCATGGATAAATAAAATGAGGAAAAATGTAATAATAATGAAATATTTATGTAATTATTTATCTGTTGTATGAAAAGGGAACTGTTTATTTATTTGTCACTATAATTCATTTTATATTAATTTTTTATTATTATTTTATTAAACTTTATGCTTTTAAATATCTTTTTTTTTTTATTCTATGAGACATTCCAAAACATATCTAGATATACAGTAGTATAAGTTATAAATAATATGTGATTGCTAATATTAATTGGATATACATAAATTAATAGCTGGTGCAATAAGGGCTATCATTAGAGGTAATAATGGTTATCGAGGGAGTTGAATTTTTCATGTGATTATGGTGGAGCTATAGTTTTTATTATAAATGGTGCATACTGATAAATAAAACTTATGATTATCATGCCACCCCATAGTCCAAACAACAGAGGGAAAGTGTTGAATGTTTTATTTGGCCATTCCATACCAAGTGTATTTGCCAATTGCATTACACTATAATATGTATTTCTCAGAACATCCTCCGACTAGCTAGAGATTTAAATATCTGAATCTTCCCATCAGAAATGATAGCTTTGCTTATAGTTTAAATGCCTTGATTGCACATTTGGTGGCCTTCAAAGTTTGAATAAATTATGACAATCAAAAACATATATAAATAGTATTAAACCTTTTAATATAATATAAATATCTCTCAGTGATAGAAAACTTCTGACCACAGTATAATAAACTTTTGGAATACTATAAATCACTCTGAGAAATATAAATATAATAATTGAATTCAACATTGGAGAGATATATGTAACCAATCTATTCATAGTTTATTCCTGAAATGAGTTTCATGATCTCATAAGCAAGTGAAATGATATCAATTGACCTTTGAGAAATGTTGAAATTTTTTTTTCACTGGTTGATAATTTATCAGGAGTGCTATGAATTAATTTGATTGGTCACATATAGCTTTCCAGAATAATGCTTATTATATCATGTTAATAATAGTATCTACGCATAAACAAATAAAAGCTTATAGAAAAAAGCTGGCAGAATAATAAAGATATAATAAAAATATTAATTCTACTTATAAAGGATAGTAAAGAAATGAAGATTAAAGTCTGATGTCAGAAATATCAGATATATGTACATTGTTAAATTTCCTAAATCATGTGTGCAATTTTTACAGCAATAAATGATAATCCATTTTAGTGTATGTTTTTTTAAAGCTGATAAATTACAAACTGAATATATTATTTCAAGAAAATGTTAAAAGTTGGCTGCTATGTTGGCTTATAATGTTAAGGATGTAAGAACTCAATAACATTTTATACTTATTATATGATAAATAGTGACAAAATATCATCAATTATGATTATATAGATATACTTAATTTTGGAAAGAATAATATTACATATGAAAATGCTTTTTGTAAGGATGGCTTAATATTTAATAGTTTTAGTGCTACCATATATTTTTTATGATTTTAAAAATATATTTTAAAAATGATGTACTTAATGGATACTAATTCAGTTTAGAATTTGTATATATTATGAGGATGGAATAAAATTTCCTTGTTTGTTTATATTGGATGCATGTTTGCTTTTATATTTTATTTTTATGTATAAAATATTTTCAAGTTTTTTCAAACTCCAAGAGTCTCTTGTCATAATAGTGTTGCTTTTGCTTGCCCAACTCATGTCATAGGGATTGAATCCAAGGCAGGTAAACCTGAAAATTTTTTCAAGTTTATAGAAATGCATTTTTCTTTTGTAAATCGGCCAGTAGCTAAAACAGCTGTCCATCAGTACAATCAGTTATTGGGTATCTAGCTATTCTCCAACAAATTATATTTAGAGACTGAGAGAAACTTTGATAGTTATCTTTATTGTACAATAATCTTTTTATGAACTATTTATCTACCTTCAATTTTTGATCATTACTTTTTATATATACTTTATCTTTTTTGCAAACTTAAATTTAAAAGTCCAAATTCCATTTCTCTTTCTCAGTTTAATCCAGTTTTTATAAATAATTCATGAAACTTTTTAATCAACTTTTTATTATTAATTTTTTTTTCACATTTATCTTTTTTTTCGAATTCACATAAATAAACATCTCATGATGTTTCCTACTGTTTTGATCATTTTTATGTGATCTTTATCAAGGTAGCATATCTTTCCAGTTTTTTTAAGAACAGGAAATAATGGTTTATTTTTATTGAATTCGTAAATGAAAATGACTGACAAATTTTTCAACTGGTAGTCATTTATTAAAATTCTGGTTTATTTTCTGATTTGATTAAATAATTTAATTATTAAATATAAGACTGTCATTCAATCAAAAAGACAATTTTTTAGACTTTCATCTATTTTTATTTTTTTTTTTTACTTCCTGAAAATAAGATATTGTATCCTTGATGAATATGTTTATTTTAGTTATTAAAAAATTATTCATGTGCAAATATATGGTAGAGCTTTTTCAGTATTGGAATTTTCTGTTATGAATATTTATATAATTAGAATTTACAAGTGAAATATTTCAATTTAATTTATATTATTTTATATCTCTATAATGACAATGTTTTAATAATAAAAATCAGGTTTATTGGATTTGGGAAAGTGGTTACATTATTTGATATGAATTATATGTAATTAATTAGAACCACTAATTAAATAATTAAAATCATTTTAAAATAGTTTGGTCTGAAAATATCTAGCTGTTCTGTGTCAGAAGGTTGACCTAAAAATAATTCTAATTATTAGTCTGATTTTGGAGGTAGAAATGAAGCAGTAAAATATTGTGGTAGTTCTGTTGAATGGAGAGTAACAACTAGAAATGGAATAAGCTGTCAATATGCATTCGATAATAGCAATGTGTGGACAGTTTTAGTGTAGGAAAGCTATTTAAAATTAGCATTTCATTAATAGATATGATGAGCTTTTCCATTTGTGAGTACATCTTTACCCCATTTAGAGAGGGCAATTGGTTACCCAAAACTCATCTTATAATAAGACGATCCTGTAAAAGTCAAGGAAGAAATTATAATGATTCGCTATGCTATGTTGAGAAATTTGTATTAACAAACAACTTAACAAATATATATACTGAAGCAGTCGGATCTGAGTTCGATCCTAGCTTCATGACATCTAGCCATAAGCCCACTTCAAACCCTAGTACTAACCTTAAATTTCCAATGCAATGGGGCTTTATACATTCAATCCACGCTAATTTCCATAAAGAATAACTTATTTCATAAATGTGTATTCAAATAATTAGTTTCAGATTTAAATTGATCAATTCTATTAATAAATTGATGATAGAATTATTCATGGATTTATATATTATAACTGCGTGGATTGTGCGTATATATTTGTAAATATTTAAATATATATAATTGTTTAAAAGTTTCATTGCGTCGGGAATGTTTGATTTTATTTTTAAATAATTTGTTAAAGTTTTATTGATTAAAAGCATTCTTTCGATAAGCTTTCAGATTTTCCCTTTCCAAAAACAACACTTAAAATTTTATTAATTAGAAAAAGATAAGGATTTCCTAATTAAAATCATTTTCTGATTTTAAGAATTCATTTTCTAATTAGAAAATGAATTCAAGTTAATGAGTTTGAAAGCCTTATCGAAGGAATGTATCTAAAAACAACCAGTAAATCTAAAAACATTGATAATGAAAGAAGCGCTAGCCTGAAGGCATCAGAGGACAGATATATAGCTCTGAAAAGTTTGGAGAAAGAGAAGCCATCTTTGTTGCAGAAAAGTGTCAGTAAATTATGTGCTGTTCGAAATCATGAATTCAAAAAGTGTTCCTATCATGGTAAAGGGCTAAACGTTAGGAATCTGGCTATCGGTTCCTGAAGTCCCCTGAAAATCTTCAATGGAGCTGCTGAATCTTTTCTGGACCAATCATGCTGCTAAAATCATGAAAATTCATTAAAATACTGTTCAAGTAATCGACCAAATGGTGCCTACGTTTTACTAACCTGGATGTGTAAATTAAGGAAACCAGCCCCGGAAGAAATGGGTAATATATTTCCATAATGAACCTTAAACTATCTGGCCAGTTTCCGAACTTTACTTTACACTCCCTTTAAGAGCTCTTCTCATTTATAATGTAATAATACTCTGTGTAAAACCTTATATTTATGCTATTTTAACTTTCATAGTAATTCTCTCAACCTCTAGTCTTTAACTTTCCTTTCTTACGTGGTGGTTCATTTATTTTATTATGTATATTTATTGAGTAAATTTATTAATGTTGTTATATTTTAATTATATGCCAATAATCCTTCGACTCGATGAGCTTCTTCGTTTTCTTTGCAATACACAAGTAATATAAACTTAATTCTGATAGTTAATTTTCGCCCATTAGAACTAGATTAATACAGTTCTATCAATCATCGAGTCAAAGGAAATTTTAATGATTGTTATTTTTATCATTGGCTAATAATAAATTATTAGCTCCGTTTTTAATCTATGCCACCGCTATTTTCTTGTTTCACTAATATTTATTTATTATTCAAATATAATCTTAAAATTTTTTTTTGCAAAAGGGTCGATAAAGGAATCAACTAAATATACTCTAATTCAAATTTCAGTTAATTGCTATTTAGATTCAGGAAGGGCACGATGATTGGGGCATAATTAATATGATTTGCAAATACTTTAAAATAGTTTTCGTTAAAAGCTCGTTTGACTTTAATTAATTGATCAAGTCATCATGTAGAGCATTCTATATGGGTTTTAGTATTCAAACGATGACTATCAAGTCATCATCTTCGAACGTTGCTGACATAGGGCAATCTTCCGCTCCGTTAGGCTGGTCGGTGATAATTTCTGTTATTTTTTAAATTATCGAGGAAGAAAGCACTTCCTCTCCTGTTCATATTAGTCAAAGGGCATAAGACTTGTCAGATCAAGCCGCCATAGGACTTCGATTATCGACTAGCCATCGTCTTTCAATTTCACTTTATAGCTCATAATTCGTCAGCACCGTTACCTCTCTGTTCCAGTAAAGCCCGCTCTGATGCTCGTAATCCGTGATGAAGTGAATTAAATTAAAGGTCAACAAATTCTCTGTTATATCTTAAGATAAGTTTTCTAATAAAGATTAAAAGTTATGCCCTAAAATACGTATTTTGCTCTTCACGAATGGATTTGCAAATGTGAAATAGATATCACATTCTTTCGTATAAAATTAGAGTAATAATTTCCTTTACTAATGAATACCTTTATCTGCCTTTTATTTCTTGTGGGGGGGGCATAGACATAAACTTTCAAATATTGCATAATACTCATTGGCATATAATAAGGACCGCCACTCTGATTATAATTATAAACTTTGTTTAAGGACTAGAATTAATTAATATAATCATTATTAAAATTCAAACAACAACTATTATTATTAAATATTTTCTAAACACATTTGGTTTCTTAGTTTCTTAATTCTTATTCAATAATTATTTTAATGTTAATGCTCGCTGTCTGTGTTGGCAACCCAAACATATACATATGATTCGATTTAAAAAAGTATCTTAAGTTAATTCATTATCCGATATTAGTGTCAGTTCAGGGGTCTCTAATCCTCACCAACCATTGAGCTAGTTTCTTGGCGCATAGCACTGTGCCATCGATTTAGATTTCTACTAATCTGAGCTGGTGAGTTGAGTTTGAATTCAGTTTGAACCGACTGAGTTTGAATCCGACTTGCGTTCAGGTGGTGGGTTTTTCGACTGGTACAATATAATAATTAAAAAATAACCCTAAATATATATGAATTGGTAAATTAAACTATCTGTGTATTATGAAGGTATGTGCTTAAAATATGTATGTAGGAAGGGGTATTCAAAAATAATTATAATCAATCTCTGGTAGCCATGTCTGTTATAGTGCATGCTTTTGCTTTAAATATCTCTAGTAGGGACCCATCTGCATCAATGTGCCAAATGATGTCATCATGTAAAATCGTGGTGCAATGTATCATATTTTTTTATAAAGTGCATTTTACATATTTGTTGATTTTTGTAATGATTGAAAAGTTGGAACTACTTGAAATTCTGTTTTTTTTTTTTTATAGGAAAAATGGCAGGGAAATCAGTTGTAATGCTTGAAACAGCTTACAAGCAAGTTGTTCTAGGAATAACACAAGTTTACAAGTTGTTTGATGTGTCAAATTCACCATTTTCCATAAAAGCATGCTGATTTTTTTTTCTTAGGATGCAAACAGCATTGTTTACTCTGAATTTGTTTGTAACGATCAAGCTTTAAAAACCTACAAGTTCTGAAACTTGCATGATGTGATAAAACTTAAATTTCTTATTTTGTGGCAAAGAGTGCAATAATCCCCACAGTAACATGCTAATGCACAGAACCTTGAGTGTGAAACAATTTTTACTTACATTTAGCATGATTTAGCTTATACATAAGCCACATTTATTCACACTTTTTATTTTCAAATAAAAAAATGCGTGTTTTTTTTTTCCACCACTTAGAAGTGGTGAAGAAAAACCAACAGAGAGGCATCTCTTTGCAAGAGTTTCTGGACTACTTCAAAAAATTAAAACAGTTGAATTTAGTGCATTGTATTAAATGGATAATTTGAAAGGGATTCAATTTGTAATACCTAAAAATAAATACACAATGTTTTATTACAAAATTCTACCTATTTTTGGTTATCCCATTATATGTAAGATAATGCAATTTAAATTTATGTGAAAAGAAAATACACTTTACTTGAAGTTGTAATTTCTTATAATCTATCCATTCAGTATTCATTGTCATCCAGTTGTCTGAGTCGTCAGTTACTCATTTTAAGCATCTCATTTTCTTTTAAATCCCTATGATGATCTTGGGTTTTTTTGAAGGTACACTAGGTGTTGATGGCTGAGGATCTCTAGAGAAAAAGTTTAGAATGATGGTTAGTTTGCTTCTTTGATTTTCTTTTTGTACAACATATTGTTAGCTTTTCTTCATTGACTTAGACATTTTTAGATTTCATGAAGCATTCTAAGTCAGTGTCAAATTTTTTGAAAATGGTGTTTTTGGCCTTGTGATACAAAATCAATTTTTTCAGTGTTTTGATGTCCAAGTTCTTTTCTACAGACTACTTGATTTTTTCCTCCATCCAGTTGCATCAATTGCTCATTAATTAATTCTTCCATGTGTAATTGTAAAAGCCAGCATCCTTATATAAAGTGTCAACAAAATGCTGCATTAGTTTTTGAAGTTAGATCTTGAAGATTGAGATGATTCTTGGAACTATAGCTTGAAGAAGTGGTATGGTATTTGGGGGTATTAGTTGCTGCTATGATTCTAGTTGAAAATGTTAGCTCATAGTTACATTTTATTTGTATGTTATTCTACAAAATTATTTATCATTGTGCTGAAAAAAAAAAAACCCATACTGAAATTTCATTTTTAAAAATTCATAGCTTCATATTATTTATGTGAAAGTATTTGGAATTATAAACAGTAGTGTTAAATAATATCACAGTTATTTATCAGATTATAGAACTGTACATTACCAGATGGGATTAATTGTGCAATTAACATTGAAAAAATAAAAATTTTGTCCTATTTAAAAGAGAAAAAAGTTTCAAATGCATTACATACTATGCAGATCTAAATAAACATCACTTTATATAAAAACATGCTAGCTGTAGTCTTTTTTTATGGCATGAATTGTCACATTTTATTATGTGCAGTATCCATTTTCTTATAATAACATAGCAAATTTTCAAATAATACAGTATGTTGTAATGACTGAATTATTTAAATAAAAATTAAAAACATGAAACTTCAATTTATTTGTATTGTATTTTCATGATCCCAAATTTATTATTAAATGCATAATGCATAAAATCATTTGCCTCCCTTTTTTTAAAAACTGAAAATATATTTATAATAATAGCAGTTATGATTTGACTGAAATTAGTCTTCGTAAGTTTTACTTTAAAATTGGTCAATCTAATAGTGTGCATGTGAAGAGTAATTTCCTTTCACAAGATTACTATTATGTAGACAATACATAATTTAAAATTAATAATTAATAATATATGACCAAAATGTATTTTTAGTGTTATGTTGAATGAAATTGTGTGTGTGTGCGCTTTTTTTTTTGGTATTATAATTTTTTAAGTTTATGATAATATCATCCTTATCTTGGATATGCATGAAACAATTTATGAGATTACAATTTAAAATCTAGCAGGTAAATATTTTTAGTTGATTATTAATTGGATAATTTACAAAATCATTTTCTCCACCCACTTTTTTTATTGAAAATTCCTTAGATTTATGATGGTAGCAGTTTCAATTTGACTGAAAATTTTTGATTCATAATTAGTTGTCTGACGATTTTAATTAACATAGTACACAATGTAAAATTAATTATTAATAGTATAGTGTATAACCAAAATTTATATTTAGGTTTGTACTGAGTGAAATTTGTATTTCTTTCAATGCTGCATCTTTTTGTGTTTGCAATAGTTTTCTTTGGTTTGTCTATGTCCGAAACAAATTACAACATTACATTTTAAAATTAAGTAAATACTGTACAATAAATGATATTTTATACTTACATTTAATAACTTTAATCATGTAAAGTTGAATATTAATTGCATAATGCATGAAATAATTTTTCCTTCAAAATTACAGTAATTAAATTTTACAGTTATGGTGGTCATAATTTTTGATTCAAGCAAAATACCATTAATAAAGAATATAAATTTATAAGAGTGAGTGAATATATAGTTTTAAACTAATATATACATTTCAAAATATAATATTAATACATTTCGTTTTTCTACCTCATCAAAATATTGGCTTTTGATTACTTATTGTACTGAATGAAGCACTTTTTTTTTACTTTTGTATTCATGAAACTTCTCCGGATATCTCATTAATGATTGTATTGATTGTCTTGCAAGAGCACTTGAAGGAATTTAAATAAAGTACTATACATTAATCATAATTTTATAATCAAAATAGTGTACACCTGAGTCTCTTTTTACGTGGACTTATTTAACATGATTTTGAAGTTACGCAATTTATGTTTCACCGGAAGTCGAACTCCGATAGTGCGCTATTACTTTAAATAATAAATTTCGCGAACTTACGTTATATTGAAAGTAATAGCACATTATTGGAATTCGACTTTCATCTTAATAATTTCAATATTTTCAGTGCTTTATAATAGTAAGATTTTATGCAATAATGAAATTAAAATCATGATTTCCACATTTTATGTATACACCCATTAAATTTTACAAGATTATAATGTAAATTTGTTCAAACATTGTGCATGTTAATTTTGCATTTTAAATCACATTCTGTTTTTGCTTTTTAAAAAAGAATTTAATCAATTATTAATCATTTAGTGTCCGCAAGTTTATTTTTAAAAGATGAGTAATAGCAGTGAAACGAAATTTGATTTTTAAACGGAATTGAAAATTAAAGACAAAAATAAGAATTTAATTTTTAGTTGTTAGTTTTAATTAAATTTTTCCCAGCAGTGGTGAATAAATGTTTTTTTATTATCATAAGTCTAAGTTCATAAACAATTAATAAAATCATCGTCTCAAAGATTAATTACTAATTACGTTGTCAATAGAAAACCATTAACACAACATGAGAGTGAACTTGGTGCTAGTTGTATTTCTTTTTGTGAGAATCTGATTTTTTAACAGTTTGCAAACAAACGTGTATTTCGGCAAATAGCGATAATAATTAAAACGTATATAAAAAAATGTAAATTACTGTACTGTAAATTATGCATAAAAATATATTATTTTGAATAAAATTAAATATTAAAGTTAAAAAAAGTTTGTCTTTATCAATTTTTTTCAAATTTGAAATTTTTTATTAGTCATATTTTATTTCCATATTTTTTTTTGCGTGCACATTTTAAAGTAATTTTACGTTGGTGCTTTGCTTTTACGCGAATTTTGAAAAATCACAGATCGCACCCCCTTTTTTTCAATCTAAGTTACATTTTGCGCGATTTCGTTTGCGCGTGTTTTCTGAGGAACCCATCTATCGCGTAAAACGAAACCCAGGTGTATATTGTATATTGTAACATGCATATTGAATAAAATCTATATTGCACCATTTTAGTATGAATGTTGCCATTTTTTTCAGATGACATAAAGTCACTATCCTATGGCACCATCAATTTTATAAAATGATTGTCTTTTTTCATAATGCCATTTTAGAAAAATAATTTTTTTTTTTTTTTATGGTCATAGTGAATAATTAGCTGTAAATCAAAATAGTAAGTTCAAATGGATGATGATCACTACAATGAAATCCTCACATAAAAGTTTGACATTTAAGTGACATATAGGTGTATTTAAAAGTAGAAAATATATTTTGATATTATTAAATATTTATTTTACTACTGGAGTTATATATTAACACACTTTAGAGTTAAATGAATTTAAAATGAGAGTTAAAATATAAAGCGCTTAGAGTTTAATATTTTTGCACTCTCTATAGCTTCTCCTTCAAGTGCTTCTCACGCTTTTAATTTTATATATTATAAAATTATTAGTAAGAGTGAATTAAAAAAATGCAGTTTGAATTTGTTTTATAATTTTAATTTGTTAGATTTATTTAGAAATCTTTTTTTTTTTAAATAATATTTTACTTTAGTATGTTTAAGGTAATTAGATTTTTTTTTATAGATTTATAAATGAATATTGGACACATGATTGAAATTGTTTTTTTAATTAGAAGAAAATAAGTTATTTTTAATATTAAACCTGTAAAGAGATCTAGGAATCATTACTTAATTAGAATTTATATATCAGGAATTATAGTTGTATTTTATTGTTGCTAATTAATAGAATTTTTCATCTTTAGAAATATGAATAGGACTTTTTTCTTTTTTTTTTTGAGCAATAGAAGTTTTATGAAATCATTACTGCTTTTATGACCCATGTGAATAAGTTGTCAGCTTAATCTCTTATTTTTAACTAATTGGTAGCATTGCATTGGTTCTCCATAATTTGATGAGTCATATTATATATTTTACAGTGTATATTGAGCTTTCATTTGTGTGACTTGAGTACTTTAATATTTTATTCTGTGTTAAAATTATTCTTGTTGCTCAATATGGGAAGTAACCGTGTTAGATCTAGAGTCAGTAACAGATTTTGTCTTAGTGAGCAGATTCTAGACAAAAGAATATTTTGGAGCCTTATCTAAAGTTTTTTTCTTTATGTGTTAATTTCTTAAATATTTTTAGAATAGTGTCTATACTGAAATAAATTTGTATGTAAAATTTGCTAATCTTTATATTTTTAATATCAATATTACTGAAAAATTGATGTCTGATCTAGATTTTAACGTTTTTTAAAAACAAAATGTTAAATTTAAATACTGTGTATATATTTTAAACATTATGCTTTATATTTCCTAATCTCCATTTTTTTATATCGTAAAAGGGGAAATAACTAAAGAAATGACTGAATTTGAAAGGACAGCATTGCATAATTATTATAGTGTGACGACCACGTAAAGTCGTCGACATACATATATATTTATTAATAAAATTAGATAAATTAGCTACTAGACAGTAATAAAGATAAATGAGTTAGCTACTAAAATTTAAAAAAAGGAAGGAAAAGAAAAAGTTGAAATTCAAATGTCGAAATTACTTTGATTTTTTTTTATAGTAAGAGAAGGGGAGGGGGGAGTGCATAAAGAAATGCGTCTCTTTTAAAAAACTATATTGTAACAAGTTAAAATGAATTATAAACATAAATGTGAAAAATGAATTGTAAACTTTTAAATAAAAATTAAATGTAATATGTAATATAAAAACAATATGGCCGTAGGTGTTAAAGTCTGTTGGACTAATTAAATTCCTCGGACAAAGAAAATTTATAACAAGGAAAAGCTTATAATTACGGCTAAATTAATTAAAACCTACATTCCAGCCACTAATTAAATAAAGAAACATGATGATAAGAATTGGTTGGAAATCTAAATCTTAATTAAAAATTTACAAAAACAATGAACAAAAGAAAGACAGTAAGAGAATTACAATTATTATCTGATTATTTACTAGTAGAGAATTTGAGGAAGCAACAGCTCAAAGAAAATGAAAGAAGTGCACGGTTAATGGCGTTAAAGGGACGTGGGTTCGTATTCAATCCGTCTCACCACTGACTCACAATGTAAGATCTATGCCTGACCTGCTAGAGAGACCGCCGCTTCTGTGACTGACAACTTAAAAATCTACCTAAAGAATCGACAAGAAGGAAAAAACTGGAACGAGAAATAACCCCACAAACTGAGAGAGAAAATCAATCCAGCCGACAGTGAAGGACATAACGTCTCTACAAAAAAGGGATGATCTCCCACTGGACGGTAAAGAGCGCTCAAAAGAAATACCCATGAAAACAACTACTACGAAAACCTAGGTAAAAGCATGCATGCATTTTAATTTTTAATGTTCGTAAATAAATAAATAAGGAACAATTTTGATAAATTTAGAACTCTATCCAATAGGACTTCAAAATAACTTTTATATTTGATCTGTTTTACTATGTTTTATTATAGCCATGTATTGATATAAGTGTGTGTTTTTTTATTATTGTTATCATGTATTTTTTTATATATGTGTGTGTGTTATTAAACATATTTATTCTTAAAATTGAGTATACATGCTTTATTCTCCTATCACCAAGCTACGACAGGAGGGAAAACTATAATTTAGTGATTAAAGGATAATAATGATTTTTTAAAGGTATTCATGTGCTGCTTGTTCGTGAAAATTTCCCAATTATAAAAATTAAATAGCAAGCACTGGACATTCGTTAAATTTCTTTGAAATAGTTTGCTTTGTTCAGCAGCCGAGAGTTCTTGATCGGGAAAAATAACGCCAAGATACTATGTACATATTGCTTTGGGGTTCAGTCAAGGGTATAGATATGAAGTTAAATTTGTATCTGTATTAGCTCTCTGCTTGTATTGTAACGGCGTTGGTTAAATAAATAAATAAACAATATCCATTACAGTTGGAGGCTAAACCGGGATATTTCGGTTAGCAAAACTGATAGTAAACAAATAAGAATATAAAATGAAAGTTGTAAAAAAATAAAAGTTGTGAAAAAATAAAAGTATAATAAATAAATATAAAAAATAATATAAAATATAATTATAATTGAGAGTGTAAATATATAAATCAACCATCCAAATAACCATTTCCGTTATAATTGGGGGGCCAGTCCGGGATATTTTCACGTTTACAAGTTCAGCCCATTTGAATTCGAGTATAACAAAATTAATAGTTTATGCAATAATTAATAAACAAATCAAAAAATAGTAGACAAAAGCAAGAAATAAAATAAAATAATAGAGGGTAAAAGGAGAGAAAGAGAACATGATATAATTTGGGAAGTTAGGTTGTAAATTGAAGACAGTTGCGGAGGTGTCTCGAAGGCAGGCGTGGGTGAGTGATGATTAGTGATTGGGACGGGGAGAGTCGAACAAACGTACCTAGTGTCAGAGAAATATAGTCAGTAAAGTAAGACAATCCTATAAGGAGAGAGTTAGAATAATAAAGCAGTAGAATAAAAGATAAGTGATTTGTTAGGGTGCGTGTCAGATAGATTTTATGCATACGAGATCAAAACAGAAATGGATATTGTAGTGGGCGAAATAGAAAAAACCTCCGAAGAACAAATGGAACCGTTCGGAGAAATAGCTAGTGAAGGAGATATAGAAATTAGAAAGGGAATGAAGGTGAAGGTTGATAATAAAAATAAAATAGAAAGCTGCATTATAATGGATATGTTCACGAAAATAATGGAAGGCCAGCAACGGTTGATTATGGAAATGAGGGAAAGAGATGAAAGAAATAATAGGAGGATAGAAGAGTTGGGTGAATGACTAAGTAAGAATTTTAGCCAAAGGATTGAAGACGTGAATGAAAAATGTGAACAAACCTCATACCAAATGAAGGTTGCAAATGAAAGGTTGAATCACCAGGAGGAACTACTGGAGAAAATAGAGCAAGTTAAATTAGAGCAAGGGGTGAAAATTGAAGTAATAGAAAATGAAAACGGAAAGCTATAGAAAACATGCAACTAGAGGTAACTCAGTTAGCGAACACAGTTGAGAAGATACAAGTGAGGGTAGAAAGGGGTGAAAATAAAATAGAAAATATAACAGAGATGATAAGAGCTAACAGTAAAGAGCAAGAAAGCGCGAGCAAGTGCTTGCAAATAAGTAGTGAAAGTAATAATGCGGAGCAAATGCTCATAGGCACAGAAAGGAATACTGTCAAGCAGATTGCCGAGTTGCTAACTGCGTTTGACAGCACTAGGCGTAATTACAAGGCGGAGGATCGGGGATTTAAACCCAGCCCAATGATCCACACATAGGAAGAATGCAATACAATCCTCATCACGATTATTGGGAAGGAAACCAGGTGTTTCCTGTTAGATCAGAAAGCGCCAAAATGTCCGAACAGACCGGAAGAGGTTCGAATATAAATTACCCAGATGAACAAGCCTACTCTAGTGGACATTGGAACAGTGCTCCAGTTCTAAGCACAAGTGGAAATATGTATGGTAAAAGATATAAGAAGCCTCCAGACAAAAACTAAACCGTAAGAAATAAACGGACGGATATGTCGGTGCGATCAAACAATAACGTCATGGGATCACGAGAAATAAAGTAAATTTTTTTTAAAAAACATATGACAGGCGGGGCAAATCATCTCACGACAAATAATTAAAGTTACTATAATAAACAAAAAAAAAAAAAATTATGTTCACGGAGTAAAATCAATGATAAACTTAATGCGTGTTTAGGTGCAGTCAAGCACAGCAAGTCAAATGTAAATAAAAGTAATAAAAAAAAAAAAAGGGAAAGGAAAAAAAATCTATAAATAATTTATTCGTGTAACAATCTGTCAATTATAAATGCAGATATAATTAACAAATAAATAAAAGTAAAATTAGAAATAAGAATCATTTAGGCTCATTAAAGAGCCAGTTAATAATTAATAAAAATAAAATAAATGAACAATAGTGATAATACTTAAATGATAGATATCACTGATAGGTGTATGAGGTTGCAGATTGAGGCATATATGTGTGTGGGTATGCATTATGTTTGGGTCGTATTTTGAGCTTGATTCAGCCGTCTCTTCACTAACTGTAGATTCTCATGGCTTACGGTGGTAAACTTTTAAATGAAGCGCCAGTAAGAATCCTGGACTCATTATATAATTAGAATTAGTGTCTCGAAATAAATAAATAAAATAAATAAATAAAGAAATAAGAATTTGGTGTTTGCGCAAGATGAACAGGCAGTAGAAATATCCTGCTGTTGACATGCTTTAAACCCTTTTATGTTTTGATAGAGACTTAAGTTATGCCATGGTCTCTTATGCATAGAGATTAAATTGGTTGATCAACCAAAATCAATCGGAAAGAATTGTGTAGTTTTACCTAGCTGTCTCTCTGCAGTCATCCTCATCATCATCACTCATCATGATAGTGGAAAAGTATGTAGTAGAAGCAGAAGTAAGGGTTGAAAGCAAAGAATTAAAATAAGCTCTCATCTCAGACTAAGATTCGACCCGATTTTAATTCTCAAAAGCGGGTGGAGTGTAATGTGACGACCACGTAAAGTCGTCGACACACATATATATTTATTAATAAAATTAGATTAATTAGCTACTAGAAAGTAATAAAGATAAATGAGTTAGCTACTAAAATTTTAAAAAAGGAAGGAAAAGAAAAAGTTGAAATTCAAATGTCGAAATTACTTTGATTTTTTTTTGTAGTAAGGTAAGGGGAGGGGGATGCATAAAGAAATGCGTCTCTTTCTTTTAAAAAACTATATTGTAACAAGTTAAAATGAATTATAAACATAAATGTGAAAAATGAATTGTAAACTTTTAAATTAAAAATTAAATGTAATATGTAATATAAAAACAATATGGCTGTAGGTGTTAAAGTCTGTTGGACAAATTAAATTCTTCGGACAAAGAAAATGTATAACAAGGAAAAGCTTATAATTACGGCTAAATTAATTAAAACCTACACACCAGCCACTAATTAAATAAAGAAACATGTTGATAAGAATTGGTTAGAAATCTAAATCTTAATTAAAAATTTACCAAAAACAATGAACAAAAGAAAGACAGTAAGAGAATTATAATTATTATCTGATCATTTACTAGTAGAGATTTTGAGCAAGCAACAGCTCAAAGAAAATGAAAGAAGTGCGCGGCTAGTGGCGTTAAAGGGACGTGGGTTCATATTCAATCCGTCTCACCACTGACTCACAATGTAAGATCTATGCCTGACCTGCTAGAGAGACCACCACTTCTGTGACTGACAACTTAAAAATCTACCTAAAGAATCGACAAGAAGGAAAAAACTGGAATGAGAAATAACCCCACAAACTGAGAGAGAAAATCAATCCAGCCACAGTAAAGGACATACCGTCTCTACAAAAAAAGGGATGATCTCCCACTGGACGGTAAAGAGTGCTCGAAAGAAATACCCATGAAAACAACTACTACGAAAACCTAGGTAAAAGCATGCATGCATTTTAATTTTTAATGTTCGTAAATAAATAAACAAGGAACAATTTTGATAAATTTAGAATTCTATCCAATAGGACTTCAAAATAACTTTTATATTTGATCTGTTTTACTATGTTTTATTATAGCCACGTATTTATATAAGTGTGTGTTTTTTTATTATTGTTATCATGTATTTTTTTTATATATATATGTGTGTGTTATTAAACATATTTATTCTTAAAATTGAGTATACTTGCTTTATTCTTCTATCACCAAGCTACGGCAGGAGGGAAAACTATAATTTAGTGATTAAAGGATAATAATGATTTTTTAAAGGTATTCATGTGCTGCTTGTTCGTGCGAATTTCCCAATTATAAAAAATAAATAGCAAGCGCTGGACATTCGTTAAATATCTTTGAAATAGGTTGAGGGTATTTTTGAAGCTTCATAAGAGTTTGTTTTTAACTTACTCTATATATAACAATTGTCAGTAACTGAATGGCAAGTCATACTCATTTTAAATGGTTTAGATTTTATGACTTAATGATGTAAAAGTTATGATCCATATATTGTTTTTTTACATTTACATTTTGTGAAATACTATTTCAAAGAACACTTATAATTAAGTAATAAAATATGTAGCTACTTCAGTTTAATTTATTGAAAATATACAATGCAAATGGACTATTATTAATAATTAAAATGTGATTTTTAGAAGCAAGTAGAATTGGATTATCTCATGCAAGTCAATTTGAATTTAAAATATATAGGGAATAAAACATTGCTGAAATGATATTGGTCTGAAAAATTGTAACACAGGAAAAAGATCACATCATAATTTAAACAAATGATGTCATAATATATTAAATTGACACTGTTGATATCTGGTTGAATTTTGATTATATAGATAGTAAAACATTGTTCAAGTGATGTTGATGGAATTGTAGCACAACAAAAAAGATCACATTGTAACTTAAATAAGATAAGTCAGAATATATATAATAGACATTGTTGATATATCAAAATATATACAATGTTTTTTATACAATTTTTTTTTTTTTTATAAATGCACTTATGAAAGTCTTAAAACAAAATTTAAATGTTTTTTGAAAAATTGGACATCTCACTACCCCACCCTTCCCAATAGATGTTTTTAGTTATTTGCCTCTTTTATCTTTGCCAAAATCTGCCCCTGCCTAGAGTAAAGAACCATGTCTAGAGTAAAGAACTTGTGATGATGATCTGATTAACAAAATTAGTTGAAAAAAATCTCTGTAATTAATTATATTTGGGTTTAACTAATTGTGCATGTGTTTAAGATATTCTCAAGTACTTTATGTATTTGAGTCCTATTTATAATCAAACATCTTTGAAGCAATCTTATTGTTGAATATAAAGTGGAATTAATATAAATGTGTGAGGTTTAAAATATTAGAAATTTTTCTCCTATTCCAGCCGTGCTACTTTGTGTAAGCTTGAGTAATTAATTAAATCTTCATCCAGTGCTCTCCTATTCATATTCCCAGACTAGTTTCTAGCTTATGACTTTCATCAGTGAAGAATTTTTGATATGGATCTAATGCACCTAGAATTTTTTTGATACTGCACCTTTCCTTCAGCAGCTATCATTACTTTTTTTTAAAACTATTATATTATGCTCCTGAAATCCAAAAATATCTTAATGTTTTTAATTTAAACCATTTTACTTGCATATGTATAGACTTGATACCAGTTGTGTGTATTTTAGGGTCTATTTATATATATATATATATTCCATAGCTACGATTGCTAAAGCACCAAACATAATGTTATCTTTACTACTTGTACATATTACTTTTAAGTAACAAATGTTTCTCTTACTCCAATTCTTCTACCTTTTGTAAACTCTATTATATATAGATTCAAAATATTAAGTTGTTTTGAATATCAGGCTGATAATAAAAAAAAAAGTTTGTGGCTGCCAGTGCATACTAGATCCAAATCCAAAATCCCTTTCTGAAAGTTGTTAGAAACTAGTTTAAGGATATAGATAGAACAATACTCAGTAGAAATGTATAAAGCACAAGATTACTTAAGGTGGCAGAACTGAAAAGTGGATAAATGGAATTGCTACTTCAAAATAATCTGTAGGCAAATGACATATAGTGTTGGTGATTTACTATATCTAATTTTTTTAAAATTTAATTTGAAGTTTACTTAATATGATTAAAGTATTGGGAACTAACTAAAGTTAAGCTATTGTTATTTCAATCATGAATTTGTTATAAATATTATAGAATTAGTGCCCATATAGTTAATATTTTTAATACAGTATATTGATTGTGCATGTTTTATGTGCTAAATGAATATTTAAGTGATTACATTTAAATTTTAATACTTAATTTTGGAACTGCTTTTCAAACTGTCCCATTTTTTTTTTTCACCCAAAGTTTTTAGAAGATAAAATTAATATATGTTGGAACTACAAATGATGTTTAGAACCTGTTTTTTTTGATGCATCATAACTATTTTCATCTGTAAACTTTTAGGAATTATCTTGTAATGAACTACTCCCTATTATGCATTCTAATTTAAAATAAATTGACTTAAAATATTTCAATATGTTGTATGTGCTTATAAAATTTAGAACATAATAAGGTGCAAAAAAAAAATACATCACATGTTAAGAAAATATATAAGACAATTATTAGTAAAATATTTTGCTATTAAAATGTTTATATTTGTTCTTGGAAATTTAACATTTTCTCTAATATTGGTTTCAATATGTCCAATTATTTTGAATAATATTGTTCTGAGAAAATTTTTTAAAAGATTGAAGTCAAATATAAATATTGTTTGCGAATTTTAAGCTTTTTGTCTTAATATCGAGTTTGTCATATTCGTATCAGAAAAATTGTGTTTGGCATTTCCCCCCAAAGAATGTATTTTGATTGAAATGATATTTGACCATTTTATTATTAGAGTTTAAAACATTTAATGACTTGGGAGAAGAAATATATCTGGATATCAATTTATTCACTACAGTAATTGTTCGTAATCAGAAGTTTATGCAGGTTATAGTTTTTCTTCTTTGATTTTTATGATTATTAAAATGCACATCTTTTGAAAGACAATTTTGTACAGATTTTTATTAACCATATTACTTCGAATTTAAGATGCAGTGGGATTTTAAGATTGGTAAATTGATGAAAAAAAAAATAAAAATGATTTTATTGAAAAATAAGAAACATTTTTACTTACTTAAATAGAGATTGATATAAATACAAGAAACTGATTCTAATTTATTGCAAATCTTCCTCAGATATTAATTTTCAACATCTTTTTCAGAACATGAATTCTCATCCTCACTATTCCACCAGGATATATCACCTTCAGTATCATTTAATGCAACATTTTAAGAAAGATTTTTTGATAAATTTTTTTAGGGATATCTTTCCAAGACTGCAAAACCCACTGAACTATTGTAGAAGATGAAGCTCGTTTTATTTTACCCATTGGTGTCAAAGGATGATCTTGATTTAATCATACTTCATAATGGATTCTCATTCTATCTGTAAGGAGTTTGTTAACATACATATCAAGTGGTTGGAATTTACAAGTCATAACTGATGATATTTTTTACCAGATGACAGTTTTTATTTTAAACACAATGCTATGCAATTATAGGATAAAATGCAGCCAAATGTTATAATTTCTTTGTCAATTTGCTTTTATATAAAAGTAAATTTTTTTTTATTAAAATCTGAAACAATCTTTTAAAATAATTAATATTTTTACAAAAAATCTTTACCATTGTATAAAAAAATATTATAAACATATGTGTTCACTTAGAAGTTCAAAATTAAAATATCAGAATTGTCAAAATCTTTGACAGACAGACAGACACCTCATGTGTAGAGAACAAGAAACAACCAATAAGCATGTTGGAAGGGAAGTTTTTATCACATTGATATAACTTTAAATTTAAATCTTATTTTTTTATTAGTTGTAAAAACATTCTAATTTGTATTGAATACAGTTTTCTCAATAAAATAACAATGAGATCAGCAAAATAATGTTAAAAGATTCTAAAGTATATATTTTCTAAGTAAATCTTATAGATTTACCATTTTTAGTGGTAAAAAAAAAATGGGAAGGTTATTCGGTACATTTTTCTCAATAAAATAATAGTAAAACCAGCAAAATAACATTAAAAGTAGCAGTTTGAGAGAGTTAAAGCCATTTATAAAATTAATTCAAAAAATATTGACATTTAATGTTAAATCTTTTTTTTTTTTTGATTAAAAAAGATTTAACACACTATTTTACACAGGGATATCAATTGTAATACTATGTGCACATATTGCTTAAAGGAAAGATCTCAGAAATAAGATGTTAAAAATTTTTGTTTTGAATTTAAGACACATTCCTCTTTTACGGATCCAAAATTTGGGAAAAAAGTGCATGTTAAATTTGAGGTAATACGGTTATATCAAGAACTATAAAAAGGTAGAATTAGTTGTCGTGTAAAAATTCTTTGTTTAATTACAGGGATACGCATCATCATCATCATCAACCATTATCAATCCATCTTCTCCAATCTTTAGCTTCTCTTCTCCACATCACTCCTGCATACTTTCTTACTTCACCCATCCATCTCACACGTGGTCTCTTTCTGGGTCTTTTACAATCTCTTGGAATCCAGTTTAAGATTTCAATTGTCCATCTATTATCATCTCTTCTAGCAATATGTCCAGCCTAACTCCACTTTAGTCTTTATTTTTTTAATGATGTCAGTAACACCTGTTTGTTCTCTTACCCATATATTGCATTTTCGATGTCTTCTTGTTATTCTCAACATGCATCTCTCCATACTTCTTAGAATGGTCTGAAGTCTCTGTATTGCTCTTTTATTAAGTCTCCAAGTCTCAGATTCTATAGTAAGAACTGGCAAATCACATTTATTAAATACCTTCCTTTTCAAACACATAGGTATATTTCCTTCTAGTATTAAGTTATTTCTACCAAAAGTACTGCAACCAAATTTAATTCTATGATTAATTTCATGCATTATATTTCCATCTGTATTAATAATCTGACCAAGGTATTTGTAACTGTTAACTTCTTCTAACTCATCATAATCAATCTCTATTTTCGTATTTTGAGAAAATCAACGTTTATCTTTAGTCCTACTTTCCTACTTTCATCTGATAACTCCTGCAACATTTCCTGCTGCTCTAAAGCTTTATTTCCAAAAACAACTACATCATCTGCAAAATCTAAATTACTTAAATAATCTCCACTTACTTTCACCCCTCTAGCTTCCCATTTTAATCCACAAAATACTTTTTGCAGCAGTGCTGTAAAACGTTTTGGAGGTATAAAGTCACCCTGTCTTACATTCTTCTTAATGTTGACTTTTCCAGTAGCATTATGTAATCTAATTATTGCTGTTGCATTTTTATAAATATTCTTTAAAATATTACAATATCCTGGATCTATACCTTGATGATCCAATGCTTTAATCACTGAAGAAATGTCAAATACCTTTTCATAATCTACAAATCCAAAGCAAATGGCAACTCATATTCATTTGTCCTTTCTATAACTTCTCTCAATACCTGGATATGATCTACTGTATTAAAACCACTTTTAAATCCAGCTTGTTCTCTTGGTTGGTGGAAATCCAATGTTCTCTGTAGACTAGTTGTAATTATCTTGGTAAAAATTTTGTATAAAACTGACAAAAGGCTGATAAGTCTGTAATTTCTAATATCTTCGTTATCACCTTTTTAAAATATTAATACTGCATTCTTCCAATCATCTGGTACATCTTTATCATTTAGACATTTGGTATATAACTTTGCTAAAAAAATTTCTATTTCTTCACCTGCTTCTTTTAATGTATCAATTATAATTCCATTATTACATGGAACCTTTCCTTTCTTCATACATTTAATTGCATGTCTCACTTCTTCATTTAAAATTCTGGGCAATTCAGAAGATATAATAGATATAGGAGGTACTTGTGCTTTATTACTATATAATTCTTGATAAAAGTCTTCTACCCATTTCATGATTTCATCTCTCTTTTTAGTAATAATTCCATCTTTTTTTTATTATTGCAGGTATAAATTTTCTATCAATACCAAAATGTTGTTTTACACTTTTATTCTCTTCTACAGCTTTCCTTGCTAGTTCACAGTTATACTTTCTTATATCATTTTCAACTCTTTTCCGCACCATTTTACAAAATTCAAGATATTCAATCCTTTTTAATGCATCATTTTTATATATCTTCATATTCCTTCTTTTTTTTATAAATTCTCTAGTCTCAGTAGAAATTTTATTGGTCAATTGCTGCTTTTTTCTACCAGCTATCTTTGTTGCAGTTTTTAAAATTGTACCAGTTATTTTCATATTAATTTCATTTCAATGTGAATCATGTTTAAAATCTACTAATGCTTGAAACCGATTTGTAAGTTCTAATTTAAATTCATTAGAATGTTTCTGAAGATTAGGAATATCAACTGTAAATATTGTTTTTCATAATAACAGAATTGTTATTATTGGAAACATGATCTTAATTCACTGTCACTTGCTTTTTTATTTAAATTTTTATTTGCTGAATGTCATCAGTTTTATTTTTAATTTTAATTACTTTAACTGGGAGAGAAAGAAATCTTTAAAATATATATGTGAAACAACGTGTTTGTTTCAATATATATGTGTGATTACTATCTAAATGATAATATATATTCGACTATCCATTAACTAAATTTATTATTTAGATGAGTTTAATTTAGTGAATAATGAACCATGCACCAAGGCTGGTTCAAATCTGAATGTAATCTACCATTACAATATGATATAAATCATCTTTAAATTTAATTAAAATGTATATCATTGAGAATATAAATTGAATATGTCAAATACAATATAGAATTATAGTTCAATATTTGATTAGGCAATAATAGCATTGTCTCAAGAAGATTTTGAGAAATCAAGCCAATAATTTGAATTAGGTGAATTAAATTGTCTACAAATTGTATTCATTATATAGCTTGGCTGTCATTGTGGAGGACCCTACTGTGTGTTTTTTTAAATAATGTGAAAAAGAATATCAATTATCCACATTAATTTTATAAATTTTTATTTATTTTTAATGTATTATCTATTTTTACTGTTTGGATTAAGAGAAATAATTATCTTTACTATTATATATTCCATGTAATTTGAAATTCTCCTTTGAATAAAAAAAAATATTTTGTTGTTGTTGACATTTTAATTCATTGTACAGACTCAATTTAAGTAAAGTCCTTCTCATGTACATTAAGTTCTTATGGTGAAGGATTTCAGTGCAGTTTAGAACATTTCATATACTTGTCAGGAATACATTAAGCATAGCTGCCTTCCAAGCAGCTGCCCTGATTCGTTTCCCAGTCTACGCATTTGACATATGAAAATATATATTGAAGCGGTCAATCTTAGCCTAAGATTGAGCTTCATGATATCTACTAACCTGTGTTCAAACCCTATATTCCATCCTGCTTTTAGTCATATATATATATTATGTATATATTTGAGACACGCCTAAATTTTATAAAGTTTAACTTTCCAATATTTATTATTATTATTTTTATGATTATTAATTCCTTTTTATTAAATACATAGGTCTGGCCCAGATATATTATAGGAGCAAAAATACTAACAAAATATTGATTTTTAAAAAAATACTTTATACATCATTTTAAAACTTTTTTTTATTAAACTGTATATTTTATAAAATCCAAGATGGAAGATGCAACCGTTAATTGTCCAAAAATAATTAAAGGGGTGGCAATATATTATTGTTTTAATCTGGGGAAGGAATTTTTAATTAAGTTTTTACTTAAAATAAAATGGGGATTAAGATTAACGATTGTACTTTTGTTATAAACAGTTTTGGCAAATCTATTTCTAATCTGGAAATAGATTTGAATTTATTTTTGGACATTATCTTACGATTGCATCTTCAAAAGAATGGATAAAGAAAAAGTAAGAATTTTTTTAAGATCGAGGATTGGATTTAGAGCTAAAAATAAGAAATTGAAAGCATTCCAGAAATATCTGAGCAGTATATAAAATGGGCCAATTTTAACAACCAATAAATATAGTTATTATTGAGAGAACTGTTGCCATCAATCCTCCAAGCAACTTTGAAGTCTAAGATAGTGATGGAGTAGATGCTAATCATCTTTGTGACCCTTGTGGGTCTTTTTCCTGCTAATGTACCATCTAACTGCTGCCCTGAAATAAAGGAAAAGCCTAAAGAAGGAACTCTGGAATGCCAAATAAAAGCTTGCTGCCACATAACAACTGCCATCCATGAGCTCGACTTTTTAATATGAACTCTGACAATGGTGCAAGTTAATTGATAAGTTTCATACCACCACCTAAAAGTAAATCTAGCCTATCCCAATCTCAAATCCTACTCCCAAGATTTCTCCTAACGTATTATTTAACTTTAGTTCTTTCTAATATGTAAATTGCTCTCAAATGATATTTTATAAATCTAATCCTATCTCATATGCTTTAACTTTTTTTAACTTTGGTGCAGTCATTTATTTATAGTTATTTATTACTTGTTTTTATATGTATGTTTTTATTATTAATATGCCAATCTCAAGCAACCTGATGCACAGAATTTCTTAAAATCTTTTCCTCCTTTTAAGTAAACCTCCATGAATTAAGATTATTAACGTTATCTTAAAACATAATGTATTATTAATTAATACGCTCACCAGATTGTTATTGCAAATCAACATTTTGTTTTAGAATAAAGTTTGTTATTTGTAACTCTAGATTCTAACCGGGTGAATCCAGAACTTAAGCTAATTAACGCTCTGAAACCTTATTTATCTTATGCTATTTATTCAATCTGAAAGGGTGATCTATTAGATGTTTTGTATAACTTCTAGTTTTTATTTTATTTTTCCATACTCTTAAAATATCATATGCTTAAATATTCTCAGTTATTGTAAAATCTGCGAAGGTGGGATTGAATCATTTTTAAACAGCAGAAAAAGAACGGAGTAAATTTTATTGCATATTTTACTGTTTTAGTTATTAAGTAAAATCTTATATACGTATATATATATTACAGCAGCATCGCACACTATCTATGTAAATTATGGCATTCAAACTAGGGTCATTTTTAAAGCAGTAAATCTTATTCCATGTCATTAGGACATCCATCCATACTGTGTTACTGACATTCGGCTCCACGTCGTGAATTTATATATTACGTGCTTCTAATCTGGGGGTTGCGACAAGTTCGAACCTATAGATTTTCTTCATATTCTGTCCTGTTGATAGTTGAGCTTCTCAGGACCAAACTTTCATATAAAAGGCCTCTCATGTCCATTACTCCAATAAGCCCTGGGCCATGCCATGCCTAATCACACTTCTCTAAGCACTGCCCTAGAAAGGGAGTCTTAGACTTCATTTTCATCCAGAAGCATGACCATTTCCTCTTAGTTCTTTGCCATTATGTCAGTACTGCCAAACTTCATATTATTATTTCTTTTGCTTATGACCTAATTTTAATGCTGCTGTAATATTAAAATTGTGCTCCACTCAAAATATATATATATAAAGCTGAATATTATTAACTTTATTAATTTATAATGTTATTTCAATCTTATTATTCAATCCTACCGTCGTAATTTCTTTCTAAATTTAAGAGTATATGCCTTGGGGAAAATAAAGCATTCTTCTTATCAGTGCTAATTAAAGGAATTTTCATTAAATATTTTGTCATATAATCAAATATGTTTTCAAATGTATTTTATTTATTTTCACGACCATAATGGCATGAAAATAGTTTGTATTATATCTGTAATGAATCGCGGAACGCTCCTCGAAATAATGATCACTATGTTTCAGAACCGAATATAAGTGTTAATAGCAATTTTATGTAAATTCTTTCTAATAATTGATTGGCATCTTAATATTGCACCCACCAAAGATGTGTGTTTATTTATAGTATATGTCATTTAATTAATAAAAGAGCATATGAGAAATAATAGCGTGAATGGCAATACCGTTTGCTCATTCATGCACACACTAACGTATGCAATTAACTCGTCATGTTTATAATTGATTCATTATATGAAACTATTTTTATTGTCTAAACTGATTTAAGTCGTTTGAATTCCTTTTTTTCCACTTCCACACGTCCAACTACATATATGCATATTTTAATTTAGTTAATATTGAGTCTCATTGTCTTCATCCACTCTGCTAGTGGGCCAGATTTAAGGGAAATTCTCATGTGCCATCATTATATGTTATTCATTAGGTGTTTGATCTGAGGCTTGGGTTTGAATGCGGCTTGGATCCTGACCTAAATCTCAGGCTTGACCGGGTTTGAAGTACATTTCATGAGTTCCAGCTCATGTTAGATGGATCAACATGGTTTGACTGGTGCAGTATATAAAGTTTTGAATGGAAAGAAAAATAAATCATTTGTTTTAAGGCATATTAAAGTGAACTTCTTGAAGATTAGTTGAGCTGAACAAGATGGAGGGTAATAAGAATTGTTTATTTCTGGGGTTTTTTTTTAGTTGATAGAGGGATGAATATGAAAATACTATTGAAGGACAGCTAGTTGGCAATATGCATTTGTTGAAAGTAGAATAATTTGAAAGTAATATAAATAGTGCAGATAAATTATTTTAACTCTTTCTTGGCCAAATATAATCTCATTAAGAATAAATTTATAAATTTAAATTTTTTATATATGTAACTTTCAGTTTGAATAATGTTTTTTTCAATATTAAACTATTTTGTAACAATTTTTAAAAAAATCAATATTACTTGTAAATATAACTAAAAGAACAAATTGTAAAACAAAGGTTATTTTAAGATTATTTATGGTTATGTAACTTTTTTGTTTTTTGCCATTGATGTAAATTGAAATCCTTTTAAAATATATAATTATAAAATAACTATTTTATATTTATTAAAAAAAGCATTTTTAGATTATAAAAAATAAAACAAAACAAAAAAACTATACATTTGTTTTTCTTTATTGAAAAAATGTGAAGTAATACCACTATTTTATGTAAGTTGAGTTGTGCAATTTTATGTTTGAAATATAGAGCTGTATATTTTGCTTACAACTCCTGTCATTTTTAATAAAAATGAAAACTATGATTTATTATCTCTATTAATTATTTGTAAATATTTAATGCAAGATTGCAATACAAGTATTATTATGCACACCATTGCTATCTTATACAAATTGTGACTGGAAATTTTAATTGTAATTTTTACTCTGAGATAAACTGGAATTTCTCAACAAAGAATTGATAGTTTTCAGAATGAAAAAAAAAAAGAAAGTAATAGACTATTAAAAAAGGAAATTGCAAAATAAATTTAAACATAGGAAATAAATTATTGGATCAGATTAAAACAGTCAGTATTTAATTAACTGAATAACTGAAGTTGGAGAAATGGAAAGAAATGTAGAATTGTATTTCTAAGGAATCCTTTCAACTATAGGGAAAGAAATATTTTATCAATTAATAATGTTAAAAATAATATGAAGACCAATGAATTGCTTATTACAGAATGTGGCATTTGAGATGATAAACTAAATAAAAAGAATGAGAATTGAAGTTTTAGAAGTTTTTAGATAGAAATATAGGTTTGGATAGACAGAAATCTATTACTGAAGAAATTGGAATTGTAAAGGAAAATGGATTAAATATAAATTTAAAAATGATAGGATGGGTTTATAAGGATACATAAGTACATAGAGAAAATCTGATAATGTTAAAGAGAACAATATATCTATTTACGGTGTAATGAGTTGAATGTAAGCTGAAAATGTGATATGTATGTGGATTTTTAAATTTTTGCAAAAGTGTCTTCATCTGAAGTCATTACAATTAACTAACTAAAAATTATTGACTAACAGTAATTTATGTCAACTTAATTTTTAATATTTAATTTTTAAAATTTATTACAATACACAGTATTTGATAATTGTGCACATACTTACTCATATGTATATAAAGTGTAATTAATATTAGGTATTGATGATTAATGTAAAGTTGCAAATACCTGTTGGAAGTGGGGGCATACTAACAAGTACTGAGATGAGTTTTGATCTGTATGGTTTTTTTCTGTTATGCAAAGTCCCGCATTCTTCTTCAAATAATACTCTTATTTTTTTTCAATTTTTTTGAAATATATTCACACAAATTTACTTAATAATTTTTTTTTTTTTTTTTAAGCATTCACAATAATCACTTTTCAATGAATACATAAGTGATTGTTAATTTTTTTTTTTTTAAGTTAGAAATTATTACATTTATTTTACTGAAGATATGCTGGATTGCATTCACCATTTTGGTCAACATTTGTTAGACAAACAATCATAGAATTCACTTGTTTTTAATTCTTTGTTTATAGTTATGAACAAAACTGAAAAAAATAAAATTTATTTTTGAAATAAAGGTGAAGTATTTATGTTGTTTGTTTCAACTCAGCATTTTAATGATTGCTTGAATGACATTATTGTAGTATATTTGCAAACATTGCATTTATGCAAGAAATGCCTTAGCTGATTTTAAAATTAGCAACATTGCAGACAGTGCATGCATCAATTGATTGTCTTAGATATTTTCAGCCAGAGAAGAGTGACATTTATATTATACTTATTACTAGAGACTTTCTGAGGATGAATTTTTTAAAGTAAATACATAAATGTTTTTTTTTACCCACACACACGCACACACACCTCCAGTTCTTTATAAAAAAAGTAAATAGTGGGATTCATGCACATGGTCAAACTATACATAGAATTCTGTATAGATAAATACATACAAGTTCTAAATATACCTTTAAAATTCTTATATAAGTGTTTAATAATTTTTATTTTTAATTATTTTTTTCTCCACTCTCTGCTATTATATGTTGAAATGCTAAGTCTTATTTTATTTATCATGCATCTATATAAAAAATATTAAAAGATATATTTAATATTTATTGAATTTAAAATCTCTATCTAATGTTTCAGAAAATTAAATAATTTTTAACCTAATAAATAATGGCTAATAATCATTTGAAGATTGATATTTTTATTAGAACAAGTTAATTAGATGAAGAATTGTAAAATTCTGATATATACATCCATTTAAATAATTTATATACCATATATGTTTCCTGTCTAAAATCAGGGAATTAAGGAAACAATAGAGTAAATACTACAACCAAATGCTTAAAATAATTTATTTTACAATCACAAATTTGGAGCTATATAATAATATAAGGAAGTCTTTTGTATATTAAGACTTAGGTAAAAGAGAACATGTTTCAATCTCTTTTGTATACACACATATATGTGTGTATGTACATATATTCTCAGATTATCCTGCTAAAAGAACTATCACTGATAATAAAAATTACATATATTTATTTAAAAATACAAAATGCTTTTAATTTATAACAAAATCTTTAACTACAAAAACAAAACAAAAACAAGATTAAGTGATACTACAACCAAATGCTTAAAATAATTTATTTTACAATCACAAATTTGGAGCTATATAATAATATAAGGAAGTCTTTTGTATATTAAGACTTAAGTAAAAGAGAACATGTTTCAATCTCTTTTGTATACACACATATATGTGTGTATGTACATATATTCTCAGATTATCCTGCTAAAAGAACTATCACTGATAATAAAAATTACATATATTTATTTAAAAATACAAAATGCTTTTAATTTATAACAAAATCTTTAACTACAAAAACAAAACAAAAACAAGATTAAGTAATCCTTGAGTGCTAATAATAACTTTTGCAAAATTTTATTGATAAGTATATAGGTTTTTTTAAAAAAATAAAATAATCTTAGTCAAATCTTCTTTAACTGGACTCTTGAAAAGAATTATGGATTTGCTCTAAATAATTTATCATTGTTGTCATGGCAAATAAATATTGACTTTAATTTTCTGCCAATTATTTTTGAACAATGTATGCTTAAATAGATACTTGCAGATATACACTCATGCATATGTAAAATGTACATATACCACTAATGATCTATTTATACATATGAATAGCTTTTCAGTGACATAACATTCATATTTTTAATAACTAGCTTTCTGTAGAAAATTATACATAAAATAATGGCTTATAAGTAAAAGAGGGTTATCAGTGAATTTACTATTTAAAGTAGTATGTAAAAAATAATAATTTTTTAATAAATGTATATGGGATCATTAAAGTTTATAATATATATTTTTGCTCTGATTACTGACAGACTTTTATATGAAGATTTGCCATAGCAATCATCATCAATTTGCATCCACTATTATGACTTGTAATTGATTATTCACTATTACAAACTTTAAAAAAAATTTCAAATTGTTTTTACATAATTATCATTTTGAACTATTTTTCAAAATAGTGGCCATTTTGAAAGATTGATGATGTCATAGGAAAGTGATTTCATAAAGACCACATCATAATAATAGTTTCTTCATTATACAATATATGTTGTTTTTATCATAGGATTACTCTACAATTAATGTATTCATTAAATGCTTTTATTGAAGTTTTTGATCTTTTTCAAGTTAGAATGAAATTTTAAAATCGAAATTTAATATATTTAAATCCAATAAAATTGCTTGCAAATTGATATATTTCTAAGTTATACAAGCCGAATCCATTTGAAACACATTTCTTCAATATGTCAACTAGTTCGAAAAATATAGAACAGAAATCAGAGAAAATATTTCGGTTAACAATTATTCTTAGAACTTTCATTTGATTTAACTATATGGAAAAGTTTAGTGCCATATTGAATTTTTAAAGAATTGATTTGAGACAATTTTTATAATAACTTCAGTTTTAATAATGTTAGAGCAAAAAACTATATATTGATAGTAACTAGAAAAATTAAGGAAAATTATATGGCTAAAAAAAAATTGATTGCTATTAAAAAATTATTACTTTACTTTATTATTACTTTATTCATAATTTCTAATTTATCATAAGTAAGTTTTAAAATTACATTTTCATTGAGAATTTTTTTGTATTCCTCACAAAATTCTGATTCAAAACATATATAATACTTCTTACCTGAGATAATCCAGATAATCAATAACCTCAGAACTTATAAAAAGAGAACCACAAGAATTCGTCATTTTTTCTTATATCCCAGAAGTAATAAATCTCAAGGTATCTATAAGAAAAGATTTTTCTTAATAAAAGATACAAAATAAATCATTTCCAGAAGATGGATATACATTTGTAATCATAGCAATTGCTTTTTGTCCATCCAAAATAGAAATTGAAGGCCACTGTCTTTATGAATGATAAAATGAGTCTCCTCTTCATTTTATATTTTTTGTGTATACGAGTGTTGCTATCTTGTTATATTTATTGTACCACAGAGATATAATTTATTTGCATATAGCTCATTTACTAGCTAAAAACATGAAAATAATGTGATGCAAGATGTGGCAAAACTACTGACTCCACAGCATAGACAAGAATCTGGATTTGATTCTTTGCATTTTAATTCCATGTAGTATATATAACCATTGTGACTATCCCCACACATCCACCAGTTGAAACCTCTTTATTGGTTTTAAGAGTTTATTATCGTGATACTATGCCCAGAAGATTTTGTGATTACTTCAGCAACTGCAACTTTTCTGAGCATCTGATAATCAGCCTTAAAATTTACATTGACTGCTCTATGATATTCTAATTTTATAGATGCATTCAAAATCATTACTTTTGTTATGCAAACACAGACATAGTACTATAAATATAGGTGTAAGGGTAAAGTAAGTGAAACAGGCAAGCAATCAAAATTGACTGATATCTTACTTTTATAAGATGCTCCTTTATTTGAGAAATCAAGAAATTTCATTTCTGTATATGACCCTCTATTGAAAGATTTTTCGATTGTTAAAAGTCATGTATATATTTTTTAATATTTTAATTTCAAAAAGCCTGCTAAAATCCACAATGATGATCATTCATTGTTTTGTTGGAGATCTCAAACTTGGTGATATTACTTTGAGAAAATATTAGAAATTACCAAAAACTTGTATTTTAGGAATGTTTATGACTATTTTTGCATGGTAATTATGTGATAATTATTATAAATCTATAATATGTTATTACATATTTATTTTCTGCAGGAATGTTTTATTTTTAAATATAAAAAAATTATATTTCTGATGAACATTACCATGGAAGTTACGGTGGCGGCATTATATGTTATTAACACATCATCACTCATAGTCTGTTAGAAAATATAGCAATATTAAATTTCTTCTGTGTAAGTTTGATAGAAGTATCGGATATTGATAATTGTTTCAAAAGGGAACTATTCAGACTAAAAAAGGAATGCAATAAATTATTTTTGTATATATGTGTTTACATTAGTGATCATAGCGATGTCTGCACAGAGATATTGATAATTATTTGTTCATATTTCAAATACAAACATCAGTGATTTCTCTTATTTTTCAAAATCACTATTTCAACCGTGCTTTGTTTTGATTAAAATCTAATTTTTAAAAAAATTGCGAAAGTCAAATGTAATTTTTTACAATTTATTTCTAAACAAAAATATCTATCAAATGAAATCAAATTTTTTATATTCTGACATATATAATAATGGTTTAATTACTAAAATAAGTGTTGAAAGTTTACAGCAAGTGACAATAAAGAAAACTGTCACAGTGTTAGTGCATTTTTAAGAAAGTTAAGTAAAATATATTCGTTCAATCAATATTACAAATTAAAATTTTTATGAACATTATATGCTTGTGGTACATGAGAAGTAAGTTATTTGTAAATTAAAAATATGTATCATAATTGAAAATTATTTTGAGGACAAAAAATGATGCCCTGCATTAAGCAGTTATCAGTCAACTTTATATGAGCAAAGGTTACTAAACATAAATTAAAAATATAATTTATTTGCTCAAATTTAAATCAAGAATCTTGTAATTTTGTTCCTGATAATGGTGGCTGTTAAAAAAAAAAAAACGCCTTTAGTACCAGGGGGAAAAAAAAATCATTTAGATGATTAAGATTTTAGCTATCAACTATAAATTAATTTTTTTTTTTTATTATTTAATTTTACTGCATTTATATAAAGATAATTTGGGAAGCTTTATTATAAAAAACAAACAAAACAGTATTATCTGAAGGTTTGTAATGATGGTATATTATAAGATGTGATATGTTAGACTATTTCCATCATTTATGAGTGAATGTTGAATGTACAAAAAATTTTAAACTTTATTTAAACTTTCCAAATACAAACAACTTGTTAGTAATAACACACAAATAGACTTTACAGGTTAGTAATTACACGTTTCGAGTAGTATTATTCTCCACTCTTCTTCAGGTGTTGCTGGCCTATATGCACAGTGACAATATTCATGTAGAAGTTGAACTCACACTTTTAGATTCTTGAATATCGAATTTTAAGGTAAACGCTCTACCAACTGAGCTATTCTGTCAAAGGCAACATATAGTAGACATTTGATATATTTATATATGAGGGTTGGTTCAAATCCTCCTGAGTCCAATTTTTTTTTATAACAAGTGTAATTATTTTTTATTTTTATTTTTTTCCTAAGAGCAAGATTAATTAGAGGCTTCCATACATTGTGTATTGCCACACTGAGTTTACTTATAGGATTATTTACCATTGTCATATGAGCAGCTTTCTTGAATTTTTTTCTATGCATTTTTTCCTCTTTATCCAATATCTGTGTATTTTCTCACTTAAGCATATGGTCATTAGTACATACATGATCTGCTATGATAGACACATCTGTTTTTTCTTTTTTAACCGTTAGTTTGTGCTTCTTTAATCGCTGCACAACAGGGCAACAGGTTTCACCAATATATTTCCTTCCACATTCACATGGTATTTTATAGATGCAGTTTTTGTTCTTCAGCATTTCCAATTTAGGCTTAGTAGAAGTAAGCATTCCTCGAAGTATGGTATGATTTTGGAAAGCAGTTGTAATGTTATATTGACTGCAGATTTTCTTCAATTTGTCCGCCATTCCTGGTATGTATGGATACACTACCGTACCAATAACTGTTTTCTCTTTTGGTGTCTCTTTGTGTTGTCTATTGAAGATTTTTCTGATGACTGCTGATGGATAACCATTCTTCATAAGCATAAGTTCTATGTGAATGTTTTCTTTTTCCAAATCACTGGTTTCTGGACAAACCTCCTTTGCTCTGTCCCATAGTGATAGTACAATGCCTTGTTTAGTGCTTCTTGTATGATTGGATGTATATGCCAAGTATTTACCAGTGTGTGTTAGTTTACTATACACTGTTGTTTTTACTTTGCCCTGAGAGAGTCTTGTCACAAGAACGTCCAAGAATGCAAATTTTTGTTCTTGTTCTGATTCCATCGTGAATTTAATTGTAGGAGATATGTTGTTAATGTGCATCCAGAATGACTAATTTTTCCTCGCCATTCCACAAATATATCATCAACATATCGAAGCCACACTTTAGGTGGACATGGAGTAGTATTTATGGCTGTGGTTTCAAGTTCTTCCATGTAAATGTTGCTGAGCAAGGGTGACAGTGATGATCCCATGGCCATCCCTTGATTTTGGTGGAAGAATTCTGCAAATAGCATTTCCCCCTCTTTATCCAATGTCTGTATTTTCCCACTTAAGCATATGATAATTAGTACATATATGATCTGCTGAATTGTAAGATATTATTTTAAACCATTTATGAATATATCCCCACAGTTGGAATATCTATAAATTTCTTTATAATGTTGCTTAACAGGTTTAGTATTACATATTTTAAATTTCATAGCAATTCTTCAAATATTTATTCTCAGAATTATTTTAGGTGGCCAAAGTAATTGCAACAAACTTGCTGATTAAAAAAATATGCAGATTTAAAAAATGTTTTATGTAATATTTTATTGGCTCAAACCAATTGTTGCAAGCTTACCAGGTCTCATTATCATCATCATTAGAAAATATTTGTAGATATATATAGTTTTTTAAAATCCAGATGAAAGATGAAGAAAAAAGAAATTAGAAATGAAGAAAAAACCAAAAATGAGAATAGATTATAAAAGAAATTAATTTCAGGTTAATTTTAAAAAAAAAAAAAAAAAATTACATTATTTTCATGTTTCCAAAAATATTACATACTTTTTTTTTTTAAAACTAAAAAAAATAAAATAAAATTTATTGATTAGCTTGTTTATCAATAACTAAAGCATATATGCATATGATGCTGATTTTTTTTTAGTATTGCTTTGAATATTATTAGCTCTATTATCTAAATAATATATGGTTTCAGAACAATTTGAAAGTTAAAATTGACTGCTTTAAAAAAAAAAAAAAATGCAGGTTATATTTTTGTTAAAGGAGGTTTATTTTATATTGTCTGAATTATAAATCAGTCTCTTTCAGTCAAGAGTCAATCATTAGTGTATATATACAGATTAATCCTTAGATAAAGGTGAGTATCTACCACCTTTATCACAATTAAAAAAAATTGCCTTGACCACAAATGGGTTGAGATTCTTGGTACTGTTTGATATAGTTTAAATGTGGATTGTTTTCATGTATTTAAAAACTGAAGTGTATGGGTTTTATTACATTATGGAAATATTATTTTTTTAAAATTATATATTTATATGGATATTTATATTTATATATTATTTGTTTATTTTAGAAATGAAGCTGATGACAAAGTCACACCTACCAGGTTAGTGATGTTTTACTTTTTATCTGAGTAATAATTATTCAAATCATTAGCTTCAAAGTATTGTAATTGTAATGCTGCTCTCTATTGAGGATGTTAAATAGCCTAAAATTAGTTTTGAAATCTTTTTTTGAGGCTTTTCTGATATCTACAGATTACTTAAGCGTAAACATAGAAGATTCTTAAGTAGAATAATGGATGATTTAATTATTGCTATTGAGTGATAATTATGTATTAAATTTTACTCTTTAAAGAATAAACTAATTTGAAGATTTTTTGAAAATTGTAGTAAGACTAAGTTGTAAGTTTGTTACTTTCTCCAACTTGTACTATATTACTAATTATTTTTTGTATTCACTTATATTGTAAATTATTAATTAATATTTGTGTCTTAGTCTGTTTACATTTTTTTTTTCAATATGAAAAAAATTATAAAAGCTTATAATGTAATTCTAAATGTGGAAATATTAAAATGAATTTTGTTCATTGGTTTGCAAGCATATTATTTTGGATATCGATCTGTCATCAAACAGAAAAGTTAACTATATATGGATATTTACATATACTAACAGTATCACTATTAACAATTATACATTTGCAGTAATATTTTGTAATCATCTTAATAAAAAATTATTTACAGATTATTTCATTTTTAAAACATTATTGTTTATTTCTAATGCAGTAATTGGACATTGAAGATAGGATATGAAAAATAAATTGTAGTGTTATTGAATACTTTTAAGAATGTTTTGAATGGCAGAGTGAAATAAAAAAAATATGATCATGTCAAGTATAAGCTTGTACTTGAAACAGAAATTATTGGATTGAAATTGTTTAATTTTGGACATATGAAAATTCTATTCACTGACAAGGAAAGAGAATACTTACAGTAGGTTTGATTAATTTAATCTCAGCAATAATAAATATATCTTCAAACTTGATGACATGCTATAAGTTAATGTCAATAGCATTTTTATCTCATTTGTATTATTTAGGGAAATGACCTTTAATGGCTTCTCATAGAGGAATTATGAAGGAGAAAGCATTACTTTATTTACTATTTGTGAAATTGTAATTGTTTTTATTCCATTGTCCTTGTTTTGTTGATCAATATTAGATAATTGGCTGAATTGTATTACGATCTGATTACCTGCAAGAAAAATTTTTTAAGCATGATTAGAATCTGAATTTCTTGTCTGTTCAACCTAATTCAAACCCAAATCATAGGCATAGCAGATATATAATTACTCTTGCACCCTGAGATACTTCCATATTAACTGTAGCCAGTTGAAAATGTAGATAACAGGAACAAAAAAAAATGGGTATTCAAAATTTCTTTTGTGAATAAATATTAATATTTACTACTGTATTTTAATTCATTTCATTCCAAAGTATTAAAAAAAGCTCACAATCAGATAACAAAGACATGTAAACAATGAAAGTAAATACTGTATTAGAATTTTTAGCATTTTGTTAATAGTAAACTACATCTTTTATTAAAATAATAATAATTTGTTTATAGAATCTTGAACATATAAATTAAAAATTATTTCCAGTGTTTTTTTTTTCTCTCTCTCTTTATTCCAAATTATTGTTTTAATTAAGTTTTATAAATATTGAAATCTGCTACAATGAGGGCTTATACTATAAACAAATTGCCCAGTGAATTGTTTTCCCTTTTAAATTAAGATCTGAACAGTGAAGGCAAATGTTGCAATAAAGTCATCTTTGCTTATTTTGTAAGGCTTAAGTTATCAATTTAATTCACATATTTGTTTATTTGTATCTTTAACACTAATGTATTTTTTATTTACCTTTTTTTTTTTTAAAAAAAAAAATTGTCCTGTTCTATATGTGATAATTTTAATCATTATCTTGAAAATCAAGTTACTGATGGAATGCAAATATTATGATGAATGTAAGATGTTTCAGAGATTCTGAAAACATAGTTAGAAAGCTAATACTATGAAAAAGTAAAAAGAAAATGTTTTCTATTAAGTTTTTTATGCTTTTGAAAGACTGACTTTAGTTATTGATATGAATAAGTAACAAGAATTAGAATGATAGCATCAAGGAAAATAATATGGTACTGATATAGTACATGTATTATATTCAATTTTCCTTTCAGTTTCTGCTTTTATCCGCTGCATGGCGGCACCAAAGCCATACTGCAGGAGCTGGAGAGATGGAGAACTAGTATGGAGAGTAAAAAGAGCTTAAATATATATAAAAGTAAACAGAATATTGGATGTGACTTAATTTATGATAATAGCAGGAAAAGTAGTTTACTATTTAAGGCTCAAACATGATCGCTAGCAACAAAAGATTATATACCAAAATGGAGAAATATGGGTAATTTTTTCTGCAGGTTATGGAAAGAAGGCATGGAAAATATTAGGCATTTGCTAATAGAATGAAAATGCTTACAAGCAGAAAGGGTACAAATAATCAAGTTATAGGAGAATAAATATAGACCAAGTGATTATACAGGAAGTGGGTTCTTAGTTTTTATGCTGGGTTTGAGAAAATAAAGGTCATAGAGTTGACAAGGATTATATTGTGGAAGTGGGATGGAGCAGGATAGAGAAGAATATGGGGAAAACTTAAGAGTTGGGAATAGAAAGGGAAGGAAAGATGGCTAACAGGTTTTTCTTTCTTTGGCATATTGGTTGAGGGATTCCTGACTTTGATAAAGGAGTAGCCATATTACATCACATCACAAATTAATCATTGATAAATAGAAGATTCTGTGTATTTTACATTGACACATATTTAAAGTTGTAAACAGTGTCATAGATTTGTAATTTTACAACATTTATCTATATATAAATGAAACAGGTTTTTAAAAATTTTTTATAAAGTAATTTAAAAACAAAAAGTTGCAAAATTTGAACATGTACGCTTATTTCATAGTTGAAAAATAAAACATTTTACCATAATATTAAATAGTTTTTTTTTAAAAAATATTTACAAATTAATTACAATATTCAAATATTCTTTATTGAAAAATTGAACATTTATGTATGTAGTTCATCATTGAAAAATAAAAGATTTCCCTGATGATAATTAGATCTTCGTCCATCAACCATCAAAAGCATTATGTCAATCCGGTGGAGTAAATATCCAGGTTATTGAATTCTCATGAGTTGAAGCCAAAGTCTGAAAAAGATGAGAGGCACATTAAAGTGCAACTGCTTTCTAGCCTTTCTTCAGGATGTTTACCTTTGTTTATCATTAATAATCAAAATAACAGAAAAAAAATATTTTTCATATAACAGAAAAAAAATATTTTTCATATTTTACTTTTTTATATTTTTCGTTTCTAATGCAGTTCATTTTTGTATTGATTAAGTAACACTTTTTCTTTTATATATATATAAAATTACAATTGATATGTCCTTTACTAAAGTATTTCATAAAACTTGACATTTATAGTTTACCTTATTTTTTTTTTTTTTGATAATTTTGAAAGACAAATAGGAAAACTAAAAATTGAAGGACAAATAAAATCAAAATAAAAGAAATAGGTAATTTACAGTTAATGAAATTTTTAAAAAATATATAATTTACAATTGATTGGTACTTTTATTTGACATACTTTTATAAAAATTCACATTGCAAAAAAATGTTCAATTATTTCGATGAGTTTTTTCACTATGGCTTTAGTTGCTCCATGCATTAGGATAAAAGCAGAAAATGAAAGAAAAATGAAATGTAATGTATATACTATATCAATACCAATAATAATCTCAAAGCAGGAATGTTTAAGTAGAAATATTTTTATCAGCATATGTTTGTTTAGTTTTTATTGTGGTGCCAGAAAAAACAATTGAAATGCAATGTTAAGAAAAATAATTTTCCAAATAAGAAAGCTAAAGTGATTTTTAATAACATAAGTTTGTTTATTCTTTTAAAAGATTGATTTCAGATGTTCATAGGACTCAGGAATAAGAGAAGATAGGGTCAAGAAAAAGTAATTTTCAAATAAGGAAACAGAAGTTCTGAAATCAATGATATGTGAATTTTAAGTTTGGTTACAAAAGTTGAATTTTAATTTTTGTTAAAATCAAACGATGTGCTATGTACAACAATTAATCTTATATGCATTTTTACACATAATTTTGATTTGTTTCACACTTTTTCTGCTGAAATGATTGTTTTAAATGGCAATTTATTCTACATTGTAGTGCTGGATGGATTATTCCTAAATCCAATGTGTTTAAATGTAATGTTTTCCTGAAGCTTTGCAATGATAGTATTTTAGTTGTAATTATATATTGGACTATTTCGATCATCTAATTTTAAGAATTGAATGTCTTTAGAAAAAATTAACTTTATTTAAATATTCCAATTGTGAAATGAAGCCAAAACTATATTCATTATAACATACCCTAATTTATTATATCATTTAATAGCATGATTATTATTTAGTGTCTTGTATTATTTACTATATTTTTTACCCTATAAGTTTTGTTATTTTTGAATATTTATTACATATTTTTATTTTATTACATGTATTTTATTCCTCAATCAGATGGTAATAATCTGCCTATATTTGAATTTTGAAAGGCAGTTAAAATCAGATTGGTTAAAATTGATTTACAACCCCTCCTTGCATGATTTTAAAAACAAATTGCTAATATATTTCATATTTTTGAAAAAATAATTGCTTGATAACTGTTAAGTAATCTTTCCAAGATCTTATTATGACAACCAAAGAGAATGCAAATTATAGTGTGTATATTGCTATCTATCTGAAATCGAATTGAAGCAACTATGCAACAATAATTTGCTATTGCTTGTCACTCTTTTAACATAATTGCAATTAAAACTCATCATAAACTATCGTGAAATAATCTTAACACACTTTAAAATTATGCATAAAAAGTGCAAATTATTTTCTTCTAATAATTAATGAATAATCCTCCAAACTTTTTTATTTTAAATTTGATGTTTAAATTTTATTTTATTTAAATTTTTTTAGAATAAATATTATTCATTATTTCCAACAAATACCTGTTCAAAGAATGTAGAAATTTAATATTAAATACTGAAATCCTCATTATAAGTTGCATTTGCTTGCCTTAAAAAAAAACATGATGTCTGTCTGACAGTAATTTCCATTCTTTTGTAATTGATAAGTTCCAAACCAATTAAAAAATTTGAATTTATATGGAGGCTCAGATGCATATAAATTGGAAATATTTATTTTTTTGCATTTTCAACTGCAATACAGTTTATTTTAATATCTTTACTAAATAATAATTAAAAACTATACAATTAATTTTTTCATAAAATAAAAACAATTCTAATTACTATTACAAGTGTTTCTTCTCAGTATAGTGAATAAAATAATATCTAATTAATGTTTATTTATTTATTTTTTAATTTGTCAGTTTCTTTTTGCTATAATAGCATGTGAGTATAGAAAATCGAAATGGAAGCAAAATTTCAATTATAACCTTTTTTTAGATGTATTACTTTTGATTTTGTTGTACTATTTATATAAATAAAACCTAGTCGAAACTTTCAATTTGAAAATGATGATAATAAATAATACTTGAATGTCTAAATATTATTACAAAATCATCCAGATTTTAGCACAAGAAACAAACAAACACAAAAGCTTTATTTATTTAAGTTTTATCAATTTTTTATGATAAAGATATAAAGGAAATTTTATTATTGCATATTGTAAATGTATATTCAATAAATATTAAAATTAATACATATTACTTTACCTTTATCTAATTTTTCAGCAGTCTAAGGTGGTTGAAAGATACAAGAGGTATTTACGTGCACATCTTTATTAATTTACTTAGGTGGTTTTGATATGTACCATAGCCTTAATAAAATATAGTGCACACAGTGATTGAAACTGATATTGTGAGATTTATTTATAGCTAATTTAAAATGCTTCTAACTTATTTATTACATGCATAAACACACACACACACATATATATATAATTGTAAATATATATGAAAAAGAAGTCTAAAGGACAATATACATGCAAATTTCTATTTAAATAATATAGATATGGGCATATTCAGCATATATTGAATTTCCATACTTAATTCATTATCAATATATAAGCACAATTTCTTTCCCACAATCTATTTGAATACCTCCTTTATATTAATGTATATGAACAATGTACAAATTCTAAATTATATAGTTTATATTGGCAGTAAACAAATTAATTATTTTTAAAAAAGTAACTATTTTTGAAGTTTTACAATATTTTACATTTTGCATAGTATTTCATTATATAAGGCTTTGTAGTGGATTAGCATGCCTTGTGATATTAGTTTGAATTTAACTGTATAAACTTGCAGGTTGTTTTAGGATTTAATCAGCCTTAGGATTTTACTTTTAATAGATGATTTATAGTGACTTAGCTAATCATCCAATGTTGGTAAAAAGTGTATTTAGATATATTTGCTAGAGGATAAAACAAAAATGGAAAACTGCTCAAAATAATTATTACCTGATATTTGTGAGCCTAATAATTGGTCTCTTTTCTTTCAATGTTCTTCAGAAAGGTATTTGTCTTGCAGTGAATTATATAAAGCTATTTTATCTTTTTATTTATTTTGTATAATATTCTATTAAATGCATTTTGTGGGATATACTAAGCTTGCTAACTGAATTGTTTATAAATGTATTATATTTAATGAAATCAAAATATTTGAAAAATTATTATTAAAGTATTGAAATATTATTATAACAGGGAATTATTCAAGTAAGGTAGAAAAAGATTGTTAAAAAAAAGTGAGTATAAATGATTTTTTTAAAAAAAAAAAAAATATTTTTTTTCCACTATAAAAAAGAGAATTATGTTAATTTTAAAAGGGATTTGACTATAAAATTAAGAATATTTTTTCCCATATATATATATATGAACATATTATAGAGAATGACAAGAGAAAAGAAAATTGGAAAATGGATAAAAGTCTGCAGTTAAAATAGATTTGTTCTAAATTACATAGATTGACAATAATAAGCTTGATTTTTCTTTCTGAAGAGCTAATATTTTGCTGTAATTTAATGAAGAAAGCACTTTTAAATTGTATTATTAATATTTATCAATTTTTATTTGATAAATATTTAAATTTAAATTTGTTTGTAATTTTTAAAATTACAGCATCCATGCCTGCTTATTTAAATTGATCTGTTTATATGTCTGTTAGTTCTATTTATCTTTTTCCATTTGTTTAAAAATTTAAATTCATAGTGGTGGTCTTAAAAAATTAACTTTATATACAAAATATGTGAGTTAGTTCCAGCTTTGAAGTCTAGTCTTCACTGAGAAAGTCAGAAGTCAATTGGCCTGGAGAGGAGGATTTAATAGCAGTATTTCATCTGATATCCATGGATTACTCCTATTTATAGTAGATGGCTCTAGAGTAGATGAAGATATATTGCTCTTGGATACGTATGAGCATGCATACAACATGTCATGATTCAATCTCATATCTTAATGCAAACTAGGATTATAGGGATCTTATGTATAGTTATATGACATTTAAACAAACACTTGATAATTATATAAAAAAAAATCAACCAAATGCAAACAGAAACTTTTAATAAGTATTTATTAATTTTAATTATAATCCAGGCTTTCAAGCTTCCTACATTCATCCATTCTATCCAATATAACTGATACACATGGCCACATATATGTGGAAAAGAATCAGATCCGGATCAACTGATGAGTGCTGGTTCAGCATGAAATACTTATATTGGGGTTCATTTATCTTTTTCACTTATATGTGATCATGTGTATTGGTTATATTGGATAGAGTGGATGACTGTAGGGAGCTTAACAGTCTGGATTCAAATTCCTTTTAATTACATCCAGATTAAGTATATACACTATACTTGTATTTCAATATTAATTTTAATTATATTTTAAATGATTAATGAATATCATTATGTTCAAGTAATATTGAAGTAACTTTATAGGGGCTCATTGGTTTTATACCATTTGTTACTTTTGGGTCACATGCATAAATTGTTTGAAAATTACTGATTTATGTTGAATGTTTTTTTTAGAGCCCAAGGTGTATTAGTAATATTTATTATAATTCTTACAATAAGAATACTTTATGACATTGGTCCAAATAATTCATTTGAAGCTATCAAGACCGTAACTACATAATGCATAAATATGTGTGTGTTTCAAGCATACAAAAGTTGGAAAAAAAGAACTTTTATCATTTATTCTTCTAGACATATCTATTCATCATCATTTTTAGCCTTTATCAGTCCACTGCAAGATGAAGTTTTCTCCAATTTTAATCCAGTTTCTCTAGCCTCTTCACAGTATACCAGCAATCTTCATCTATTTCATACATGTCTTTTACATTTTTTTGGGAATCAATTAAAAACTTCAGCTATCCATGTATTATCATCACTAATATGTCCAGTCCAGCTTCATTTCTATTTATTTTTTTCAATGATGTCATTGTACCTATACATATTGAACCGGTGGGAGAAGTAGATCGAATAGAAGCAACATCAAGCATAAACTTTTTTTTACTCATTAATAAAAATAGAATTTATGAAACAATATTGTAAGACTTACTTTTATACATAAAATATATTATAAACTTATACATTCGATCTACTCCACTGCAATTTAAGTATTGCTTCACACTGGTCCCTTAGATAGTAAAGAATAATATCCAGAGGATACCTGTGACCAAGTGGGACTATATAAAATATATAACTATGACTATGTTTTAAGGCCACAAATCTTCTCGGCTGCAAAATTCAACATCTATCATTCAAGTTACTTTTTTGTTTCGAAGTAAACTCCAGACACCAGTTGATTACACGAGGTAACTAACGTCCCCTGAATAATGGCAAACTAATTCAGCACCTAAGAAATCCCAAGTAGCCCAATCAAAAGAATAATATAATAAATTGCTGCTTTAATTAGTGGTATGAGTAAATAATTAACAGACAAAATATTAATTTCAAAGATAATTTATTTTAACTAAAATGCTTACTAAGATTTGTAAACTAATTATAAATTTTTAATTAAATATAAACAATGATTTATAATAATCTCAGGCACACACATATAATAATATATACAATAGTAATAAATATAGCTTTACTTCTCACTATATGTAAAATATATAATTGTTAATTAGAGAAGATATAATAAAGCATTAAATAATTACAAGCATTCAAACATGCACATAAATAGTTCATTTTATGCATGCTAATAGAGTTCATTTCTTTTACTGACTCTAGAGGCTTTAAAGATTGCAATGGCTACTCAAATTAATATCAGAGTTGGAATAAGAAAATGTTATTACCTATAGGATTTTTGAACATGGTGGCTTCAGATTATTTACTGCTGTTTGCTGCTTCATGTGTGTTTTACCAACCAATTGGATTTTAGGCTTCTGTTGAGGTTCTAATGATTGCTATTCCATGCTACTTCTATTTCAGGCAGTTAGACATTCCTGGCGGCTTCAAATTGTTAGATGGGCATTATTTCTATCAGGCAGGCTGCTGATGTTCTGACGTCAGGATGGAGTCCATCGCTTGCTCTGAAAATTGTTCAACACTGCATTGTCTTTATTAACAAATATGTATAACTGCTTCTAGATATGTGAAAAAGACTGACTGATGAAATTTTCGGCCTTGCTTTGTTGTCAGTTCTTTAATTAGTTTTTGAATTTATTCACTGCTTTGGTTAAATTCTTAAGATGCCTTTTAATTAATCCTGCTATTTATGGATTTTAATTAGTAGCCATTGCTAATTCCATTTTTGTTTTGAGTTGATACAATAATTGAGGGGAATTTTAATTATGCGCTTTCATTTGTTTTAATATTTAACTTTCGTACTTTAATTTTCAATACACACACATTTTATTATGTTCTTTATATTTAATTACAATCTTTATTCACGCACATATATATTTTAATTTTTATTTTAAATAAATGAAAATAGATTTTTTAGTTTTTAATATTTCTTTTTTTTCCCCTTTAAATTGAATGAAAAGAGAGTATTTTTAATTTCATGTAAAATATTTATTTTTAGACTTTTAACAAACTGTTTTAAACTAATAATAATAAAAAAACTCTTTAACTAGTTAAGTGTTCAGGCGCCATATTGAATTTTTTAAAAAACTGACCTGAGACACAATTTTCACAATACCTTCAGTTTTAATAATGTTAGAGCAAAAAAATTATATTGATAGAAACTAGAAAAACTAAAGAAAACAATATGGGTAGGACAAATAGTGATTATCATTAAAAAAATAATGTAACAAAGAAATTTCCACATCCAAAATAATTATTACTTTATTGTTTGTTCATAATTTCTACTTCATCATTAACTAAGTTTAAATTACATCTTCAGTGGTAATTTCTTTGTATTCCTCACAAATTTTTTTTTGAAATGATATATAAAACATCTTACCTGAGATAATCCATAGCTTCAGAACTTACGGTAATAGAAAGACAAGAATTCTTCATTTTTTTTTTGCACCCCAAAGTTGAAAAAGTTCAAGGCGTCTGGAAGAAAAAACGTTCTCCCTAATAAAAGATAAAAAAAAAAAATTAGAATTTTATCAGGATGTAAAAATAATGAAACAAGTGTAGATATTGTTACTTACCTCTATAAATACAATAGAAAAGTAAAATATATAATTTGAAATTCTAAATAAGGTCATCATGGTACACATATATGTATATTATAAAAGTGGTATATATGTATGCATCATGCAATTCTGCTAATAGTTCTGGGAAAACTCAAAAGCCTGATAAACAAGATGCACTAAAAATTTGAGATCATAATTTTCCATTATTTGCTCAAAATTATTTTGATTTTAGACTTTGGATAAACCAACCTTGTTCATAACATCATCATACTGAATAATCATTTCCAATACAGAAAACAATTTACAAATTTAGAATATGAGAAAATTTCTCATTTCAAGATGCAGTCGAAGATTACTAAAAATGTTCTAAAGGCACATATTTATATATATAAATGTTTATAGTTTACCTCTTTCAGGATATGTCTTCCAGAGAAGCATACCTGTTCATATTATCTAATATAAATATGCAAAATATTAAATATTTCATATTATTCAATATTATTATTAATAAAAGATAAATCATTCCAAATCTTGTTTACCAATTGGCAAAAGTAATCAGTAATGATGCTGTTACAAAATTATAATAAGCAAGGCAATCAGGCAGTTGTATGCCTCTCAAACAAGTTAGTAAAAACAAAAAACAATAAAAACTAAGTTAGTAAAACAAAAATAATAAAAACTAAGTTAGTAAAACAAAAACAATAAAAACTAAGTTAGTAAAACAAAAAATAATAAAAACTAAGTTAGTAAAACAAGAACAATAAAAACTAAAATAGTAAAATAAAACAATGAAAACTAAGTTAGTAAAACAAAAACTTGTAAAAACAGAATAAAAAAAATTATTGCATATATTTCTCCATAGTGGCATATTTATTCATTTTTTCAATACTTTTTACACACAGCTTTTTATCAAATAACATATAAAAGAAATCTAAGATAGAATACTCACCCACAGTCGAAAACTTCCAAACCTAGAGTCTTTGTGAAATTTTCTACATTGACCGGTCCTATAATAACGTTCAAAGGCATATTAGAAGCACTAGTTGATGGGCCTGCTCTACTGCTATTGTCCAGGACAACATTTGTATTTTTCTTCGCCTTTTCACTGGTAAAGTGGTTGCTTCTTCTTCGGATGATGATGTGAAGTATTCCTGTAGATCGCTGTATGTAATACTGTCGTTGGAATCAAATGTTTTAGGAATTTCAATTAATAAAAATAATTGACCTTCCTCGGAAAAAAATTAATAAAAACTTTATATTTTGTCGTAGAAAAAAATGGTGATTACCTACAGAAAGTACGAAAAAAGATGCAGAGAATTGTGGTATTCACACATACATGGTCCTCTTACTTTTTTTGTAATTTTGAAAGGAAAACCAAACTTCAACGATATATAACAATGACACGCGGATGGTCTGCCCAGAAGTTAAACTTATATAGATTTCTTTTTTTTCAAATGAGATATTTTAATTTAGTCATTTATTGTAACTTATTTTGCAGTGATTTTATTTATTAGAATTTTAATTTTAAACTCTTTACGTTGCTTATGAAATTTTTATTCTTAATAATTATAGACTAACTTATTATATTACATCATGTACCTTGCTTAGCAGTACAATATATATATATATTTAGCTTGTAATAAGATGTACATTCAATTTTTGTTTTGTCAATATTTTTTTTTAACAAAATAATATTTTTATTAGAATAAAATTTTAAATATTAATTAAATTTTATTTAATTAATATGCACATTTTCAAATGTTAATTAGTATATGAATATTAATTTAATTTTTAAAAAATAATTTAAGTGGAATATTTTATTTTTGAAATTGAAATAAACATATTTTAGCAAATAATTTCTGAAACAAAAAAAATGGAGTTAACAAATATTTGTTATATTGTAATTAAGATATTGCAGACCTCTAATGAATAAAAAGGTAACAATATCTGACTCATTGTTTCATAATTCCAATTCAAGGGAAGAGCAGGTATTATTTTAGGTTTTAATGTGTTCTGATCTAATTACTAGTTGTAGCCAACTTATCTATATTTCTTCAATGGCAATATTAGTCAAAATAATGGACTTTTTAAATTGTGATCCTAAAACAAAGCAACCATAATGATGTATTTTTACCACTACATCCATGTTTGGTTACTTACTTAGCTAGATTTTCTACTGAATGCAATCAAAATCTATCACAAAATGCAATTTTGATTCTAGAAATGCTTGGATTATTGCACTATATGTTCATAATTTTAACAAACCTCAATCCGTAAAATAAACACTAGAACCTCAAAACTTCTAGGAAATCAACATATCTTCACACAAAAGGAGATAATTGCTTGAATAGAAGAATAGGAAAAATCGTGGTAAATAATACTTGGAATCCATTCATTTGTCAAAAAAAAAAAAAAAATTATCAAGAGTGAGGTTGAAGAAAATGCATCAGTACTCATATAGGGGATTACTGAATTATAAACAAAATCCTTTATAAGTTTGTCATTTTTTTTTATGTAAAATTAATATTGTTATAAGTATCTATTAAATGTGCAACTACTTAATAAACAAATTTGGTTTTGCTATTGAAATATCTGCTGATATAGAAAATACTAAACCAGTTTATACACAATTATTTTTTAGATATATAAAATCAAAGGAATTCTTACAAAATCTACATGGTAAACCATCTGATAAGAACAGCTTTAAGGAGCATATCAAATACTAATTTTTAAAAAAACAACCACATTATCTGCAAAAACTAAATAATTTCTATTTATTTTTATTTTCTTAGCTTTCTATAGTAATCTTACAAAGTACTTATTGTAACGTAAGTTTTATAAAATAAAAGTTTTGGATAACATACTATTGCATATTGATAAATATTCTTTAAAATTTGACAATATCCTAGTATTTCAAAGTTTTAATCATTTTTGAAATGTTCATAGTTAAATGTTTTTATTTAATTTACATATGCAATGTAAAATGTCTTCATATTTTTTTGATCTTTCTATAAATTCTCTTTACAGTTGGATGTGAATCCAACTTGTTCTTTTAGTTATTTTAAATTCAGTGTTTTTTAATAAATAATTTCTAATAATCTTAGTAAAGATTTTTGATAGAATTGATGGGAAACTGATAGATTTGTAATTTTTAAAATCTCTCACCTTTCTTAATTAAAAATATCCCTATTATATGTTTTGAATCTGTTGCTTTATCATCACTTTAGAGCAGGGTTCTCAATCTTTTTTCAACATCAAACTCTTTGGAACTTTTAGTTATTAATCATAATAAAGATGTAATGCTTATCCCACATCTACTCTAAGGAAAATTTTTAGATATTTGCTTGATTCAAATTTTTTTTTTAGTTTTTTTTCACAAAACAAATACTTTTATTTAATTTATTTTGTAATAGTATATAATAAAAATAGTAAATATAAATTATTCTGCACTGTGTTAAATTCTTTCACATCATTTTTCAACTTTAGATTTTTTTTTTTTAAGTGAAAATTTATGATTATTCTGTTTTCCAGAATTACCTCAAATCTGTGCACTATTTTATTTCTGTCTTCATATTCAAATTTTATCAGTCAGTTGTTATTCAGTTTTGGCATTAAAGTTTTCCATGGCATGCTCAAAATGTTTAGTCTGATCAAAAGCATTTTGTATACATGTGTATCTACATATCTTTTAAATTCTCTATTAACTTATCAGGTATAAATCTGAATTATTGAATATGGATTCTCCATTAAGTGGACTAACTAATCTTGCAATTCTACCTGATGTGCTGTCAATCTTCACAATATTTTTTCAGCTTTTATAAGAGGTTATTAATATGCCCGAGACATCAGCAATATATGGACTACTTTATGATTCAATTGCAATCTGTTGAAGAAATTTCATTGACTTAGATTGTATCAAAAAAACTTTGATTTTTTAATTTTGTGAACAAATGCATAAGTGATAGTTATATATGCTGTTTATTTTTATAAATTTTAATAGCATGGAAACAAAATCATACTTATATATGCCTTTTTTTTAAAAAAAAGTATTATCTAGCACAAACAAAAAAGTGTTTTTTAGAAAAATTGAAATTTGCATTGTAAACATTTGAAAGTAGGAAATAGGTTGTGAGATAATTTAGTTCATATTTATTTTTTTGTTGATTTCAAGTGATGATTAATTGTTAAATACATATGTAATTAGAATTACATTAGAAAATATTTTTAAAAAAGGTGATAAGTAGAATTTAAGTTTTAATATTTTGTCATTTTAATATATATTATTTATTGGAAATCTAGATTTTTTATATATTTTATTTGCTGTATTAATGTGCATAATAAATAAATTTACATTTTCTCAGAGTTTTAAATATAACAGGTTATATCATTTAAATATTATTGTATTAGAGAAATGAGAATAGTTTCTTTTTAGTTTAAACTAACTGCATTCATTATTTATTATTTAGTAAAAAAAACAACAACTTAATGTTAAATATATATTATTGTTGAAGTTTAGGCAAAGTTTTGTAATCTAAGAATTCAATTATAGAAATATTATACACAAGGATATATTTAGTCTTTTATGATAAGTATTTGGTAAGAGCATTTCTACTTTTGCTTATGAATGATGTGAATACTTGGACAGCTTATTTTGAGGGAATGCTTAAATTTCATAATATATGTAGTCATGATGATGATTATTGGATTTGCATTTTATTCTGCACAGTCTTCTCTCTACAGGCTGATTTTCAAATCCTATTTGCCATCTTATTCTGTTTATGTGGTTTGCTTTCACTTTGGGTGCACATGGATATGCATTGGTTTAACAGGCTAAATTATAATATGTTGAGGAGTTTCATGGCAATAATTAATTATGTGACTAAATGATTGAAAAAAAAGTATTAGTGATTAATATTAACTGGAATTTAATTAAATACAAATGTTACATTCAAAATATTATTAAATATTTTATATAATTGGTTCCTATTCATAAACTTCTGTGAAGTTTTTTTTTTTTTTTAAGTGTCATAGCATCGGCCGGGACGCGAATCCGCAACCCGGGCAACTGCCTGCAAGTGCAAAGCAGTCGCGCTGACCTCTCGACCACCAATGCAAGACAACTTCTGTGAAGTTTTATCTCATTAAGTATAAAATTGAGTTACTAGTGTGGGATATAAAATACTTGATAATACTGATTTTATCTAAATTTTATTGCTAGAAATTTTTTTTTACAAATATAGGTTATTAAAATGCTGTTATTTAAATTGATGATTGATACCATTATATGTTAGAGTTTACTTCTCATAATGTTTCTGTGTGAAAATACATTCAAGTTTTTGTTATGCTTATATTTAATATTTCGTTATTGGCCCTACATATTCCCCCCCCCCCCATTATTGTCGATTGAGCTATTAATCAAAAATTAGTAGTTGTGATATTAACCAAATTTATTTTTTTGTAGCCAGTTACGGTAAGAATTAGGCAACCCACCATTAGTAGATTTTTTAAATGAATCTTGTAGATAGTCAGACTAGTGACTGCCTGCAAACTTGATATAATTAGCTATCATAACATGCAGTTTTTTTGTGAAATAATAATTATATATGAATAGGTGAAAATATGTATGAGTAAACAAATTTTAATGTTGAAAGTTTTATTTACTTTTTATGTGTGTATGCATGTCAAATAATATTGGGATATTAAATAGTCTTTTAATTCCTATGAATGATGACAGCAAATTGATTTGGAGGAAAAATAAAAACTATGTTGAAATCAAATATATTTTCACTTGTTTAGTAGTAGTAGTAGTAAAAGAGTTAATTTTTAAAATTTCATTCATTTGCTTACTGCTCCCCTCCCCCAACCTTTCATTCGCTTGACATTTTAGTTGTACAAATTTGAGAATAATAAAAGTTCCTCCCTTCTTTATGACAGCAAGTTGCTAAATGTAATTTATGTTTATTTGTTATGAATATATTGCTGGATTTTTTATTATTTTATTTTTTGTGTATGTTTTCCTGTTATTGTAATAGAAGTTTCATTATGGAGAATTAAAATTATTATTATTATTTTTTTTTTTTGTACAGTTATATTGGTAAGAATATGAAAATTAAACATCCAACAAATTTAGTGGAATGGAAGAGAAAAAAGACTCATATTAATAATGCCTTTTGAATCATTCAGATAACAAGCTAATAAATAGTTTTTTTTAAAAAAAAGTAACCAATTCTTCTGTTTTTCCAGATTCAGTTAAATGAATGATAAAGTAATTTAGCTGCTTATTCGCTTTCATTGATATACTCCCCATTTTCATAACTTACATGACATTTTTGTGTAAAGTTATTTTGAATATGTGATATGATTGATAAACCGTTCCAGTTTATTATATATATATTCAAACCAGACATTATTTGTGTTAAAATTATGATTGACCATGAAGTGTATCAGGTTCTAAAGGTAAAACAATTGACAGTAAGAAAATTAAGCAGCAAAATTGAACTATTTCTAAGATTTGATATTAAAGACATGAAAAAGTGTAAAGCTTAACACTCTCCCCCCATCTTTTTTTCTTCTTCAATTTTATTCTTGTATATTCTGATGATATATTTTTATAAGAATAAACAAACATATGAAAAAATAAATAAATCACATTTATATGGTTTTATCATTACTAATTCAAATAATTTATGAAGTTAAGGGATTAGTATTAAATAACATTATTAAAATAATGGCCAGCTGCTCTATAGATCATGTGACCCTCCACATTTAGCTACTCTGCTAAATCATGAATGGCAGTAGTTTTCAAACTTTTTGTGTCTGCACCCCTCTAATTTTTAGAACTTTTTAATTTTATAAATACTGTCCTATTTACAATTTTATTTCAATAGATTATAAAATAATATAATCTACTTAGTATAGATATAGGTCTTACATAAAACAGTCTATTTTTATGATACAATAATTTTTAATACATTTAAGTAAATTTTACAAAAAAAGAACAACAACAACAACAATGACAACAACAACAATGACAACGACAAAAGATCATTGATTAAAGTTATACAATAACATTGGTTAATTCAAATTAGTGATATTTAGTGCGATTTATGAGCCTTTTTTATTAAAACCAAGTTTGTCAAACCTGAATATCATTAAAGATAGGACTACTCTCAATTCTTCTTCAATCACTAAATGAGATTAATGTTTTGTTTTTAAAACAGCAACAGCAGAAATGATAGTTTCACATAAGTAAGATGTTACAAATGGTAATAAAATTTCTAAAACTTTGTTCAAGTAGGAAATTGTTTCTTTATTTGTAGCCAGAAAATACTAATATTTTCTTGTTCAAACAAGAAGAGTCAGTCAACATTTTTTGCTCTGATGTCAAAAAGCCAAGTATCATGTTTTAATCACAAATGGATTTCTTGTCCATTTTTATTTTGAGATGTCAAGATCTTTAAAAATAAAATAAGAATTGTTTCTGTAGATTGTTCAAATGATTATTAATAAAAATTTTATTTTCTTCTATTTCATTTGCAGAATAATTGTTTTTGAAATTGGGAAACATATCCAAAATATTATTTTTCAAATTAATCATCAGCAGTTCCATTTTCCCCCTTAAATGCAATAACTTTATCTTTCTGCAAAAAAGATTTAGATCCTTGTATTGATTTATTTAAAATACTAAGTTTTTCAAAAATATCCACTAAATAAGCAAGCTTTACAAGAAATAAAACAATTTTGTCACATCTCTTTTAATATCAGTCAGAAATATGGCGATTCCTTTTTTTAATTCAAACACTCTTTGAAGTACATTGAACTAAGAAAACAAACATGTTTGACAATAATATAAAAGTCCTCTGTCTTCTGCACCCATATCATCACACATTTTTGTGATCAGTCTTCCTCTTAAGGGCTATTTTTAATGTTTATAATTTTTCAATAACTTCAAATACCGTTAGCAAATCTTTACTCAACTTTTTGAAGCGAATGATTGTCTATATGTATCATACCATGATTCCAAATTGCATGAGGAGCTACTTTTCGAACTAGAGCTTGTAAACCAGCATTTTGTCCTCTCATAGATCAGACTCTATCTGTACATATCGCAATATAATTCTTCCAAAGATTGTCATTTTCATTTAAAAAAGTATCAATGACATTAAAAATTTTTTTGCTGTAGTATTGTTTTAATAGGTTTACAGAATAATAAATTTTTAATATCAGTTTCTACAACATAGTTTACATATGAAATCAAATGAGCATCTTTAACTACATCTGTTGGTTTATCCAACTGCAAAGTACAATTCAACAATTTTAGTTTTTCTATTAATTGATCGTGAAGATCTTCAGATATATTGAAAATTCTTCTTCAAATCATATTATCTGCAAATGGAATTTTTCGATGTTGGTTAGCATATGATTCATTACGCATTATTTCTATCATGTCACTGGTCTCAGATAGTACCAAAATTTCTCCTATTGAATGTGGTATTTTACATTTAGAAATTCTTTAAGAAACTTTATACGCTGCAAGCAATATTTTTGACATGGCAGATATGGTTTTTGGAAATGTATTTTGTTGTTTATTCAAATCATCTAATTTCCTTTGGAAATTTTTTCTTGTTTTGCCAATGTGGTCTTCATGCTGTGTGCTTTCTGCAGCTAAAATATTCATACAGATCAAACACATTGGTCTTTTTTGCCCATTCATAAACAGTAGTTAACATTTTTATTGAAACCAGATTTGATAACTTCAAAGTGTATTGTCAAAAGGTACTTTGACCACACAAAACTTCATAATCATCAATGGTAATTTGTCACCACTTATTAATTTTTAGCAGAAATTGCTCTAGATCAAGATTAGATAAAGCAGTGGAATAAGTGATCTCTTGGCTAGGTGCTTTGGAAGTCATGTGACTTTCAAGCACTTGTGATCGAATGAGAATAACAGTTTCATTCACATGATTGAACTGAGATTCTTTATTTTTAAATATACATTGTTCATTATCCTAGCAAATTTAACTGTCAATACATCATTCTACCACTGTGCTAAAATGTTTGGGGTCCTGATAATGAAAACTGATAAAATATTTTTAATTTTGACTAAATGTAATAAATTGTTTGATATGTGAAAAGAATTGATTGATTGGAAGTATGTGATAAAAAGATGAGCATATTTTTCATAGAATTTGTAATATTTTTTAAATACAAGTATACTTGGAGTTTAGATTTAATAGAGGGGATTTGAAAACAGACTTTCAATCTTCCTTCAGCTATCTATTCTATCTCATACAACTAATACACATGACGAAACTCATATGAAAAAGATAAATGATCTCAAATATATGTATTTTATGCAGAACCAGCACTCATCAGTTGGTCCAGATCATCATCTCCCACATATATATATATATATTGTAGTGCTCGTGAAAAGCGCTCCACATGAAATTGTTGGTCACAATTATTAAAAGTAAAATTTTCATAAACAACGTAAAAGTTTTAAAACTAATTGATAGACAATAAAATCACTGCAGAATAATCTGTCCATAAATAATTGAATTAAAAAGAGAAAAAACATCTTGTTTGAAAATAAATAAATTGATAGAAGTCTGAAGAGGTTTTTATTAGTTTAAAACAAAATACAGGTTGCTAAAAGTCAATTAATTCATAGTTTTACATATTAAAGAGTAATTGGAAGGCAGAAAGGATTTAACATAGAAAAGTTAAAAGTAGTTGAATTTCAAGTAATTAAAAGTTAAAGCTATAACAGTTTAAAAAAATAAATCTTTTACATAAAATTAAAAATATCTCTTTTCATTTAATTTAAAGAAAAAAAGTCTCTTCTTGTTATTTAAAAGAAATAAAATATATATGTCCGTAAATAGTGAGATTGGAAACATAAAGGAATAGTAAAATGTGTGCATGTTAGTAAAATGGAATATGAAAGTTAAATATTAAAAAACAAATGAAAGCGTATAATTGGAATTTTCCTTCAAGGATGGTATACAATCATAAGCTATATAAAAACTGAATTAGCAATGGCTATTAAGCAAAAATCCATAAACAACAGAATTAGCAATGACTACTAATTAAAAACAGGATTAATTAATATCTTATCAAAAATTTAATCAAAAGCAGTGGACGAATTTTCAACAATGGATATAGCTGGCGGGTATAGAAACCAATAAAAAAAAATGACAACAAGTCTTCACATAAATAGTCAGTTTTTCCTAATTCAAGGAATTCTTACAATCATTCTTCAGTCAGTCTTGTCACGTATTCAGTCAGTATTTTTCATGGCAATGCAATGTTAGCAGTCGTCGGAAGCATACAGCCAGACTCCAGCCTGTCCGATGGAACATCAGCAACCTTCCCGATAGAAATAATGCCTGCCTAATAACTTGAAGCCGCCAGAGATATCTAACTGTCTTGAGTAATAGTATCATGAAATAGCCATCATAGGAACCTCGACAAAGGCCTAAAACCCAACCGGTTGGTAAAAACTCACAAGAAGCACCAAACAACAAAAAGTCGACACATTCCAAAATCCTATAGGTAATGAGTAACATTTTCTAATCCATTTCTGATATTAATGTAGCCATTGCAATAATTTGAAGTCTCCAGAGTCAGTAAAACCAATGAACTCTATAGCATGCATAAAATGAACTATTGATGTGCGTGTTTTAAATGTTTTGTGTTTATTTAATACTCTTTGTTTTATTATATTGCGTGATTTATTAAGAGTGCATGTAGTTATACAAAATCATTGTTTAATTTAATTAAGATTTTATAATAGTAGTTTTCAAATTATAATAGTAAACATTTCACTAAAATGAATTATCTTTAAACTTAATATTTTGTCGATCAATTCTTTTGCCACTAATTAAAGCAGTAATATATTATATTATTCTTTTGATTGAGCTAGTGGGGATTTCTTAGGCGCTGAGTTAGTTTGCCATTGTTCAAAGTGCGTTATTTACTTCATGTAATTAACTGGCGCCAGGAGTTCTCTCCAAAACAAAAAAGTGCTTTGAATGATAGGTATTGAATTCTGCAGCCAAGAAGATCTATGTTCTTCAAACGTGGTCGCAGTTATATATTTTATATATATAGCTCTGGCTTAGGCATGAGTATCATTGGGTATTATTCTTCTCTGCCTAAGGGACCGGTGGAGCAATACTTAAATTGCATTGGTGTAGATCGAATTAATAAAAAATAATTGTATCATATTTTGTATGTATAAAAGTAAGTCTTATAATTTTGCTTTCACAAGTTTAGATCTTATTAAAGAGTTAAAAGCTTATGCTAGATAGTTCCCCATCGATCTACTACACCACCCAGTTCAATATATATATATATATGTATTCAAGCAGTCAATCTGATACTCAGATTGAGCTTCACAGCCCACTCAGAATCTTCCACCACCAAACCACATTCAAACTCCATCCTTACACATATATTAATATTTTTTTTTGCTTAATTATCAAAATAATAACTGATGTAGATATTTACTAATATCTTAATTTAAATATCTTAAATTAATAAATATTTGATATTATTTTAATTTGTATATGTGCATAATGGATTCATATATATCATAGGTGAGGAGAGATTATTTATAAAGTGTTTATAATATTAAAATATTTGATATTAATTTGTATTTTTAAAATTATCTAAAATTTTATTATTTATTTTAGTAATGGTGGTCAGAAAAGAAAAGGCTGATGCAATTCTGCCAAATATTCTCGAATGCAATTAAGCCAATTAACCGGAAATCCATTAATCCAAATTAAAATGTGCTAATTTTATAAAAGTAATGTAAAATCCATTAGTGGAAATTTTATCCACTTCACATTTGTTTTAAAATCTCAGATTATATTTTAAAACAATCGTTCGAGAAATTCTTTGCAGGATTGCACTGTCTTTAAAACTTATAGGAACAAATTTATGCATCCGGTCTGAAACTTGCAGATCGATAAGGTAAATAAATTGCCTTAGGCGAACCAGCTCAAAGCATTCCAGAACAATTTCAAAATCGTATAAATAGGGCTGAATTTGAACACCGAAGGAGAGCAAATAATTGAGAAGACCAATGGTCAACAAAATCCACGCTTGTTGTGCCTTTAACTCAATGTATCATGAGTAGGTAAAAACTTCATCTTTTCTCACCTTTTTAGAATGCCATTTTTCCCTACACCACTGCCCAGGAATCCAGATTCTTATGAACTATTACTATGTGCCTATACATTAAATAGTCAAAGTGCTATCTGCCTGACTAAATGAATAAAACTAGATCTAGTCTATGATGGACATTTTCAAATCATCAAAGAATCGCTGTCAATACTGAACAAGGTAACAAATCCATGTTGCTGCTATAACTCATAAGTTTATGCGTATAATCTAAATTTAAAACTGTGTTTCTTGTCTAACCCTCTTTTAAATGTAGTGTAATTTTTTAGCTGATCTGAAGATCAGAAATATCTAACTAGTATAATTGGTAAAGTCTTACCTTATTGTTAAAAATATGTTCAACTCTCCATAAACTCTTTTAATCTTTCTCCTATCATTGAGCCTCTAGTAAATAATTCTATTTACTTATTTCACTTTTATGTGGCAACAAATATTTCATATTTTGATTATTATGTTTTATAGTTTGTATTTTAAATAATATGCCAATAATTTTCTAAATTTGTAAGAGTGTTCCGCTCTCTCTTTTAAATCCCCACCTTTTTTTTCATGGGGAGATCAGTTTAGTTTATTTTAATTAGAACAAGTTTGTTATTTTAATTACAGTGGATGCTTGCATATTTGGAAAAAAAAACAATTTAATTATATTATAGTGTATTTATCGAAAAACAGAGTAGAAATCTGTTTTTCTAAGAAATGTTTTTTTTTCTCTTTAAAATAATAGCGCTAATTCTTAAAGTTAAAATCTGTTTTATGTGAATTTAAATCAATATTTTTTCATGAAATCAATAACCACCACCTAATTCTTATATAGATAATGATGTATACTATCATTATCAAAGCACTTAGAACCAAATTTTCATATCTATTTTAACGTTTGTGGGAAAAATTAATGTAACAGGGGAAGGGGGATTTCTATTTTCAATATTTTATCATTTTATTAATGAATTTAAACTCTCCCTTATTGTTTAGTATTTTAAATCATACCATTACACGGATATTCCATAATATATAGGTATTAATTAATTAAGTATTCTTTTAAAATTTTATGTGTTGTTTCAAGCGTTGCATGCATACTGGCCTCCTTATTTGTTTATATATATATATGTGCTTCACTCTACCTGGGTGTATCGGAAAACCGAACCCATCTCGTATCTCCAAGTCCAAGAACCAGGCTCTTAACCCTCCTGGGGAGGTCGCTCCATAGGGGAATCACCCCGGGAAAAAACGACCCATCGTAGCTTACTGCAGACTCTTCTTCATTAATGAACCGATTCTGCCAAAGTCTGTAGACATAAATCAGTCTTTTCTTCAATGACTTTTCGGAAACACTTTCTAGGATCCATGACTGGATCACATAAATATGCCACCATGCACGCACCGCCCTTTTTGCTCTAGTTTCGAATAAAACCTATGAATATCCATAATGTTCTGATTCTACTAAGCAGATTTCTTTATGATATTTATTAATATTTTCATATGCACCGTTTTACGATGCAATTATATATGTTCTAGATTAGCTTTCCCACACACGTTTTTCTACTCAGTATAAACTGAGATTATTCCACTTATTACTGTAAAGTGTATTTTATAATAAAGTTATTAATTCCAAATATTTGGTCAAGTGCTATATTTGGTTTCTCTTTCTAGAGGTATATTTAAGATTCATTTACATATTCGAATAGCGTTATTAAAACCTTATTTTCAGATATTATTGTTTATCGATTATTGGCATATAAATCAGCCACAATAAAAATAATAAAGTAATGAATCTATTTGTAACTTCTTAAATTATAAAAGATAAATATCATGTTATATAAATGTCTAATAGAGGCCACTGACAACTAAAGGAGAAATAGTGTCAAATAACTCATTCGTAATTTATTTAAAGTAATAAATCTTATATATCATAACTTGCAGAATCATTGTTTCTTTTATTTAAAATATTAATATTTTGATTAATAAATTATGCTTGCTCTGACTAGATGATCTGCTAATTCTATATATATTTAACGTGAAAGGTCACGATCTTTAAATGTATCAAACTTATGTATTTTATACTAAAAGATTTCACTATCATTTATTTCCAATTAGAGTCTCTTTATGTCTCCGCTTTGCAATGGCGGCGGTGAGAGATAAATTACATCGGTATCATCGGAATTGTTGCTCATAAGTTGGTAGATTTGGTAAATAGGCAAATAGGGCAGAGTTTATGAGTGTTCCTGACTTATGTATCTTGCATGATTGGTCTTGAGGTACTTTTGTCTAGATGCTAGATCTTGTTATATGAACAGACAAAACCGACCGGCACAATATATATATAATCAGTGTTCAGTTTATATTAAAATAGAAAATCTTCAAACTTTAATGGACAGGTTTTAATCTATTTCACCCTCCAACTCAGCTTCCCATATCATTGAAAATCTGATACCAATGTTATTGTCATGCTCATGTTGACTTTAAGTCACTCTGACCCCTCATGTACAGGATCTTGTCCATTTAAATACACAAAAGAGGGATGGGCAGTATATAGGCTGAATTTGTAATATTTTTAAAAATACATGTATAATTTATATACTTGGAATTTAGATGTAGTACAAGGGATTTGAACAAACTTTCAAGCTCCCTTCAGATATCCAGTCTATCTCATACAATTAATATACATGACCACATGCACATGAACATGATAAGTAATCTTCAATATCCATATTTTGCGCTGAATCAGCACTCATCTGCCACACACATATATAATCAGTGCTCAGTTATTATTAAGATAGCAACTCTTCAAACTTTAATAGACAAACTTCAGTCTACTCCACCCTCCAATTCTTCAGCCATACATATCATTGAAAATCTGATGATGGAACACCTAAATCTCTTGTTAATGCAAATATTATTATCATGCCCATATTGATTTTGTCACTCTTCTGTGTATTTAAATTGACACGGGTCCTATACATGAGGGGTCATAGTGACTTCAAATCAACATGGGCATGGCAATAATATTGGCATCATTAAGAACTTTGAGCATTCCATCATCAGATTTTCAATAGTATGGATGGCTGAAGAGTTGGGCAGTGAAGAAGATTGAAGCCTGTCTATTAAAGTTTGAAGATTTGCTATCTTAATATAAACCAAGCACTGATTATATATATGTGTGTGAGAAATGATCTGAATCAACTGATGAGTGCTAGTTGAGCACAAATATATGTATTGGACATCATTTATCTTTTTCACATATGTGTGATCACATGTATCAGATGTATGAGATATAGTAGATAGCTGAAGGGAGCTTGAATGTTTGTGTTCAAATCCCCTATATTATTCATAAAATTGTAAATGCATTAAAATTAAATCTATCTTATTTTGTAATTTTCAATTTATGATATACATACCATTGCTGGTATGCATGGATTTATAGGTGGCATATACAATTTATTTTTGAAAAAATTTTTTTTTTTATTATATGTAATAATTTTGGAAATACTAGTAATAATAATAGATATTTTGTTTTTCTAAATAAATATTTAATTTTTATTACAGTAATTATGTTTTAGTAACTATAAAGTTAAAATAAATATTTTTTATTTGCTTTATTTTTTTAAATTTTAATGTGCCAATTTTTTTATTGTTTACAAATAATAGTGATATAAATTTTGATATTTTTTGGGTGGTTAACACAAAAGGTTGACTGCTGCAGCAGTGGTCTCTTAATTAATGTTAACATTAATGGAGCTCTAATAATCAGGATAACAAATATTGAGGCTGGGTAAGATGATTGTTGTAAGATGGTGCTATTTTTGATTTTAATTTTTTCCATCTATAATAATGTGGTTAAATGCTTGAGTGGCAAGGAATTTTTTTATCAGCAAAGTGATGACTTGATATTCAATTTAAAATATTTTAACACCGAAGTATTTCATTTCGATAAACTGCATAGAGCTTTTTATCCCATCATCTATTGATATTAGATGATTTAAACGTTTTCTGTCTGCTAAGTTATGTATGAAGTTACATGATAATTTTACTTTTTAATCAGTATTTATTAAGTACATTACTGTTTTTTTTTTTTTTAAATGAATTTTTTTTTTTTTAAAAAAAATCATGAATTATAGTATGTTTTTTTTTTTTGGGGGGGGAGGGGGATTTTTATATTGTAACCCCAAATATTTTGCTCATAATGAAGCCATTTTATGCATGTGCCAATTTAAACTATTTATATGCCTTATATTTTATATTTTCCTTATCACTTAACTATTCATCTACTTTCGAAGTTGTGGAATTACTTTATGGCAGCCGTTATTCTGTTATAAAGGTTTCACTCCAATTCTTTTCTAATGTAAACTTTGAACTCTCAGTTGCATTAGCTTGAAATATAATAAAGAAACTAAGAAATGGGAGCTAATGCATTAAAATAATATTTAGAATAAATTTAGCCAATATATTCTAAAGTAAACACAGTGCTGTCTACAACCTTAGAATCTAATTTTACTTTTATTTATTTATTTGAACTTCCTCTTGTCATTTTAAACATTCTTAGAATTGTTCTTAGTGATTTATTGATTTTTTTTCTTTTCACGTCAGTACCAGCTTCTCTGAAAAGATATATTTTCTCTTCAATATTTTTAATCTTTTTTGTCATTGAATTAGATTATTATAAAATATATTATTATAATCGAAAAATATAAACTCCTTAAAAAATTAAATATAATGGACCTTATTCTAATGGAATGTTAGTTTTTTTTTTAATTATTAAAAAAAGATTCATGATAATGATGTTAGCAATAGGAATAGTACTCTATAGTGTAAAAATAAATTAATGACCCATTACGTAGGAATATTATCCTGCCCTCTCATCTGAACCAATCCAGATTAATCAGGGATCATTATTACTCTCCCTGAATATATATATGCTCATTTATCAAGTAGCTGGATTGTCTATAGCCAATTATTTTTTTAAAAAAAAAAGTCTCAGCTATCTAAAATAATTAATCTTATCTGAATTGACAAAAGTATTATCATTATTACTAAACCTGCAAAAATTCTTCAAACTTTTTCATCTTTAACTTACATTGTGTGCCAATGCTTCATAAGCCTGGTAAGAAATGCAAAATAATTTATCTAAACAACTCTTTCACATTTTATAAATGAGCACATTGCCTGTGTGGAGTTACAAAAAAATTTAGGGAAATTTTATTGCTAATTATTAACATTTTTTAAACAATAAAACTACATATGTGATTATCTTTTTTGGAAGCCATTGTAAACGAATATGGCCATTCTAAATGCATAAAATAAAAAAAGATAATACAAAAAAGTAATAAACAAAACAAAACAAAAAGATTAGAATCAGAATGCATATGTGATCAAAGGAGAAGAGGCTACATATTTCACTAATTAATAATTATTATAATGACAATTCAAAAGTAATTTTTATAATTTAATATACTATAAATACTTGGGTCAGTGAGTTATTTTTCAATGCATAATTGTTTAGAGAGACAGTTGATTTTTGAATCTGAAGATTTGGATAGCAGGTCTTTTTTTTTTTTCAAATATTTCAGTAATTATTAAAATATTTTTTTAATTCCTCCAATGAATTTAAATTTAATGTCCTAATGCTAATCACTTAAAATGTTCTAATTTTAATTCATGCCACTATATGAGAAGATTAAGAATTTTATTATTTTGTGTGTTAACCCAGCTGATTTTTATACATACTCACATTCTTATTATAACTATCATCACTGTTAATACTATCTATAACAATTCTAAAACTATACACCTGGATCTCTTTTTACGCGGACTTATTTAACACGATTTTGAAGTTACGCGGTTCGTGTTTCACCAGAAGTCAATTTCTGATAATGCGCTATTACTGTAAATAATAAATTTCGCGCACTTACGTTATATTGAAAGTATTAGCACATTATTGGAATTTGACTTTCATCTTAGTAATTTCAATATTTTCAGTGCTTTATAATAGTAAGATTTTATGCAATAATGAAATTAAAATCATGATTTCCACATTTTATGTATACACATATTAAATTTACAAGATTATAATGTAAATTTGTTCAAACATTGTGCGTGTTAATTTTGCAATTTAAATCACATTCTGTTTTTGCTTTTTAATTCTTTGCCTGTCTTTGACGCGACCTCTCGTAAGCAGTTGACGTCACTCTAACTCAGCCGATTCTTATGCTAAAAAATTCGTTCGATACGTTTTAAAGAGATTTTTAAAAGTTCTGTACGATGGTGACCTCTTCCGACTTATTTTACAAGTAAAAAATAAAAAAAAACGCATTTAAACCTAAACAAAGAAAGAACATTATTTGTGATTGGTTCTTAGCAAGCTCTCAGCCGAAAAAGACATTCTGATTGGCTGGAAAGAACAAAGAAACCGCCTGATCAAAGAAAATAAAGAAAAACGCTGAGATTTTCATTTCGAATCCAATTTTAAGTATTATAAAATTATATTTATGGAAACTAAAAATGATTCTCAGACAGAATAATAAAAAAACAAAATTATTTTTGAAAAATATTGAAGATTTTAGTACAAATATTGAAGATGTAGTAAAAAGAAATATTTACTTTTCTATAACGTAAAAGTCGATCTTTTGTTTATATTATAGCTTTTATGTTGCCGATATTGAATATTTTAGAATAAATAAATAGCAATTTATTTTTGAAAGAACTTTCGTTCTCTTCACAACTTGAAAAAATTAATAATATACTTTTTATAAACGTATCTGAGTTGAATTTAATATTATAGGCAAATATGTTTTAACAATAGGCTTTGTCTTCAGTTTGTGAGTTGGCCAATTACAAGCTTTGATTTTTACCTCATACAACCAATGATTTAATTAGCGGTTGCTTTTTAAAAAAGAACGTAATCAATTATTATTTTCTTATTAATGACACTAATCATTAATGTAATGAGAGCTAAATGGTTGTATGTCTGGATATCGCGAGCTTCATAAACAATTAATAAAATCATCGTCTCAAAGATTAATTACTAATTACGTTGTCACCAGAAAATCATAATAATTAAAATGTGTATAAAAAATGTAAATTACTGTACTGTAAATTATGCATAAAAATATATTATTTTGAATAAAATTAAATATTATAGTTAAAAAAAGTTTGTCTTGTATCAATTTTTTTCAAATTTGAAATTTTTTATTAGTCATATTTTATTTCCTTATTTTTTTTTTTTGCGCAAATTTTAAAGTAATTTTACGTTGGTGCTTTGCTTTTACGCGAATTTTGAAAAATCACAGACCGCATCCCCCCTTTTTCAATGTAAGTTACATCTATTTTTGCGCGATTTCGTTTGCGCGTGTTTTCTGAGGAACCTATCTATCGCGTAAAACGAGACCCAGGTGTATATATATGTTTGACCCTCTGGGTCAATTAAATTATTGATATATTAAGATTCTGTTATTTTTTATATATCTTATTGTACTTGGAATTCTCTGAATTGATATTTATGATAGTAGCAGAATATATTGATTGGCTCACCATTTACATATCAATGTAGCAAAGAAAAATAAGTTTCATATTTTTTGTAAAATATGAAGCACCAAAAAACTACAAAAAGATTGAAAACATGAAAATATTTGTTTAGAAAACAAACCTGAAAATAATATATTTAGAGAATACTGTTTATAAAACAAATATTTTGAATAAGTATGATCAATGCAAGTGGTGATGGCAAATGTTAATTGAATTTTTTCAGGATTGTTTGCATTGATGGTAGTTATTGAAAATATTTGTTTTCAATCATTGTTTGGTATATTATTTTTGTGTTTTCAAACATTTTTTATGTTGTTCCAGTATTTGAATTTTTTATGAAAAATATGTTTATTGAATTAGCCTTTTTTTGTGTTACATTGGTATGTGAATGAGGGCCTCATTGATAGGTAAGCATACACCCTATTTGTATCTAACTGGGATTCTCTTTGTAATTTCTATTTTTTTTTGTCCATTGATTATTGTTTTAAAGATATTTCTGACCGTGCAATTAACACTTGATGCTTATCTATCTAATCAGAGTTTAAATTCATTTTGTTTTCAAAAATATGGAATACTGTTTTTTAAAAAAATAAAATAATTTGTTGTTAAGACTTGAAGAAGATTAATATCCAGTTAAAATGTTGGGGAGAAAAACAATAGAGCATTCATTGAAAATTAAGTGTAAAATTGGGTTATCCTAAAGCAGCACAATATGATATTCAGTACATGTAAAGTAATAAGATAAGTGAAAATCATTTGTATAAAGTAGCTATTTCACATTATTATATATATGTTTTAAGGCAGTTAAATCCAGTATGTTGAAGCCATATTTTTAAAATGGTTTAATATATCTGCCAGCTTAAGTAAAGTAGAAGAAAGAAATCTTAATTTTCTTTAAGAATTTCTCACTTTTTAAAACAGGGTGTTGGTCAAGACGTCGATCACTGTTGGCCAGTCAACTTCAAGGTCTCTGGAAGTTGACTGCAAAGCTTATGGAAACATTGATAAATTATAGTAATAAATTCAGAGCTGATTTGAATGTAAAAAATAAAAAAAGTAAAAATTCAAAATTGTTCTCCTTTAAAAATAGTTAAATTTGAAATTACACATGTTGTTATTGTTGATCTCAAAAATAAACCCAGATTGGAAGAAGCTGAAAAGAATTAAATTATTTTTGTGTAATGCTAGAGCTAAAATTCTTAAAAATATTTAATTGCCATTTTCCTGAGGAGAAATAAAAATGACTTGTCCTGGAAAAACAGAGATTATAATGAACTGATTTTAAAACAAAGAAGTTGTGAATTTTTTAAAACACTTCGTCTAGCTAGCAAATAATCCCCAATGAGATTTAAAAAGAAAACATGATTTTTTCCTTTCTACAAAAGAAAATAGGTGTCAAAGCAAGAAACAAACTTTATGTTTAATTTTTGTTAAGGCTGTTAGCAGAAAAAATGTGGAGATTTTCCAAGATACAGAAATAGAGGAATTTTGTAAAATATTATTTTTATTGTTATGTATTTTTTCTTTAGCAAAGTGTCATCAAAATAAAAAAAAATATATTTTTTTTTTATTTTATAATTTTTTTTTGAGTGTAAAATTTGCATCTAATTTTTTTTTTCTTGAACTTTTTTTAAAATTCAGGATCAGCTCTAGAAAATAATTAATTATAGGTAATTTAATAATTGTAATTCAATAAATATTTTATAAAGTGACATGGACAAATTATAATATTAGAGGGAGGTAATATCACTTCATAAGTATCTTCTAAAAATGTCACCAATATTTGTGAGTACCTAAAAAGCCCTTATAAAAAAATACCTATTCGTAAGTATATTCTAAAAAAACCACAACTTCAAACCATTATTTTTTCCTGTTCCGGTTTTCGTTCCTGCAAAAATAACATTATTTTTCTGGTTTCCGATTCGATGCCCTGAAAAAAACATGGGCACTCTCAGATACACTTTCATCAAAAAAGTCATTCCCCACATCTAAAAGTTTGGTCACCTGTGGTGTATAAGCTTGTAGAAATTTGCAATAAGAAAGCACAACAGAAATGAATATAAACCTAATTCAGCAAATGTTATTAAAATATCATAAGCATTAGCACAAAAATAAAAAAGTTCTTAATAATTAAATATATAAATGTAAAGGCCTTTTTAATATAATATATAGAATATATTAGTCACAGGATTTGTCTGAAAATTATAAGATGTAATCATTGAATCTGTAAGTTAATTTTAGATGTAGGGATTAATCTAATTTTAATTAAACAAGATAGATTCTTTATTATGTAATTAAAGAATATTTCATATTGGGATAATTATTATTTATCTCTTTATAAAACCAAGTCTGTAGTTGAACACTAATTTTTAGATTGCAATTATCTTATTTTGGTTATATTATGATGTAACCTAAATGTTAGAAAAGTATTAACTTGGAAAGTTAATAATGAAAGGAGGATAACTAATAATAAATAACATGTATAGACTTTATCATTATTATAATGACTATTTTTGGGCCTCTTGAGAAACTAAACAAAAGATAGGGGCAGGTTCTTCTGGAGAAATGCAATTCATATGATCAAAATCAAAATCAAAATTTTTTTTTTTAAAATAGAAATGGATTTTTAACTGGGATCTTTAATGCTATGTATTGTAGATATATGACTCATTTCACATACATACATATTATTTAATTAAAAAAAAAATCTTTTATATATAAAGATTTATGTGTACGTATATTATATGTGTAATATATAATTGATAAATTAATAAGTGGTGAATAAATATAATGTTGTAAGAAAGGATATTTTAATATGTTATTTTTCTTATTAAATAATTAATATATTCAGTTATTTAGTTTTATTTTTGGTTAAAAATAAAGCAGATCAGAAAGAAAGTGTCAAATAAAGTGATCTAGATAAGAGATTGAAATTTGAAAATGTACACGTGCAAAAGAGTGTGAAAGAATAGGAACGTCTGTTTAAACATAAAATGTTTTTACACCTATTGCTGGTGACTATGGATTGCCAGCTTTGTTGTATTGTTTTTATCTGTATCTAAGATTTTTTTTTTAAAGGAGAGAGGTGCTTTGAGGAAATAAAGGTGATTATTAATTTTCTTGTAAAATCGCGATAGTACATCAACTTGTCAAACTCTGATTTTTTATCTTTTATCTCAAGATAAGATATGCAGGTGGTCAGTTTCTTTGACCAAAGATTGGCAATATAAATGAATAAAATGTTGAAAGGATGCTCAGTATGGTTATTTTAGGAGAGACAGACAGAGATGTAACTCTCACTCAATTTTTTCCTCGTTATTAATGTTGAAAAAAAAGAAAAAAGGGAAAGTGGGCGATTTGATTTTTTTTTTTACTCTTTAAAAATTGAACAAGGGAAAAGAAGGAAAAGACTCTTGTATAAAGTCAAAATAGACGAAGATGTGCGGATATACAAGTAATTCCCAGAAATATTAATATTGGAAAAAGAGGGAAAATGGAACAAAATTGAATTTATAAGAAGAAGTTATTGACAATTCTATGAAATGAGATTAACATATTTTTCTGAGTATAATACCATGACTCTGCATTGCTAAACCATTTTTTTCTGCTTCCTGATTAATACAGAATGAGTTAAAATCACTAATCTACTGTGGTCTCATATACCAATCAAATAATAACCAACAAAATGAAAGAGTTTGAAGCCAACCACACAAGCTATATGAAATGCTTCTTTTCTGGCTCCTGGTCTATTAAAGGCTCATTACCTTTGGATGAATGGAGAAGGGGAAGGAAGAGGAAAAGAAAATGTATAAAATCCATATATAGCCAAGTTTGAAGCCATGAATCAAATTTTTGTTAAAGTTTACCTCAGTCATCTAAAGTGTCTACAGCGATTATTTTTTTAAAAATGGGAGAGACAAGCAAATCCACCAGTACATACTTATTAAAAAGTATTTATAATAGCTCTTTTTTAAAATGGTAGAAGGAAGCCAATCAACAATAAATAATTTTAGAATTAAAGAAACAAGCAAGTCAATTGATTCATGTTTATCTTAACAGTATCTGCAATAACTTTCTTTTTTTATGGAGCAAAGACAAGCAGTCTGAAAATTCAAACTCAGGACATTTATAAGAAGTGAAAGTGATCGGGTAACTATGAACTTTCTTTAACAGATTTTTATTCTTACTTATTAAAAGTAAACCTTAATTTACTGGTCAAAGCAATTTTTCTTTTGATACAGAAACATTAAAGACTTGTTTATCTATAGTTATTTGCAATATCACACAACATAGCACAAACATAGTTTAAATCTTTAAACTTAAATTTTTCATTATTTTTTATTATTTTTTTTATATTATATATTGTAATGTTGAAATGTTTTTTTTTTTAATTGTTCTTCAGTTGTTAATGATAATGAGCAACCTATAAATATATGCATTTATAATGTTTTTTTTTATTTTATCTTGTTGCATATTAAAATTAATATCATGTATTTTATTTTCTTTTGCTAAAAGGTTGCAAAAATATTTTTATATATGTAATTTGTGGGTATACATTTTAAACATATATGTTAACATTACCGAATGTGTGCATGTGTAACTGCTTATACAAACATGTCAAGGAATAGGTTATATATAAATAGTTTAAATATGAGAAATTATAAAGCAAGGCTTACATATGAATGGAAGTGAAATAAAACACACAGGATACATATGAAATTTATTTTATGATATAATAAGTTAGGAAAGACTTAAGTAAGCATTCCATAAAATGTATTTTTTTAAGCCAGCTTATTTTAAAATATCCAGAAATGACAAACCTATATATTAAGTTTATTTGCTTGTGCTTATATAAATTTTTATATTAATTTTTGTATTGAATTAATGTAATAATAAGCCATTTATTTAATTATTGATTTGATTTTAAAGAAAGAAAGAAAGAGTAATAGTATTAATAAAATATAATTATATATATCTTAATTGGTTTTCCGAGTTCTTATTAAAAAAAATATTGTTGTGTTTTTCTTGTCTTGATTCTATCATTTTAATTCATCATCATTGCTCGCAGTTATTAAGTATTATCATTCGTAAATATTGAGCAATCACTTGCTAATATTAAGCGCTCGCAAAATGTTAAGTAAACTAGAATGTTGATTTACATTTAGGTATTTAAGGGTTAAGCTTGATAATAACCAAGTTTTAGTAATTATAGTTCAACAATAGAAAGCTAAAATTATGTTGTGTCCATGAATTATGATCATCCTCATCAAAGATGGATATCGTATTATTGATTAAAATGTTTCAAATAATACTATACAAGAGTTATGATTGCCATCATCATCATTAATAAATTATAATCATTAAATCTAATGTTTAGCATAATTAATATATGTAGTAAATAAAGATTTATAGAAAGATGAATATCATGCATAGAGATTCATGATGATCATTCATCATCACTAGTATTATTAAATCCTAATCTTAACTATAAAAGTATTTTAGTAAATAACTATAAACTTATATAAATGCTAGTGAATGTAATATTTAAATCCCCGTTTGAAATAGGATAAGTTTTAATAGATGCCTATAAGTTTATAAAGATAAATTTATTGTTGTGAGTTTATTAATAAGCTATGGCTAGTATCATCATCACTATTATTATCATTATTATTATGATATCACTATTATTATCATTCATCATTATTATCATCATCATTATTACCTTTATATTGTGATAAATAATCGAGTTAAATGGCCATCAATATCAATAATGGTCTTCACATGCTTGTTTGGAAGCCATTAATAGGATTATACTTGTCTGTTCATCAATATACATAAAATGAGCTAGCAATGTCTATAAGAATCTTTGATCTATAATATAAATTTTGGTAATATTGGGATCTTGTAATTTTATCGATATAGATAAAATGTAAGAATGTCATTTTTTTCATTAGTCATCCAAGTCATGTGTGATAAAAATGTACCGAATGAGTTTGAACTCAGTACACTCTAAACAGATATTTATCTAGATTTAAAACAATCTAGTGGCGCTCGTGGGAAAACACATATACTTAGCTAAACTGAATAAAGAGTGATATAATCCCTTTCCAACTTCATAATATTAACTTTATATAATATATATTTTATAAGTTGTCATGAATAGCACCAGTGTGTGCATGTGACCATGAATGGTCTTATATGGTTGGAAAGAAGAATAGGAAGGATTCTTTGTTAAAAGAACCTAGTATGGGAGATAAGCATAATGCACTCCAGGAATCTCAAAGTGGGTAATTTTATTCAGTTGCTATATTTAATATTCTTTTATTTGATGACAATGGCCAGTATGTTTTATTGTTCAAATGACATCCCCAATATTTAGATATTATTAAATCTTTAATGATGATAGTTTTAATTGTCATTGTTGTTATTTTATATGGAGAAATGAGATAACTTATTTATTTCATTACTAATGTGACAGAATTAATGTTTAGGATAGTTGCAATCGGGCTATAATGTTATATTTAATTAATTAGAAATAGACACCCAGATAGAGCATGATATGCATATATTCTTATTTATATGTTAGCATCATCCTTATTTAATTATAAATTGTATTTTGGCTAACACAGTGAATTCATTTCTCATTTAGTTTACTTGGTTACAAATGATGAACCGCTGCAGCATATCATTATCCTGTTTAGTGTTTGGTTATTGAATTATGGCAACTATCATTTCATCACTCATCTATTTATCTATACTCTGACATTGTTTACTTACTGTTACAAATAACAGATTAGATAAACATATATGTTAATAATGGATCATTTTCTATCAATTTATTATCATTTCTGTTACAAATGTCTTCTTTCGGTTATAAATATCTTCCATCTTCCGTTACAGTATATATTGTTTTTTTTTTTTTTAATAACATAAAAATGTGTCATCTTTATTATTGTTCAAGATGGATTTGTTGATCTTGGTAAGAATTTATTTTTGGTAGCAGTGTTCTTTGAAAGCTGTTTTCTTCATGCTCAGTGAGATTTAACAATTGTTAGAAATAGAAAAAATAATTTCCATTTGTATGATAATCACAGCTCAAAGAGAGATTTGCTTTGCTTTTATTTCATTAAAGTAAGGGAAGTGATTTATTTTTACTGAAAGAGGCTGAGTTTTTTAAAATCAGAGGTGTTAATAATTTGCAGATTGTGTTAATGTGCTGTTGACAGTACTAATAAAAATTAAGATATTTAGAATTAATATTCTAATTATATATATATATATAAGAATCAGTTATTTACTTTTAGGTTGTGTCCTTATATATGAGTGTGCATCTATTTATATCTATTTAAGCCTCATTAGTTAATCTGTTTTTCCTTAAGGGTTAGGCCTGTTTTGTTTTGTCTTGGAATCATTTACTCTATAGATGCTCTTTTTGAAAAAAATACATTTAAGAATTGGAATATTATTTATGATTATAGAAAACTATCTGAATTTTAATTTTATTATGTGTGATTATTAAGCCAAATTGAGTAAGTAGGTCTGATATATCCATGTATTTGGTTCCAAGCTCTTGTGTGAATGAAAGATGTTTTCAATATGAATACACATATCTAAGATATAATTTAAGAATTAGACACATTACGATATCATCTAAAATAATAAAAATTAGAATAATGCAATTATGAAAAATAGTTTTTAGTAATAAATTGAGAGAGGGAGAGAGAGAGAAGAGAGAGAGGGAGGGGGAGAGGGAGAGGAGGGAGGGAGGGGGAGAGGGAGATCTAAGTTTGATCCGAGCTTCATGAGATCCCACCTTTAACCTAGTTCAAACCCTGTCACTAAGTGAATATTTCCGAATGTAATGAGACTTTATACTATCTTCAGTATGTGTTAGTTTCAGTTAAAACAGGTTATTATTTAAGTATTTATTGAGGCTAATTATCTTACACATTTGTTAATGTTATTAAATACCTCATGATAAAATATTCATGAAAAAAATATATTTTTTAATTATGTGAATTATACATATATATTTGTAGATAGTTAAATATATATTCATTATAAAGTTTTATTACATTGGAATGTTTTATATCATATTTTACCATTTTGTTCAAATTTATATGATTAAAAGTTACATTCTTTCGATAAGCTTTCAGATCATCCTTTCCCAAAAACAATAGGGAATCTTTTATTAATTAGTTAAAATGATAAGTTAAAACTTTAAGGATGGTGTTAAATTAAAATCGTTTGTTCAGATTTTACAAATTTCTTTTTCTAAATATAAAATGAATTCAAAGTTAATGGATTTGAAAGTCTTATCGGAGGAATGGATTGGAAGTCAATTATAGAAAATTTTGGTTTGTAATAATGTAAAAGCTTTAGCCTTAAGGCATCAAAATCAGAATGGGCGGGAAACCATAGGAAAGAGTATAAATACCCCAGAAAAGTTTCTATAAGCGAGCCATTACTATTAATTTAAGAGGAGTTGCCACAATAAAATACGACCATTTTAATTTTGAATTTTAATAGTATTTTCAACATGATATGCGGCTAACTTCAGGAATATCATTGCTGGATCCCGGAGTTCTCCAAAAAATCTTCAAAATGTTGCTGCTAAGATAGAACATTTCAATACCGATCGTAAGCTGCCTAAACTCCAAAAGAAAACTAATCTATAAATGAATTCTACATGAATCAAATGCACACCTACGTTGTCTCCTAAATCCAACTGGACTCTATCTTCCTGAATCAATGAGCGAGCCATGGAAGGACTGGTAACCTTTTATTTTATAAACTGCAACTTTTTGGTCTGTTCGTGAATTATATTTCAAATCATGATTTAAATTAACTACTACCCGAAATTTCTCTATTCACTTTATAATGTGTTAAATTTTATTGTAATAATTCTCTATTCTAATATCTCTAGTCTTAAAATTAATACCTTGTTAACTTTCTTTTTCTTACTATGGTGGTTCGTTTTAGCTAATTTTAATTATATTTATTTGAATGATTATTAATATCATTTATTTGCGATAATATGCCAGTAATACTTTCAACCCGATAATAATCTCTTTCATTTAAACTTATCTTAAGAAAATAGTATTGCATTAAATTTTATAGCTTAATTATTGCCCATTAGAGCTAAATTAATACAGTTTTATTAATTATTGAGTTGAAAGATTTATTTAATGTTTGATATGATTTTACAATGGCTGATAAGATTATTAGCTCAGTTTATAACCTATGCTCCCGGCTAATTTATTTAAGTTACACAAAATTATCTATTCATGTTGGTCACATTTATTAATGTTCTACGAAAGGTTAATAGGGAAAATAAAATAAATATATTCTGATTTAAGTCTCGTATTTTATATTTGTGTTCAGGGAAGGCATAATACAAGGGGTATTATTATTATGATTATATAATTACATTTAAGCACATTTGCTCCAAGTAAGTTTGATTTTAATCTGAGCTCCAAGTAAGTTTGATTTTAATCTGATACGATCAGGTCATTACATTTAACATATATAATTTGGACTTTATTAATCAAATATGATGATCATTATATCATCACTATTCAGAACATTGCTAACACGAGCCATCCTTTTGCTTCTTGGGTTTGTCATTTTGGTGATATTAATATTTTAAATATATAGGAAGAAATCACTTCCTCCCTCACTTGTTGCTGTATTGGAACACCAAAGGTTCGCGGCTGTGTCCTGACCTGGCTTTCCCTGCGTTCCATGGATTTCTTGAATCACTGACAAACCATTTTATTTCATATTCGTTTTGCTGCTCGTAATGCGTTAGTACCATTTTATTTCTTAGTTCAAATAAAGGCCCTCTCTTTTGCTTTGTAAATCGTAATAAATTGATTTCATTAAAATCAAACAACTTTATATTTATCGATAATTTAAATAATTTTTTTTGTTAAGTATTGAAGTTATACCCTACGTATTTATCATGCTGTTCATAATTTATTTATGGATGTGTGGAAAATAAATCTCACCACCTTCTTACATAAAATTAGAATCTTATTTTCTTTTCCAAATAAAATACCAAATAATGAATAATGTTTGTAATTCGTTTGGCACAAACATAGGTATCATTATTTAAACTTTACTTTGTCAGCGCATAGATAAATATATTTCTTAAATACTTATGTATTAATTATTGGCATATGAGTACAACTGCCATTATTTATTGTACATTGTAATTCACGCTCCAAAGACTAGAGATAATTTATAATACTCATCATAAATATTTGAACAAATATTTGCTTATTATTAAATATTTTATATACATACTTGGTTTGATTGTTTATTATTTATTAATTAGTTTTAAATATTCATGCTCACTGTTTGTATTGGCAACCCAAACATACACATGTGAATTTATTCAGAAATATTCATAGTCATTTTATCATACATTAATTAGAGTCAGATAAGTGGTCTCAGTAATCATCATATCCGTTGAGCTAGTTCATGGCGCATAGTCTCATGTGCTGACAATATGTATTATCCATTAGGTTTTGATCTGAGCTTGTGAATTGGGTTCGAATTCAGTTTGGTCTTTGATATAATTTTTTGGTTTGACTGGGTTTGAAGTCCGGTTTTGTGGGTTCAGGTCTTGTTGGGTGGAAAATATATTTGACCTGTATAATATATTCAATTTATTGCATAACTTATCTTTACACTTTTAAGCTCATGCATACTAATTAATATTAAAGTTAATTTTTTTTTTTGCAATTTTTTCTAGAAGTCAACTCCAGTGCAAATGAAATTTTTTTTTACTTATTTTTTTTCAATAAATGAAATTATATTTGAAATTGCTTTAAAGGGTAAATTGAGTAGCCATAGCAATTCTGCCAGAAACATAAGATATTTCGTGAATTGCATCAGGGCATTCATAAAATAATAAAAATATTAATTTAATTTCACCACCAATGGAAAAAGTTATTTGTTTTTGAAAAGTGAATTATCTTTTCTAGAAAATAAGAGAAACAAATTATTTTTCTTGAGGGAGTATAGTCAAATGAACATATATGTATATATAGACACACACTAGCACTTACCTATTTGCATTATTCAATTTTTTAAAATTATTTTAGTTTATACATTTTAATTTATTTTTGCATAAACTTTTAGATTAAACTGTAATATAAATTTGTCTATATTATAATGGGATTTGCCGTTTTCCATATATATATTACGCATATATGTAGTCTTGTACGATTGCGTGTATGTATATATAACGATACACGTATATGCGTAATGGTTTAAAAGAATATCTATTCTTAAATTATTTCATTTTATTGCCCAGCATATTTATCAGCATCAATTTATGACCTCAAGCGCCAATTCCATATTTCTATAAGAATTATGCTGGGAGAACTGGAATACCAATTTGGAAATGACCCTGGACTAGCTCCGCTCAGGGCTGGTGGTAAAATTTACTGGCAGTAGATCTAACTCTCAATTATTTAAAAAAAAAACAAAAAACTCATAACATAAAAACAAAACAAAAAAAAAACCATTCATTTTATATACATTTATTAGCTATGATATTTATGTATGTATAAAAAAAAAAATATTATTTACTTAAGTTAAATTTAGGGTCTCTTTTAAACCAAAGATTCATATCAGTTCTCTTTTTTTTTTTGTTTGCTCCTTTCTCTTTTTGCCAAAACTCCCACAACTCCCACACACACACATATGTTATTATATGTATTTTGCACCGAAAATTTAATTGGACTAATTTATACACTAATAAAATCCGTAGTAAATAGTTTGACCTCTCCGGGCAAAGAAAATAAATTTTAAGTTCACAATTGTGTCAAATAAACAGTTTTCTCAAATTCGTGGAGTAAGCTTACTAATAGTGACATATATAGATGTAATTAGAAAGAAAATACCTGGTTTCCCTGGGGAATTGATCGAATCCTCTTGGTGAAAATGGAATCTTCGGTCCTTTGTCGGTGAACAAACTTTGTTTTTTTTTTTTCTTTGAAGTTCGGGTTCCATGGTTAAAGTCTGTTTATTTATTTATTTATTTCTCTTCTGGCGATTCAATATTGTTGCTTATTGAGGCGAATTTTCCGGGCTTGACGTCCCTTCTCCGCTATCGGCAGCTGCTATATATTCGGGGGCAAAGGATTCGGACTCTCTGCACATTGAAGCCTCTACCCCAGCCTGAACGGAATTATCCTTTTTCTTGATGACGACTATCGGGTTACAATAAACCGAAGAGCTTTTTGATATAATACCCCATTCCAACATTTGATCTATCTGCTCCTTCACCTGCTCCCTATATTGATGAGGAATTGGGTATGATTTTGCCTTAAATGGTTGTGTTTCATTTACTTGAATCCTTTGTTTGAACCCTGGGATCACACCTGGCCTGTCTGAAAATACCTGATTGTATTCCTTCAGTATCTTTCTTAGTATTTCCTTCCTTTCTCCCCCAGTTATCTTCACCTGGTCTATTTTTTCTATTATCAAATCATCATTGTGTTCTTCGACAACTTTCACAGCACCTATTGAACTATCCATGCTATCCATTATAAATCCAACCACCTCCCCGTTACACGTGGCTTGTCTACTTTCGTAGTTCAACTTGCACTTATATTTGTATAAAAAGTCAGTTCCCAATAAAACATCACAAATCAAATTTTTCATGATTAGGAATACATGGGGGCAACTTACTCCATGGATTTTGACATCCAGCCATATTTGTTTGGGTTCAACCTTGGCCTTTCTGTTGTTGGCCATTGCCACTTGTACAGCTTTCAATGGTAGAACAGGTATATTTGGTTGTTCTCTGGTGAGTTTATGATACAATCTTTCTGTTATTACAGAGACCTGACTCCCTGAATCAATAAGCGCTTCTACTTTGGTCTGTCCTGCTGCTATCTTTATTTTCGGACATGTTTGGCATGCATAACTCGGTACGTGGTCCTCCCATGAACAAATTAGGTTCTTCATGTGTTTTGAGTTCGGTTTCTGTCTGAATATTATGTCTTTCCTTTGGTCTATTTCCTTTTTCTCTCGAATCCATCTCATTTCCGCACTTATTTCCATTTGACTCAATATCTCGTCTATTTCTTTAGACGGGTTATCTCCTCCTTCCTCTAGCATCAATCTTATTCTTATTGGCAGATTTCTGCAGACGGTCTTCACAATCTGTTTCTCTGACAAATTACATGCTTCTAATGTCCTAAGTGTGGCTACTTGATGCCTAAAAAAATGAACATATTCCTCTGGTCCATCCTCTTGAAACTTCTCTCTTATCAATTGGGATCTAATGTTGTCCTGCCTTTCTTCACTCCAGAAAACTCTCTCTAGGGCTATCTTGTAATCTAAAAATGTCTGCGGTTGGTTTAGCAATGAATTCCACCAATCCATGGCCTGCCCTTCTAGGTGGTAAGATGCTATTATCGTTTTAACCTTGTCTGGTGTTCCATAACACACAAAGTATCTTTGCAGACTCCTAAGGTGCTCTACTGGCGTCTCTTCCTTCTTCCCTCCATATACTTTTATTCTTATCAACTCCATCCTCTTTATGTGATGTATATATATTGTTCTACGTGCTAGGTTCCAAAATCCCAAATACCCAAAGCACAGTGCTGCCCCCTTCCCGGACTTTCTTACGCCTTCAATATTTCTTAAGTATATATATTTATAATTTTACCGTGGACCAATCGATATTTCATTATGTTGTTTCGACTTACTCTTGTGTTTCACTTTTATAAAACCCCGTTTTGAAAACTAGTACAGATAGACTATTGTTATTTCAAAACCTTCGTTTCAAAGTTAGTTTCAAATTCAGAAATTGTCGAATGATTATAAAAGCAAAAAGTGAAAATATATTAAAAAGCATAGCTACTGTGTGGGTGTAAATTAAATATAATTCATTTCTCGAATTTCTTTTAAAACGACATTAATTTAATATATATATATAAATTATTTTTATCTGGTTATGACATCTTATAGTAATAAGTGACAGAAAGCCAAAATAATTATTTTGTATCTAATTAAAATGGATTAATTATAAAGGTTAACCACTTAAAACACTCGTTTACTTTTTTCTTTTAAAATATCTGTATTACTTTTTTTTTTTTTTAAAAAAAAAAATCAATCGCGAACAATAAAACATTTACGTTCGTTATTTACAAAAAAAAAATCCATAACAAACTGAAAGTTCTTTAAAAAAAACCAGTCTAACCTAAACTGATTACTTTATGAAACGCTTTTATCTTCTGCACTCAGTTGGTATTTTTCATATAGCCTAAAAAGTTTTTTTTTTTTACTTATAAAACTCAATATTAACTACATCCAACTCTGCCAATATAATATAACTTCCGTTATTAGCTAAAACAATAATGATCTGACAAAACCGATATGTATACATTTATTTACTTTCTCAAAAAAAAAAAAATCATGCTAAATTCTTTCATATTTTTCTTTCCCTCATTGACCTACTTCTCTTCGATGTCCTTTCGTTGGGTCGCCATTATAACGGGATTTGCCGTTTTCCATATATATATTACGCATATATGTAGTCTTGTACGATTGCGTGTATGTATATATAACGATACACGTATATGCGTAATGGTTTAAAAGAATATCTATTCTTAAATTATTCCATTTTATTGCCCCAGCATATTTATGAGCATCAATTTATGACCTCAAGCGCCAATCCCATATTTCTATAAGAATTATGCTGGGAGAACTGGAATACCAATATGGAAATGCCCCTGGACTAGCTCTGCTCAGGGCTGGTGGTAAAATTTACCGGCAGTAGATCTAACTCTCTTTTTTTTTATTTAAAAAAAAAAAAACTCATAACATAAAAACAAAACAAAAAAAAAACATTCATTTTATATACATTTATTAGCTATGATATTTACGTATGTATAAAAAAAAATATATTATTTACTTAAGTTAAATTAGTGTCTCTTTTCTCTTTTAAATCAAAGATTCATATCAGTTTTCTTTTTTTCTTTGTTTGCTCCTTTCTCTTTTTGCCAAAACTCCCACACACACAAATATGCTATTATATGTATTTTGCACCGAAGATTTAATTGGACTAATTTATACACTAATAAATTCCGTAGTAAATAGTTTGACCTCTCCGGGCAAAGAAAATAAATTTTAAGTTCACAATTGTGTCAAATAAACAGTTTTCTCAAATTCGTGGAGTAAGCTTACTAAAAGTGACATATATAGATGTAATTAGAAAGAAAATACCTGGTTTCCCCGGGGAATTGATCGAATCCTCTTGGTGAAAATGGAATCTCCGGTCCTTTGTCGGTGAACGAACTTTGTTTTTTTTTTTTTCTTTGAAGTTCGGGTTCCATGGCTAAAGTCTGTTTATTTATTTATTTTCTTTCTCTTCTGGCGATTCAATATTGTTGCTTATTGAGGCGAATTCTCCGGGCTTGACGTCCCTTCTCCGCTATCGGCAGCTGCTATACATTCGGGGGCAAAGGATTCGGACCCTCCGCACGTTGAAGCCTCTACCCCAGCCTGACCATATTTTATCAAAATGTATATCACGTTGACCGTCCGCTTTCTTCTACCTCCAAACTTATACTAAATAATTAATTTAATTTTTCTTTAATTATCAAACTTATCTTTCTTTTCACTCTTTTTTTTAATTATATTTCCATTCACATTCCATATGCCTTTGTTAAAATGCACCACAAAAGCTTTTTACACCTATTTCTTTCCAATTAATATTTAATTAGTATTAGACATTCCACGATTTTTATAATAATTACTTCCATTGTTCTGCAAAATTAGTCTTCCATCTTGATATTTAAAGTTCTTTTGTTGACTTAATATGTATATATTTAAAAGTTTATCAAACAAAATATTTTTTATTTTTATTTTGTGAATTTTTCATTTTTAATGGTTCAAAAACGCACTCACACATATACATAGCGATGTGTATAGCTGGGTTTGGCAAAAGAGAGAAAAAAATCAGAGCAAGTGTATAACCCCCCCATACCTCTTCTATGAGTTCTTTTTAATTAAAATAACTAAATCAATTCTGTACAACCACGCAAATGACCGTTGATTGTACATCAAACTGTAAATATTAATTTTGTTAGTAAAGTAATATATATTTTTAATAATACGTTAGTAATAAGATATATATATTTTTTAATAATGCGATAAGTATACGAATAATGTATTTGTCTAATTATCGCAACAGGGTTTGATTATACCTGCCCTGTTGCAATATATATGCTAAAAATTGTCATGTATATGAAGTTCCACATTTGATTTTTTTTTTGTTATAAGCATTATTTGAAATAAGTTTTATAATATTTGTAAAAAAAAAAAAAAAGCGGAAAAGAATGTAATCATAGATGCACAAAGTGGAGTTAATACAATTATTTTTGTTTATATTGTTCCTAACTGGTATCAGTTGATTGCTGTATTTTAATATAATTATGATCAGAAATTATAAAGAAATAAATTTGATTTTATTTATTATAAGTACTTTAAAAAAATATGATATTTATATAAAAAATATTATAGATAACAAAAAATGGAGGACTAATATTACATTCAGATTATAGCTGTAACGATACTGCTTAAAAAAAAGGCATATAATGTATGCTATATAAGCAAAATTCAAACTAATATTTTTTTTTTTTGCAAAATACAGATACACTTAGAAAAGTATTGAGATAGACACTATTTCAATATATAAAATTTTATAACTTTAGAGTTTAGAGCATTTGAAAATTTCTAGAGGTTTCTAGTAGTTTTTATGTTGTTTTAATCATAATTTATTAAATTTTGTGTTTTTTTAATCATATTTATAGCCATATTATCAAATCCAAATGTGTTTATATATAAAGCAGATATTATTTTAAATTTTATATCTGGCAGATGAAAGTAAAATAAAATTTAAACAATAAAAATAATGGATATCCCAAGATTAATTGAGGCTGGTATTCTTGAAATTTACAAATATTTTATTCTCATAATTAAAAGGAGGTAAAAAATTTCCTTTAAACTTTTATCACATTCAAAATTGATTTAATGATTAGGAAAGTTTAAAGTGATTGTAACTGCCCATCTCTCCCATTTGTTGAAAATCAAATATAGTGAAATAATTAAAACTTTTTCATCTAATTTTAAAGGTAAAGCAAAATAACCCTGAACAGAAAGAATCATTATAGTATGAGAAAGATAAAAAAGTGATAGTTTTATCGAATGATTTAGTTTTTAATAAAATATATATTTTTCAAGGTTGGAAGTTACTGTTTTTTTTTCATTGAAAACCTTATTCACCTTTGTTTTTTACTTAAATGTTTTATTAATTCAAGAGAAGTGAAAGATCCTCCCCCCCCCCCCTTTTTTTTTTAAATTTAATGAAAAGAAAGTTTTCCACCAATAGTAATTACAGAGGATTCTTCTCATTGTGGGTTTTTATATATTGACAAATTTATAGCATATATCCATGATTTACTTTAAACTAAAATATATCATCAACCATTATCAATCCACTGCAGGATGAAAGCTCTCCAAGTTCAATCCATCATCTCCGATTGTTAGCTTCTCTTCTCCACATCACCCCTGCACACTTTCTTATTTCATCCATCCATCTCACAGATGGTCTCTCTCTGGTCTTTTAAATCTCTTGGAATCCAGTTTAATATTTCAATTGTCCATCTATTATCATCACTTCTAGCAATATGTCCAGCCCAACTCTACTTCAGTCTTTTAATTTTTTCAATGAGGTCAGTAACACCTGTTTGTTCTCTTACCCATATATTGTGTTTTTGATCTCTTCTTGTTACTCCTAACACACATCTCTCCATACTTTTTTGAATGGTCTGAAGTCTCTGTATTGTTCTTCTATTAAGTGTCCAAGTCTCAGATCCATAAGTAAGAACTGGAAAAACACATTTATTAAAAACCTTTTCAAACACATAGGCATATTTCTTTTTAGTATCAAGTTATTTTTACCAGAAGCACTCCAACCAAGTTTAATTCTATAATTAATTTCATCCATGTTAACTTCTTCTAACTCATCATAATCAATCATTATTTTCATATTTTGAGAAAATCCATTAAACATTACTTTAGTCTAACATTTATCTTTAGTCCTAATTTCATCTGAGAACTTCTGCAACATTTCCTGCAGCTCTAAAGCATTATTTGAAAAAATAACTACATCATCTGCAAAATATAAATGACTTAAATAATCTCCATTTACTTTCATTCCTTTAGCTTCCCATTTTAATCCGCAAAATACTTCTTGCAGCACAGCTGTAAAAAGTTTTGGAGATAAGGAGTCACCCTGTCTTACACCCTTCTGAATGTTTATTTTCCTACTATCATTATGCAATCTAATTTTTGCTGTTGCATTTTCATAAATATTCATCAAAATATGACAATATTCTGGATCTATACCTTGATGATCCAATGTTTTAATCACTGAAGAAATGTTTGTAGAATCAAATGCCTTTTCATAATCTACAAATCCAAAATATAATGGCAACTCATATTCATTTGTTCTTTCTATAACTTTTCTCATTATCTGGATATGATCTACTGTACTAAAATCACTTATATCCAGTTTGTTCTCTTGGTTGGTAGAAATCCAATGTTCTCTGTAGACAAGTTGTAATTACCTTGGTAAAAATTTTGTATAAAACTGATAAAATGCTGATAGATCTGTAATTTCTAATATATTTTTTATCATCTTTTTAAAATATTAATATTAATACTGCATTCTTCCAATCATGTGGTACATCTTTATCATTTAGACATTTGGTATATAACTTTGCTAATTTTTTTTCTATTTTTTCATCTGCTTCTTCTAATATATCCATTATAATTCCATCATTACCTGGAGCTTTTTCTTTCTTCATAAATTTTAATTTCATGTCTCACTTCTTCATTTAAAATTCTGGGCAATTCGGAAGATACAATAGATATAGGAGGTACTTGTTTATTTTATTACTATATAATTTTTGGTAGAAGTTTTCTACCCATTTCATGATGTCATCTCTCTTTTTAGTAATAATTCCACCTTTTTTTTCTTATTGCAGATATAAATATTCTACCATTAATACCAAAATGTTGTTTTACATTCTTGAGACTTTTATTCTCTTCTACAGCTTTCCTTGCTAGTTCATACTTATACTTTCTTATATCATTTTCAACTTCTTTCCACACCATTTTACAGAATTCCAAGGTATTCAATCTTAAAAAAATGCATGATTTTTGTATATTTTCACATTCCTTCTTTTCTTCATAAATTCTATAGTCTCAGTAGAAATTTTATTGGTCAATTGCTGCTTCTTTCTACCAGCTATCTTTGTTGCAGTTTTTAAAAGTGTATCAGTTATTTTTTATTAATTTCATTCAAATCTGAATCATGTTCAAAATCTACTAACTTGAAACTGATTTGTAAGTTGTAATTTCAATTCATATAGAATGTTTCTGAATATTAGGAATATCAACTATAAATATTGTTTTTCTTAATAATTTTTGTCTCTCTAGTTTTGCATTATCACGTATCTTACATGTTACTAATTGATGATCACTTCCTGTGTTAAATTTAAGAACATTACAATCTTGAAATATGTATTTTCTGTTAGTCAAAATATAATCCAATTCTGCTGTACCTTCATTTTGATGCTTCCATGTTCATTTTTTTTTAACATTTTTTTTTTTTTTTTCTGCAAACTCCACAACTCTATGTCCTCTCTCATTTCTATTACCATAACCAAAATTACCTACAGCACTTTCATCTTTCATTTGTTTACCAATTCTAACATTAAAAGTCTCCCGTAACAATTTTAAAATGTTGTTTACTCTGATCAAAAGCCTTTTGTACATCCATATAAAAATCTTCTATTTCATCACTATGAGTACTTGTTGGGACATAAACCTGAATTATCTGCATTTGGTATCTGCTATTAAGGTGTATAACTAATCTTGCCATTCTGTCCAATATGCCACCAATCTCCACAATTTTGTTCTTCCAATATTTGTGCTTTTATAATAGATTACATGTACAGCCTCCTGGGAATAAGGGCCACAATTTATTTTTGTCTGTCATGATTGTATATATCCATTGGAAAAATATTTATCATTTACACATACATTCATTCTGTCTTATCAGGCAACTGAGAACAAAGACCATGGTGTTTGTTGATCTTAAACTTAGAGGTAAAAAGCCAATAAACTCACCACGCTGGCTAATGCCATATATATAATATGCCAAGTTTCTTTCAATGATTTGCCTGTGATATTAAAAATAACATAATGATTTAAATGTTTAACAAATTATCAGATGTGTATAAAAATATTTCCATTCTAAAAATTAGGAAAAGCAACACTTTTTTATTTGAGAGATCTCACTTTTTAAAACTATTGAATGAATAAAATATTTATTTAATAACTGCTGATAGCTTGCTATAAAATTCTGGATTTTATCTTACATATATAATAAAACACAAGAAAATAAGTATTTCTTTTTCAGACTGCTCATACACCTTAATATAAAATCAGTTTCGTAAGTTGGAGGACCGATGTATATAGCAAAATATTTTTTTGTTATGATGACATGTATAGAAATGGGAAGAAAATATGAGTCTGATATTATATCCATATATTTTATATTATTTAATAGAATTAATCCAATCACAAAATAATGATAATAATCAGATCAAGCACCATTTTGTTGTGAATATGGTGTAAATTCTCATGATAGTATCTACACATTCAAAATCCATAACTATCTGGAATCCAATTATCATTATTGATTAAAGAGTCGTCTGATAAAGACAGCTTTATTTTTTCTTTAATAGGATAAGACTTATTTTATATAGTTGCTACCTCTAGAATTGGAAGATTAATTTTACAAACATACATATTGAAATTTTTCTATTTTCTGGTTTCTAGCTGAGTTTTAAGCTCAGATACTTAGAGTAATAATTGCATATACATAATTAACTTTAAATAAATAAATAAATGCATATCATAGGATAAGATGCACACACATATGTAAATAAAAACTGGTTTGCATCTGAAATCACTTGAATTTTTTATGCATCTGTTGGAGACACAGTTTTCTCAACTTAATAATGTATTATGAAAAAAAATAGTAAATATTTCATAAAACTAATATGCTATAAAAATCAGTAAACTAAGGAAATACAGCTACACTTGTTTAAAAGTGTAAACATTTTTCATGTTCTTAACATGTTGTATTCAACATGTTATATTCAAAATAATGGGAGGGACGGATATAATTGTGCTTTTCCATCATTAATAAGTTTTTTTTTAAAGTGGGAACTATTTAATTATTCATTAGAGTTTCCTACATACATTTAACTTTTTTTTTTTATCAAAATAAATATTAATTATTAATAATTTGTTTTCAAGTATTTATTTAGTAATGACATATATAAAGATGTGAGGACAAAATATAAAACTGCATTGAGTTGAAAATACTTACATGCAGATACATATAAACATTGCTTGAAAAAATATATTGCATATATAATTATGTAGCAATTTCTTTTACAAACTAACATTTAAAAAATGTAATTGTAGTGTCAATTATTTTTTAAATTAAAAATAGTTTTGCATTAAAATATTGCATTTTAATGGCAAAAATATAAAATTTAAAATTATATGTATCTCTCTATCTATAAACTTATAATAATTTTGTGTATAATTATAAAAACTTTTTTTTCCCTTAAAAAAGATTTTTTAAAAATAAACATTTTACAAAGTTGTAATAATTAAAAAATTATGTCCAGTTACTAGTTGCACTATACAAAATGAAGGAAGAGTCAAGTTATCTATATGATAACATAATAGTTGCATGCATAATGCATACTTTTTTCTTACACTTTCATAATTATAAAAAATTGTAAAAATGTACTCCATACTAATGAAATGCAACTTGGAGAAAGTATGTTAATTGAAAATTGATTTTATTAATAAGAGCAACAATTTATTGAGTAAACTATAGATATTAATACTACTGCATCACAGGCATTAATTATATATCAGAATAATAACTCTGAATAGTTTCATTTCATAGATATATATTCATTTTTTATTTATTGACAAAATTATATTTTGATATTTATTTGTAATATTTATTAATCAAGGAGTATTGGAATCTGTCAGATGCATCCATTCCATACACATCAAAATAAATATATATTGATTTATTGAGAGAGAAGAGAGGGAAGGGGAAAAAAAATATTTTTCCTCCTGCCAAACTCTACTCTCCTAGCATGATGAGGAAAAAAAATCTAAAACTTCACCCAAAGTTTTTATAAAATCAAATTACATTAACCCTATTTTATTATGATTAAAATGAAAGTAGGTAGAAATAAACACATATTCCAATAGATAATTATTATATTTTTAAGAATATTAAAAAGAATAAATACATATTGCAAGAGTTATAAATTATAAGTTTAGAAAATTCTTAATTTAGGTAGATAATATTCTTACAGGTAAATTAACTTGGAATTTTGTGCACTTATATAACTTTATTGTTGAAGCTGTTCTATAATATATTTGAAGAGTTAACTTTTTATCTTGATTTGAAATGACTTAAGTTGGTTTAACATGGTTCAAATTCTTGGCAAGATTTGTTCATAGCAGTTATGCAATTTATTATTTAAAATATAGGCACATTGTTCACAAATCAATTACGAGACTAGGTTTTCATTTACTTACAGACAAGTAATTGAGCAAATCAGACTTATGGCTCGTATTAACATATCAGACAACTACACAGTTAAAAGACCATAAATTTTAAGGATTTATTCTCTTAGGATTTTGACATCCTTCCATCACTGAGAAACTGCATGACTTGAAAGCATTGATCAGTATCTTTAGCTATAGTCTATGAACCTTAACAGTATCATTATTGGATATTATAGCTAATTTGATTTTGGGATATATTAAAAACTTTTGTCCTATTCTAGACAATTTGTTTATCGTTTTCATTGTCAAATGTCAGAATTAGCTGATGTTTAATTCCAATCTTATGGTCGTTAGTAGGTTTGAGATCCCCTCAATTACACAATACGTGTTACTAGTGATGAATTCCACTAATCAATTTATCAACTAAGCTTTTAACTCTCACTCTTATTCACCCAAATCCACACACACACAAACAATTCATCCATACCCTCTTTTACAGATGAATTGTTGTCTAAATGTCATTTCCTCTCCCCAAAAATCCCAAAAGCCAGAATGGTAATAACAATATTTTGTAAAGCATCTTAAAAAGAAAAGACTGATGTATCTTATAGTACTCAAATAGATAAAACGTTATAGTTTCCCTATATTTAGAAGAGCACATCCTTCCTTATTTACACTTTTTTGAGCCACCATGTATATTTGTCTATTTATTCTAAATTTTAACATTATAGTTTCCCTATATTTAGAAGAGCACATCCTTCCTTATTTACACTTTTTTGAGCCACCATGTATATTTGTGTATTTATTCTAAATTTTTTAAGCAAGTCACTATAAAATTAAATATATTTTCAGTAGAATTTTATAAGTTAATAATATTATCCAAACTGTACAAAAGCTTACTTTGGGAAACAATAAGATTTTGTTTCTTTGGATTAATTTTTGCCAATAGTGAACATCTGGATTAGTTTTCCACTACCAAATGCAATTTGAATATAATGTTCTATTTATAAAGTCATTTTTATTAAAAGTGTAATTCTTTTAAAAACAATTTATGCCATATGTCTACTGATTGAAGAAGACATTAAAACATATGTTTGACAACAGATATCAAATGTGACATTATGACACATTGTCTCACCAGTATAATTACTAGCTATCAACATTTTATAATTTTTAATCAGTAAAAATGTTTTCTAGATCCATGAAAAAAATATTTATATCACCTATAGCATTTTAATAGTAAATATTGCATCCTATTTAAAGTTAACTTTTTTTTAATGATTATTGTTATTATTTATAAATAATAATTCACTAGTAGAAAATAATAGCCATTCCTAAACAAGAATTATGTAATTAATTAAGTATATTATATCTTGTCTTCCACCCTTTGCCAATGGTTGGAGGGGATACAGTGTAAGAAGAAAGAATTAATATCTAAATACTTCATAGGTTTCTTGTTAAAAGGAATGCCTTATACTTTACCATTTTAATTATCTTATAAACTTCAAGAGGAAGTTTAAATAAGCTGTATCTTATTCCCACCTATTAGCCATGGATATGATGCAGGCATTAAAATAATAATCACTTATCAAAAGAGTCATTTTTAATGGTTTGCATGTATTCCACATTTTCAATCAAGTTAAAAAGTCTGCAACTTTTTTCTTAAGGCAACTTGATATTTATGAACATTTTCTATTACAACAAATATATGAATGAAATATGATTAAAAATTAATTTTACACTAATCTGATATAAAACAAAGTAGAAGATATTGAAGTCATGGATTCATATAGATAAACATCTTTTTATTTTATAAAACAAATTCAAAATGTATTCTTTTAAAAACATTATATTTTATGATGTACAGTATTAATTTCTCAACACTTTTATGGCTACTATAAACCAATAAAACTATGTTAAAGCACACTGCATTCATATTGACATTAAGTTAATTTGATATTTAATAGGGAGGGGGGGATCTTTAACAAACATATTAAATAAAAATAAAGTCTTTGCAAATAAAAATATGAAAGATAATTAATTTTTAATCATGATTTTATTATTTAGAAAAATAATTTTTGATATATATATATAAATTATGCATTTTCAAAACTATTGAAACAATATGGCATTAATTATCTTTTGTTTTAAAACATAAACTTTATGTATACATTCATAAATAATTATATGAGAATCGGGACTGTAATGTCCACAATTTTAGATTCAAATTTTAGTGGAATAAATTATTTTTTAGATATTATAAATTTAAGATTTTTTTTTTTTAAATGTACATTATCTATAATTAATTCAATTATTTATCCAATATTGATGTTTAGTCTTGCTAGCTGGAAGATAAAATAAAGAAGGCAATTGGACTCCTTAAAATCCAAATCCAAACACTATATTTTTTGACTACTATTTCTCAATATTTTTGATACTTACATATTACGCCTGCTATGCCTTTTCACATTCTTCTCAGTCTGCAAATAACTTTCTAATCTTGAGATGTCATCAAATAACATATACATGAGAACTTCTGACAAACCTAAGTGATAAATTTGTCAAAACGGACCATGTCCACTAGTTATTTCATGACATTTTCACAATAATTAGAAAATATTGACAGACTAATATGTATGTGAAAAGCCATAGCAGTTCTAATACAGAATGCTAATACCACCAGACTAAATCTGAAAAAGTACATTTTTAACAATATGAAAAATATAAATTTGTACACAAAAATAATAAAAGTAACACATTATGATATTAAATAAAAATGTTACTTTGTGTCATCAAAATGATTTCTCTCCCTGCACAAGGTACAGCATTCTGCCATTGCACACATGGCTAGCAATTCCCAAATTTTATTAAAAAGTAAAAAATACAACATATATTAACTCTGTCATGAAATTACAAAACAGGCACTAAAGCAAAATTACCAAAGAAATAATACTAGTATATAAGCACAAAAACAAAAACAAAACAACACATTTATTCTATCATTTAAATAAGGATATTAACTACAAAAATAATATGTATATTAACCACAAAATGGATAGTAAAGCAAATAAAAAAAAAAGTCTATTAACTATAGTGGAAAAATAAAAAAATGGACAGATAAAAAAAAATTGTCTACAGATTTTTAAAAAATGGAAAGTTAAAGCATGTGTTTATATAATATATAATGACTGCACGAGATTTTGATCGAGAAATGTCTAAGTATATTTATTTTGTTAAAAAATAAAAAGATAAATGGGTAAACTTTTATCAAAACGTAAAAAAAAAATAATTCAACTTTTATTAAAACCGAATCAATGATTTGGATTGACTTTTTAAATATAGTCCAGAATGCAAACAAAAAAACACCATCTTTGTGTATCTGGCAAGTATAGTTCTTCACTTTTGCAAACTTTTACTAAAATACAGACTCAATGAGGTGGTCTTATTTTTTGAATATCATCAAGAATGCAAACGAAAGCATCGTCTTTGTGTCCATTTTGTAATTTCATATCGGAGTTAATATATAGTATTTTTTAATTTTAAATATAAAAATTGGGAATTGCTGGCCATTATTGCGATGGCAGAATGCCTTACCATGTATGGGAGGGAGGCAGGAAGGTTGCTATTGTTGACACAAAGAGCCGTATTTTAAAAATTCACAACTATTTGTTTTTATTTAGTATCTTAATAACTTATTATTTTTGTGTACAAATTTATCATTCAAGTTTGTCAGACATTTTGGTGTTCATGTTGTTTGATGATATCATAGGGTTTATTTGGTGGGATTGCAAGATTAGAAATTTATGGGCGCAGCAGCTATAATATACAGTTACCATATTTTTTTTAAAAATAGCTTTTTATCTTAGTGTGTTGTATATTTATTTGCTATTTCTCAATATTTATGCAAAGATTATGGAGAGTTTTTGTACTGTCATTTAAGACTTATTTAAGTGTATTAACAAACAGTGATTATTAGAGGGGTCACATTTTATTTTATTTTTTTAAAAAAGACTAGTAAAAATTATTCACCTGGAGCAGTTATGTAAACTCTCTTCTTTTGTCTATCAAATTGCATATAATTTATTTCAGTTTCTAAAAATTTCAGATATTTGCTTTGTTAACTAACTGTTGGATAATGCACACATGAAAGAAGTAACTAAGTCATTGGATTCCATTCCCACAATGATTTATGGGCCTTTGATTACCCTAAAGAAAATAAACAAAGACATTTTTGGAAAAATAATATTTATATTATTGTGATTTGTCAGCATTAAATACATATTTGGAAGATATCACTGCAACTTATGAGCTATAAGAATTATATGATATAGAAAATTGATGCAGGTAATTATTTAATTTTTTAAAGTTCAGAATATTTACCATTATTGACTGAGTATGGAAAAATAATAATGTGACGTTATGGGAGTTATACTGGAATCATTTAACATGAGGCTATTATGATAATAATATTTAATTTGAATAATTTTTCAATAAAATTATAGTAATTACTTTAATACATTGGCATAAGCATGTCTGAGCAATATATGTGTTAACACTGCACTACATTATTCATATAATAATAATAAACAGCCATTCAAAAATAAATATAATCATTGCACCTCCACCCCCCCACCCCCAGATGAAAAAGAAAAGGAGCGAGAAAAATTACTCTAAAAATGAGTTTTGCAGTGACTATATGAATCATTGTGTGAACCACAGTATATCCACATGTAGAATTGCTAGTCCACTTTTCCATTTACTTGTTATTTTGCAATATTGTCATTTAATTTCTCTAGCAAAATACTTTTCTTTCTGAAATAATTCACCATGTTTAATAGTTCTCCAAAGTATTTTATACTTTGCCATATCTTCCACTGGAAACAATTGACATTGTACTTCTTTAGAATGTCTTTGAGATAATCCCTATAAAATAGGTAGGGTCTATTTCTCGTATGAAACCCATGTTCACTTTCACCATGAATTTTTTTTTTTAGAAAGTTTTTCATTGTTCATTTATTTTATATGCCCAGTCAATGAAGTTGTGATTTTACAATTGTGAATTCAATAGTATCACATTCTGCAAATTGAATAATATATTAATTGGTTTTACGATCTTGCTATTGTATTTTTAAAATTTTACAGAGCATTCTTAAATGAAACTTTTATAGTATCTTTATATTTTGCTCATATTCATATATTTATTAAATAAAATTAAAGTTTTACATAAAAAAATGAATAAAATTATGAATTAAAAAGCCATTTTTCAAAGTTAACTGTTATGTTTTCTTTACTTTGCTTTTTTAAAAATCAAACAAAAATGCCTTATAGTGTAGTAGTTACTGATCTTATTATGACCTTCACTTAGTAGGTTTAGGTCCTGTCTGGTTTAATCTTGAAAAATTTTAAGTCACAAATAAATTTAGGACTTTTTTTTAAAAGTCAAACTGCCCATGGGATCAGTAATTGGAAATCTAGTTATTCTTATCCAAAAAATAAATTCTCATGTTAATCTAGATTAATCTGGTGAGTGTTGTTATGCTGATTCTAAAATAATAAAAATGTGATTCTAATATGATGTGGCTTTCACTACTGATGGTATAAATTCTTGCTCACACAGGCACTGATTCTCTGGTAATTGTATTTTACTTTAAAAATAAATGCTCTAAAGTTTCTGTCTACAATTTTTGGAGATAAAACCAGTCAGTAACAAATTTAGATTCAAATTTGAAAGCACACTTAGGAAAAAAATCACTTGCTGTAAAACAAAACTTGTTGATAGCAACTTTACATTCAGAATTGAATTCATTTTTATTGAAATAAAATTTGTGATAGCAATTTTACATTTAAATTTGGAAGTAATTTTAGAAAGATCATTTTCATTAAGACAAACTAAGATTGTCTTTATATACATATAAAATGAAGTTATTTTCATACCTCTTATTTATTTTTTTGTGTTTTTTGAAATGTTTTTAACTGGTGTTTCCAATCTAAGAATCTTCTATTGTGAAATTGTAAATGTTTTTTATTTTGTTTTTCAATTACTCTGTTGTGATTAATGAGTGAATTTAAGTATTTTATTAATATCTTTACAGTACTGCCTGTAAAACCGCTGGCTTGGCTGCAAAGGCTAGTTGCATTGGGTAAGGGGGCGGGAATTGGAGGCAAATTGTTATTGGCTAAATTGAAATATTGGAAAGTATACCAATTGTTTTACCCTATCACAGCTAATTCTCATGTCTTCTTGGGTCTTTCGAATGATCTGTCAATCAGGAAATTTAAATTCTGGATGCTAGAGGGAAGATTTTTGGATTTCATCATAAAAGTAAATTTGACTGCACTCCCCACTTGTGAATTCTTAGTTATGAAGAGAGGCTTTGCCAAACTAAATCTGGTTTGCTAAATGTGCAGTAGAGAGAATGAATCAATGCAGCATCTCTTCTTTGGTTGGGTGACATTAAATAAATGCAGAGCAATACTCAATGGTTGGATGACATCCTATAAACAAAGGATTTTTGACTTAAATGAATGCCTGAAAACTGGAATCTTTGGAATAATTAGACTGTTAATCATGATGAACTAGTCTGGATAATGAGATGCCATCTGATATTTGGGAAGAGTAATGATAATTTACATAATGAACTTTTGTGCAAGATCAAGGCTATCAGAAAGAAGGATCATATGATTTCATCGGAAAGAATCTATAATGATACCTGGGAGCTTGTGATGTTTCCAGAATAGTTTTTGCATCAGCACTGGGGGGTTTCCTTAATGATTTGTCCAGAAGTCACTCTACATAAGCTATTAAGTTGGATTTAGCCATGGTTAGATGTACCCATTTCAGGCGATTGAGAGCCAAAAGATCAGCTCTCCCATAATGGTCATAAGGCTGGAAATTTGTTTTGTTTCCCTTCTCATGTTTTAGCAAGTACAGATACTGAACTCTCAATTTTAAGAATGACAAGACTGTTGAAAAGAGTGCATGTTGCTCAAACAGTCCGAACGCTCATCAGGATTCAAGGCAATTTAGTTAGTTTTTTCCTTTGTATTTGCTTTACTATCTCTTCTTTGTATTCATGGTCAATAAATTTACTTTTAATAATAGAAGCAAAATCTCTATATCTCGACATTGCCTGAATAAATGTTATTATTTTGAAAGGACAATATATAGGATCCTCAATTATGATTAATTGCTTTTGGAAAAATAATGTGATTAATGAATAACTTAGCAACTATATATAATAAAATTATGGTGCATTAAATTATTTTTATAATAATTTATAAAAAATTTTATGTAAAAAAAAAGGTTGTGCCTTTGTCATTATTGGGCATTTGTTTGATCAATAAATGTTTTATTTAGCCAAGTGTAATAACATGTAGTAATGAAGGAGCATACCCTAGCTAGTGTTTTTGGATTAATTTTCATCTGAATAAAGAAATAAAACTTAATTTGGTCTATTGATGTTCGAACTCCAAGTAATCTCCTGTCTTGAGCAACTAACTATATCATATATCTCAAGTACTAAAGTGTATTTTTCACTGTAATGTGTTCTATCTCATTTGTGTTGGTAAGTGGTAATTTTGCATTTAGAATTATGAGTATAAATTTTCTCTAGAATTTAGAAGGTGGACTTACATATAGTAATTATAGAAATTGACATTATATAAATAATTATATTGTAATGGAATTTAACAGTGAACTCCAATTGAAAGAAGGCTTTATTATTTAATGAATCTATTGCTAATATGTCTGCCTATAATCAGTAATATTTTTTACTCATAATATTGTTTATGCAAGTATATACCACTACTTATATCTTATTTATTGTTAAAAAATGTCTGGAGCTTCTTGAGTGTCTTTCGTTTGTTTTGGACTGGTAACAGTTAACCAAGTTTTCTTCTCTTGCCACCTCATTATTTTTCTGAAGGAATGTTCAAAAACCTAGTCTAATCCCATTCTGCATTATCAAGCAGTTATTTGCAGACACTCCAAACTCAAACATGGTATTACATAAATTAACTATCTAATGTAAATCATTCATTCAATTGATGCAATACAAAAATGGGCATTGAGATCAGAGATTATTTAAAACTTAACAATAGTTTATTTTAGGCATTATCAAAAATTATAAAAGTATTCACCACATTATGTAATTGACTTCACAATTTTCTAAAGAAAAATGTAATACCATCTAGCAGACATTTAATATTATGGTCTATAATATTTACATTATACTTGATCTCTCAACAATTTAAAATAGGTTAGATCATCCTCTATCTGTTTCCATGCTTGATCAATGTTTCAACTACAAGAATTTCAAAGTAAAATATAATTTCCATTAGAATTACAATTCACTCAAATGAAATATATAAATGTACAATACTAAAAAAAAAAAACAACTAAAAATAATAAAACAGCATAATAATAATAGTCAGAATTAAACAAAATATTAAACTTATAATTTAAGATCTTATTAATTATATCAAATATGATATATATTTAAACAATCATACCAATATTCTTGTTTATATAATTACTCACAATTACTTCTCTTAACAGCCAGAAGTTTTTAATTTCCTTAATATAATAATCAATCTAAATAAGATTGAAGTAAACAACTCATTATAATTACAATTATTTAATTATCAAACTGGCTTTCATTTCTTATTGAGAACTTTTCAAGATATAAAGTTTTATCCTGAAAAGATCTCAATAAGAAGTGAAAGCCGGTTTGATAATTAAATAATTGTAATTATAATTAGTTATTTGTTTCAATCTTATTTAGATTGATTATTGTATTAAGTATATGTGTGTATTGGTTATTTAACCATTGTATGTATTCTTAATTTCCTATATATATATATTTACAGTTCTGGGATAATTCATTTATATTTTATCACTTAGTTGATCCATTTTCGGGTTTCCTAATCATTTCTGACTGGTTATTAATAATAAATAGGTTTATTCTTTCTTAGGCAGGTCATTAATTGTTAATAGTACTTTCTTCAATCATTATTGCAGGCTGGTCAGCACCAGTATTTTCCATCTCACTATCCATTCATAGGTTAGGAAAAACACATCTTTGATAATGATGGGCATTAATTCATTTTTCTTTTTATACTAGAGCTGGACTTTGTAATGGTCATTCTTCCACAATGCTACATCACAAGGCATAGGTGAACACATAAACAGCCTCTTAGCAACTCATGTTAAGGAAGTACAAACTATTAGTTTGCTTTATTATTTCATAATTTGAAGATACTGAAAATATTATTATCCAATATTAGCAAATATAGCCTTTTGAATTTAACTTCACTGTATAAAGTTGCACAAAATATCTATTATTCTGCTCTGCTGTTCTAATTTTTTGCATTTCCCCTCACTTGACAAGCATGTTCTAACCTGAACTAAAATTCCCTTTTATAATTCATCATCACTGTTTTTCAAAAAAAATGTTTTTGAAAATATGTCTTTCCCAATTTCAAGCTGTCTTCTTCCAAAAATCTTATTTCTTGGTTAATCAATCTCCTAATTACATTTTTTTGTTCTTTTTAAACAAACAATTATCCTTTTTTTATAAAAGATAAAAAAATATTTGAATTATCTTTTAAAAATAGATGAATTTAATATGAAATATTAACTTAATAACTTCATATTTAAAAACTAGCTTTATTATATATATATTTCTTTTAAAATAAGCAACTTTCAATCTTTTTTTAATACAATTAGATTATTTTTTAATATAACCAATTGTCACTTAATTATTATAATTAAATTTTACTTTAAAGATAAATAAAATAATTGAAAGCTACATCAGTTTCTTTTGCTAATTCAATCCCAACCACATAAGAGTTTATTGATACATTTAAGCACTACCAAATCTGAAATTAAATTTACTTTCTCTTTACCCCAGCATATACTCTTGCTATTGGTCTAGTTTTTTATTTGTAGCAACCTTAATAATGACTACAATTTGAAGCAATAATACTGTGTTGTATTGTACACTAAAGTTATCAGTTTTGTTTTACATATAAAATCCCTATTTTCTTTATTGTTTGGTTGGTGAATGTATGAATGTTTCTCCATAAGGCTATCACATGTCAAATTTACAACCATTCTGCCATTATTAAACTATAAGAGTTGTCAGTAACTGTCACATATCAAATATAATAGGTACACATTTAATACTTTAAATTTTAATTTAGCTTTATTAATATTTTGCCAGGTACATTTCTGAACTGTGTACCAAACAGGCACACTTGTTCCAAACATTTATTTTTTCAATTGTGAATTTCTCACAATTATTTATATAACATTAAATTTTTATGTTTAATTTACATTAAATCTTAAAAAAAAAAAAAGTTAAAGCATTCAATTAAAAAAAACTATTAGGACTGACATAAAAAAAAAAAAAAACTATTATGTTTGTTCATGATGCTGTCATTCCCCCATTAGTAACTAATTTTTTTTAATGAAGCAGTTGTTCATAGTTATTAAAATCTTTTGTTTAATTTACATTAAATCTTAAAACAAAAATTATTAAAGCCACCAATTAAAAAAAAAGATGGCCTTTCCAAGACCGAAAATGAATCTTGCATTAATATAATATGGCTCTCATATTTTTTAAATCATGCATTTTTTTTATAATATTAGGTGTTATAAGACTTTAATTGCACCAGCTTACAATTATTTGATCATGATCATATAAGATTGTGATGTGTGATGGGAAGGGATCTTACATAATGAATTAAAGTGGGTAAGAATAGTTAAGAATTGCATTAATTTGGAGAGGTTTGTCATGAATTTTGTTGGAAAAGGTACTGTGATAAAATGTTTGAAACTAATCTTTAGGTAGATTATTGTACATATTGTAACCTCCACCAGTAAAATATAACAAAGTACAAGTGAAATAAAACAGGATAAGAACTGGCTTGACTAGCATAAGCATGAGTAAATATAGGAGAGGCCAGAGTATACTACCGATCTTACATTTTATCAATTCTACATCTCTTACGTCTAACATTAGATAAAGCACATCGATTAAACTAACTTCCAATATCTAAAAACAAGATATTAAAAGTCAAAAATTTAACTTGCAATTCTACAAGATGGTTAATAATCAGGCAGGCATCTATCTATGAGATGAGTAAATCTTTTATTATAAAGTGCTGAAAACTTTGAAATTATTGAAACGGAAGTCAGTCTCTGATAATGTGATATTTCTGAAATATTATAAATTTCCACGCACTTGCCCGTTGGTAAGAGTTTAAAATACTTAAGTGAATCACTTAAATTTAGAGAGTACATTCGATATACACCAACTCTTATAGATCATGCTTAAATCAGGGCTTGAGTCTATTGTGTGCCTGATATAATAGATTCAAGCACTGGATTAAGCATGGTCTGTAAGAGTTGATGTATATAGAATGTACACTCTAAACTTAAGTGATTCATTTAAGTTTTTTAAACTCTTACCGGCGGGTGAGTGCGTAGAAATTTATAATATTTCAGAAATAGCGCATTATCGAAGATTGACTGCCATTTGAATAATTTCAAAGTTTTCAGCGCTTTATAATAATAGATTTACATTTATAAGTCATGTTTGTAATAATCATAGGTGGTAAAAAATAAGACACTGTCTTTCTCCTGCGATGGGTTAAATAGATTTGTACAATTGAATATTTGATTATAACATCAAGCACACAATGGACTCAAGCCCTGATTTAAGCATGGTCTGTAAGAGTTTGTGTATATAGAATGTACGCCCTAAACTTAAGTGATTCACTTAAGTTTTTTAAACTCTTACTGGTGGGTGAGTGCGTGGTGATTTATAATATTTTAGAAATAAATTTCCATTTGAATAATTTCTATGAGATGAGTATGAAATTAGAAGTATGGAATGAATGACAAATGATTAAAGATGTAGAACATTGAATGGGTGGTGAAGAGCAAATAATAATTAATGAGTGGTCATGAATAATGAATAGACCTAAAAATGATGAGAAGAGAAAGGAAATGTGTTAGGGTAATGAATAGTTATGGTTATGATAGAATAGGGGATGAATCAATTATGATAATGAAATAAGATGAAATGATGATGAAAATAAATGAAATATGGATGAGCTATGATAACAATGTTGGTGATGATGAATGGGATTCTGAACTATTAAACTGATATTATTTCAAACAAAAGCAAGATACTACTGAAATAAAGGCAAGGGGTTCTAAGCTTAACTAATTAAAGAAGAATGTTTATCTACTAAAACAAAAACAATGGGTTCTAAATTTTAAAAACTAAAGAAGGAAGCTTAAATCTTTGAGATTTTAATGAATCAAATAAACAATAAGAACGGAAATAAGAGATCAAAGTGATGCATATCAAATAACTTAAGAAATGAAAGCAATTTTCTCGGATTTATATAATTTTAAATTTCAATACTTTTACAATGTATATCTGGATCAGTAAGAGGGATTTTACTACTATACAAATATAGAAAACAAAGATGACTTGTAATACATAAATGGAATTAATAAAGAATATTTAACTACTCCATTGGCAATAATAAAAGTAAACTTTAAATTTTATGACAAATCAATAAATCCCTAATAATAGGTTAAATATAATAATCATATTAACTGTGAGATAATTTTAAATTATATTTAATTATAATTGTAACAATACTGATAGGACAGATATACTATTGTCTATGGATAATTTGGGTATGACCACAAGAACAATATGACCAAATTTAGTGAATGATGGTACCTTAGAATTTATTGAAATGGTATTCCCCAAAACTAAATATTTAACTTTTAAGACATCATTTGAAAATAGCATGTGTACATAATATTAACAATGTTTTGATCAATAAATAGCAAAATTTTGTATACTCTAAATATAAGAGCTTAGCAAAAACTTATTTCTGATATGCTAAACATATAATAAAATCAATCATATTAAATGATGATAATGTTGGTAGCAATAAAAATAATGTGTGGATAGCAATAGCAATAACAATATGGACAATGTTTACCAATATGGCTACAGACAACTGAATACATTTTCAAAAACAAAATTTTATTTACACTATTTACATATTTCATAAATCAACAAGAACAGCAAACAAATATATATATATATTCTTGATCGACTTATAGATGGAAAATACACAGAACAAGATTTAGTTAACCTATCTAAATATTATTGAAGAAAGATCTGGGATCTGAGTAAAATTATAACGCATTATCATCTTGTATTGAATTGTTATTTACATTCATTCTTTAAATTTAATTTGTTTTAGCCTATTACACAATTTTATATTTTATTTATCAGCATAGTTATATGAAATTTATTTAAAATTAATTATAGATAGGGTAATCCTAAAATTCATATCTGATGAACAGCAAGCTGGCAATACTCAATATTAGGCAATGTAATATAATAGGTATTCCTAAAGCATCAATAATGGTTCATATTATAATATGTTAAGAAGATTATATGATTTCCTATTTTTATTTATTCAAGATGCTGGACTGACAATATTAGTCTGAGAAATCAATATTAGTATGGTTCTACACTTAAATCATTAATGTCATATAAGATTTTCTATAATACTAGTGAAAATGTCAGCTTGTTAACACTTAAATCATTAAGGTCACATTATAGGTGTTTACCTAAAACTAGTGAAAACATCAGCATTTTAGCACTTAGATATAAATAGCAAATAACAAAGGTGATATTTCTATTTGAGATCACTTTGAATAGATAAGGCATTAGACAATAATCTAACAATATAAAATAATACTTGACAAGATGTTATTTCCTACCATTGTTTTCTGAAATAGTTCACATTTTCCTACCATTGTTTTCTGAAATAGTTCACATTTCTAATTATTATCTTTTCAGGAATGATTTCATTGTTACCAATATCAAATCTCGTTAATGCTTAAGAGTATGGAATCTAGTGAAATATACAATATATTCAGAGGTATAAAGGGATTGAGTTAAGGTAAATAAGTGAATAAAGAATCTAGATCATGGTTATTCCACAATTGCAGATGGTCTGAAATCCTAGTAAACTATTTGGGTGCACTTTTAGGGATATGGGGAAAAAGAAGTTTAAGAAGGTAAACGAACTACATTGTAATAGCATATCTTTAATTCACTCAAAATTCTATGGGTATCATACACAATTCATCCATGATGATAATTTACATTCTCATGTAGGGTAAGGAAACAAGTATACCTGATGTGAGATAACATGGATATAAGGATAAATTACAAATATAACAACACATTTTATCATAATCATTTAACATGACAACTACCAAATCCCATACTAAATAACATCTACCATATAAATGTAAACATCAAGCAAAATGGAATATATTGTTAATTAATACACAAAAATTAAAATTACAATCATCAATTCGAAAGCAATTCACAACTATGATCTTTAGTGGTAATTAATTTCGTATTACCATATAAAATATAGTATTAAATGTGCCTAAGTTGAATAAAATTGAATATTACCTTCTATTATTATTCAGTAATTGCAGCTTTACCAAAAAAAAAAATTAAGATAAAAATAAAATAACATAACAAAGTTTAACAATTTATTGTGAGCGATTTTATTTGTTTTTTTTTTTTCTTCTTGTGATTATTTTTAAAATATAAACAAGATCTAAAATTAACTATACTACTTATTATTATTTTTTTTCATGAACAAGCTTATATTCAACTCTAAGGGTTTTAGATTTTTATTTTATGAGCAAATCGATAGCAGGAACTATAATATTAAACATATATAAAATTATAACACAATACACATTATAATAATGATAAAATATTATTATATAAAGTTTCTCCATGTTTCTATTATGAAGAAAATAAAACTTAAATGCAACATTAAAAAAAAAAAAAAAATTGCAGAATTCTCTAAAGCTCTCATAATGTTCTTTACCATTTTCCAAAAAATAGAATTACTGCATATTCCTTATAGCATTTCTTCTCTATGAATATTGCAATCAACTATTTTTTTTTTTGCCTACATTGAGTAGATTATAGAAAAATACTAACTTCCATTCTTGAACTTCTAATATACAATTAGCATAAAAACTATCTCTGATAGTACCATTATGACATTAAATTTTATAGATATTTGTAGGTATGCATTTCAGTATATATTTACTAGCATCATATATCATGAATATGTTCAATACATATTTATTAATCCAATTAGTAATCCTAAGGAATTGCTAAATCATTAAATGATGGTAGTCTCTTCTCTTAAAACTTTTAATATTTTGAAATAAAAGAGAGTAAAATGTTGAAAATGAACGTTGATTTTGGTTATTATTATTATACATATAAATATTTAATTTTATGGCATGATTGAATCATCCCGCAAATAATCTGCTATACATATAATATTTACAATATTATTAATATGATAACATATACATTGGAAGTTAAGTTAAAATCTAAAGTAATATTGGCAAAATACTACTGATCCATGTAATAAACATGACAATTCCACTTGTAAGGAAAGGTTTTATAATGTCACATTCGGTTTTATCTCAATGCTGGTTTAAGGTAATATGAAAAAAAAATTTAATGTGGAGAATTTTAATAAAAATACTTATTAATAAAAATAATTATTAAATTAAGTGGGTCTAAGCCAGTGATCTTCAACCACCGGGCTGCGACCCGGCCGCAGAAGTTTTCTACTGGGCCGCGCTAGACTGGTAAAAAAGTTAGTAATAACAAAATAATAAGATTTTAAACTTTTAATTAATATAAACAGTTTTTATTTATTTTTTCATCGCATTTTTACCCTGTTAAAAAATAAGAAGCAGAACAAAAACGAAATCTAATCATACATAAATTAATTTGTTTTTCTATTTATCACAGATGTTTATGGAGAGATAGAATTAAATTTATTATTTTTCTAAAAAAATTCAAAATTATAAAAAAAAAAAAGGTTTTTTATTATACAAACTCCAGTTGTCTTTTGATAGCCAATCACGGTCGCTTGTCAGCAAGTGTTAAAACAAGATCAAAACTTTTGGCTTTTTCAAGTTTCGTTTTCTTTTTTTTTTTTTGTTTAAAAATACGTCCACTTTTTTTTTGGCCTATAAGGCGATATTTTTTGGTTTTATTTGTATACTGCTAATATACTAAAACTTTTGTTTTTAAAACCAATTTCTGTTAACATTTTTTTAAAAATAAAAACAAACAAAAAATAACTTTGCGATTTTTTTTTTTGGCTTTATTTCTATTTTACCATTTTTTTTAAAAAAACTTTTACTATTAATTACATTTTTTGATCCTTTCAACACACCAGCACAAAAAAAAAAAATTACAATAACATCAAAACTTCAGACTTTTACACGTTTCGTTTTATTTTTTCGGATTTAAAATACGGCAAATTTTTTTTTATTGCCCTTACTATCAAAAGACAACCTCCATATATATATAACCATCTTGTATATTTAACATTAAATACAGATATTACATTTATCATAATCATTGCCATGTAATTACACTATCTATGATATTTCCCAACATTCAGGTGAATAATATTTTATTCTTGAATGTTTTAACAATGAAATAATAAACATAGAAAAGCAAGCACATTAATGAGAATGATTGTTATTGTACTGTTTTCTGTGTTCAGCATGTGAAGGTAAGCAACACCATTACAATACACAATAATTAGTGTGCTGTTTTGGTCAGTTATAACAATTATGCTTATCTAAGGCTAAGCAGGTTACAACTTTAAGAAAATTTATCTGTAAACTTCTGCCGGTCCGCGAAATCTTATCCTTATTTTTGCCGGGCTGCAGGTGTAAAAAGGTTGAAGACCACTGGTCTAAGCTATTGTTGCTTTTAAATTAAATGCAACAAAATAATTTTTAATTATTTTTCCCTGTGTATTTTGCAGCCTTTTATGACATTAGGAAAATTAGTGATATTTGGGTTTAATTTAAAGTAATATTCGATTTTTAATAGAAGCATGTCATGAATGTATCATAAATTTAATTAGCAATAAAAGATGAATATCTTTTATGACAGTTCACTTTTAAATTTATTTTATAAATGAAAATCCCCAAATGTTTTTTCTCTTATAATTACAAATCTATTATAACAATATTTATAACCCATTTTATAATTATTATAAATAAAACATTTGTAAGATAAATAATGAAATTTTAAGCTTACTGGATTCTTGAATAGTCCATACTTGAATTTAATTTTGATGGGCATTTCCTTGGTATATCTTTTAACTTTACAGTAAACCATTCTTCAAATTATTAGTTGATAGTAGTGATATGTTCTTCCATGGGTGTAGTTCAGGTAAAATTTACTTCATTATTTATGTTATCAATAACAAGTAATTTGTAAGAAAAAAAAAGTCCTTCTTTTCTTCTTCTTTATGATGAGAAATGAATCAGCAGGGAGATAACTAGAGAGAGATAGCTCTACTCCAAAACAGCAAACAACAACAACAAAAAAAAACAACAACCTATATTTGTCCAAGCTTATTTATTAACTTTTAGCCAAGGGGCTGACAAAAAAATAAATAAATAAATAAACTAATTAAATTATTGTATTTACATAAAATCAATAAATCTCCATCTGTAAATACAAATGATAACTAATTAAACTGTTCAACATTATTTTAGATTATAATAAAAATATATTTAATGATTACTTATACCATTTAACTTAAAACTAATTATAATTTCAAATCTGTTGACAAACTATTTTTTAACAATAAAATATTAACATACAGATCGTATGTGAAAAGTCTCCCATACAGTCTGGCAGTGGACTAATACATATGTTGAACAGCTCAATCAATTACCATTCTAAAGACATCCATTTATTAAATTTATTTATTTTTATTCCTTAACCTAACCATTGTGAGACCACACCATTGACTTAAATTATAGACATTACAATTAAGATTATTGTCGTTTAAAAATTTAAAATTTAGCTAACAGAATGATAAAATTGGCTTGAAAAACATCAAGCCCCAAACATAAGGTTACAATATATATATATATATATGTTTGTGTGTATGTATTCATGTATAAGTTTTATTACCTGGATTATATTTATGATCTAAATGTAAGATGGTCAAAATGAATTTTTTTTTACTTAAATGCAGTGACTTATAATAATTATTAATAGATAATTCAGTCTCTTTTTAAATAATAGTTAACAGATTTTGGATGGTATTTTAATAAGTTAAAAAAAAAAAAAAAGTAAAGCTGTCAGTAAATAATCCTGTCAGATATACTGTGTTTCTCCCAAAGTAAGACCCAACCAGAAAATAAACCCTAGCATAATTTTTCAAGATGCTTATAATATAAGCCCTACCCCAAATATAAGCCCTAGTTAAGATTGTCAACCATAGATGGTTGATTTACATATTGAATTATAAAATAAGCATGTATAAGTAAACAATGTTATTGACATTAATTCTTTAAATAAACGAGAATATAAATTATATGGTTCTTTTGTATTTTCCTGTCAACAATTTTTGACAAGTGTAATTCTACCTGCATAGAGAAACAATTTATCTATCACTAGTCAATATATTGGATAATGTATAATTTAATTTATATATTTGTAGGTACTTATTTTATTTATATTTAATATTTAGATTTAGAATGTTTAATTTAGTTTTAGAATTTCATCATGGTAGCTTTTAAATATTCAAGATAAAAGAAAAATTAATTTGATTTCTTAAACATTTTTTTTCTTCCCCTAAAATATTTTATTAACATAATGAAAGCAATTTTAATAACAAAGTTTAGCTTAAATTAAATAAATCACCAATCTTTTAAAGAAAAGTTTTTTAAAAAATACCCAGGCAGGGCTATTACATATAATTTGGAATGTGTTTATAATGTGTGCACTTGATAATGGATGGACATAGTTGTGTCATATATGAATCATCATAAATCAATAAGGCTTATTATGTTATAATGGATATTTGAAATAAACATTTTCTGAATTTTTGTGTATGCATTTTTTTTTTTTTGTTTTCGTGTGAACAAACCATTCTTAATTATAATCATTTTTGATACCTCTCCTGTTTCGCAAGTCTTCAAATAACTCTTGATTTAATGATAAATTTAAATGGAATATTATTCTGATCTCCAGATAAGATAAGTGCAAAAAGAAAAAGCTATTCCAGCAAATACAAGGAAGGAATTGTGAGGGGCTCACAAATTAAGAATCTTACAGTTTTATGTAAAGAGAAGTACTTGAACACATGTAAATTTTTGTACATGAATAAATAAGACACCTCAAAATAAGTTCTTCTATGGTGGTGTCTTTTGGAGTAAAAATTAATATAAGACCCAGTCTTATTTTTGGGGAAACATGGTACAAACATTAAAAAACAGATTATATATGTTAATTTTTTTTCATCATATCTACATTTAACATGGATTCGCATGATTATTACTAAATAAGCATAGAAAAATATGATAAAAACCCTTACTACTTTGTGAAAATTATTTGTATAAGACATTAGTAGAATAAACGGTACTTGCAGATAATTCAACCGATGACGTATTACCCTGAAGGCATATCAGTCTAATCTTGCGATTTTTAAGATAACGTCTCCAAGTAATCTGCAGACAAATTTAGTCGCTAAAATGTGTCCGCAGATCATGTGAACACGGTACGTTAAAAATCGCAAGATTAGACTGATATGCCTTCAGGATAATACGTCATCGATTGATCGCATTATAAAAAACAAAAAAATTGACAAAAATGTGATGCAGGTCACGTGATAAAAATAAAAAAATGGCAAAAATATAAAAATTTTAAAAAAATTTACATATTAAAGAAACAAACAAAAAAAAAAAAGGGTGATACGGTCACGTGGTTTTTTAGATGGCTTCTTGGTGAGCAGAAAACGAACACCACCATGTTTCTTGGTCCTGAAAAAAAAAAATACAAAATTAAAAAAAATACAAAAAAACAAAAAATTATTGAAAATTTACATGCATGAAATACAAAATAAGGTCAATACAAAATATAAAAACAAAAAATTATTGAAAATGTACATGCATGAAATACAAAATAAGGTCAATACAAAATATAAAAACGTACTGTATATTGCTAATTTGAGTTAAAAAATTATTGAAAATTATTTACGTGATTAAGTGGAAGTTTGATAAGTGTAGAAATATTAACAAAATTTTTTTGTAAATTTAAAAAAAAACAGATAAAAAACACTTTACCCGATTTAATGTGAATCTGGCATTAATGGTGATCTTGTATAAAACATGTCATCACATGCCGTAGTTTTACATACATTTGGTAATTTTAAAAACGTACTGTATATTGCTAATTTGAGTTAAAAAATTATTGAAAATTATTTACAAATTAAACGTAATTAAGTGGAAGTTTGATAAGTGTAGAAATATTAACAAATTTTTTTTGTAAATTTAAAAAAAAAACAGATAAAAAACACTTTACCCGAATTAATGGCAATCTTGTATAAAACATGTCATCACATGCCGTAGTTTTACATACATTTGGTAATTTTAAAAATGTACTGTATATTGCTAATTTGAGTTAAAAAATTATTGAAAATTATTTACAAATTAAACGTAATTAAGTGGAAGTTTGATAAGTGTAGAAATATTAACAAAAAATTTTTGTAAATTTAAAAAAAAAAAATTAATACGAATCTAGCATTAATGGCGATCTTGTATAAAACGTGTCATCACATGCCATAGTTTTACATACATTTTGGTAATTTTAAAAACATACTGTATATTGCTAATTTGATTTAAAAAATTATTGAAAATTATTTACAAAGTAAACGTAATTAATTGGAAGTTTGATCATTGTAGAAATATTACCAAAAAATTTTTGTACATTTAAAATAAAGATCTTAATGCTAATATGGCATTAATGGTGACCTTACTTTTACATGCATTTGGATTACTTATTGTCTATATTCAATAATATAATTAATTATAAAATTATAATTATTAGAAAAAAAATTAAAATTACTTACTAATAGCGTTCACTGTGGAGGACTGAATTGGGATATATGTTCCAAAATTGCAGCGAAAGGATCAGCTTTATATGACTGCCTCCACATAAACTCGCTCAAATATGAGTCCAGGTGCTGACGTGCTGTCCCTCTGTGTTTTTTATTACGCCATTTGACCAAACCTCACAACCTTTCAACATTTTGTGTATGTACGCCAGTTGTGGGGTCTACGAAGTTGTATGTGTGATTAACACGTTGGTGTTCGTATCCAGCCTCAGCTAACTCTTCGCTCTTATATCCCTTCCAGCAATCGCTGTAGATAATCGAGCCGTCATGTACATTTTGCAAAATTTCTTACATGAGAGTAGACGCACTTCTATCTCGAATGGCTTCTTCCTCTGTAGTTGGTAAATTAAATAAGGTTGTTGTAGCTTCAGCCATCATAAACACAAATAATGCAAATATCTCAAAGTAGAAGAGCTCAAAAAAGTCACTGTGATGCCGTGGATAGCAAAATCACAATAGACAGAAAAATCAAAAAATTTCCCAAACCTCTCTCCGAATTTTAAATCTCGCGGGTAAAAAAAATAAATAATTGACTCTCTGATGGATTAATCATGCCAGTCACTTGGTTGCCATGACAACATTGTCATGCAAAAAATGTCGATATCTACCGGAAGGGAAATCGGCAAGTCAAATACGTCATCAGTTGAATTATCTGTAAGTACCGAATAAACTACTTCACTTTCTTTTTTACATACATACATAAAATAAATGAATAATTAATATTTCAATGACCAGCATAAGTTGCATATCAAAATAAAGAAAGTTTTTCAAGGTAAAACAAGCTTTTTATTATTTATGTTGACATATTATACTCTTAAATAAATTCGTAATTTAGATAAGGCAAGACAAAAACTGTTTATTCCATTAATTTTCTTAAAGTTTAAAAAAAAGTGTTTATTTTTTTAAGGTAGTAATTTTTTTCTCTGGTATTATATAATAAAATTGCACCTCCTGAATATACTTCTGTTGAGAGTTTATATGTGAATCTTCAGACATAATTTATTAAAATATTTGCTTTTTTAAAAAAAATAATGTTTAATATATTTATATGTTCCACAATAAAAGCAAAAAGTATAATTTTAAAAAAAAATGTGTTGTTAATGTTTTTGGTTTTAAACAAACTTAACTCTTATAATGCATGACTCGTCTAAAAATGAGAAGATTTGACATCACTCTAAATCAGCTACTTTTTATCCCATGTATATATATAATATGTCATTCGAAAGAAAATCAAAAGTTCTGTAAGATGGTGCCCTCTTCAGATTTATTTTACAAGTAAAAAATCAATAAAAATGACCATATATGTCAAACAAAACCAAAGCACCGCCTCCTCACCAACTTTTCTTGAATCTTATTGGCTGTCCCACTTCTGTCAGAAAGGGAAATGGCTGCCAAAAAGTAAAAAGTTACGTTCGTTTTGATTTTTATTACGAAAATTATAAACGAATGTTTACAACATTTTAAACAATATTTGAATTGAATTACAAATTATTATTGATAAAATAATACTAAAAATCAAATTATTTTAGAAAAATAGTTAAGATATTACCAAGAATTATTTATTTATTGCTACATATTGATCGTAACGTGAAAGTGAAAAAAAAAAGATTGCTGACGCAATCTTTTTTGGTTGGTTGAATAGCGGTTACTTTTATTTCACCGCAATTGAATATTTTTTAAATTATAAATCAAATTTTATTTTTGAAAAGACTTTCGTTTGTTTCATAATCTGACAATTCAGTAATATACTTTTTACAAACGAAACTAATGTATTTATATTATTAAAAGTGATCTATTTTAACAATAGATTTTGTTAAAGTTGTGAGTTGGCCAATTACAAGTTTTGATTTTTAACTCATTCGGCCAATTAAATAATAATCGTTGAAAGGGTTAATCTTTTATGTTGAATTGTGAATTTTCTACTTTCATTAAAAGTGGAAAATATAATTTAAAACATTATGAGTTACAATATTACATTGTTTTGTTCAACTATACAAACAATACAAAAAACAAAAAGAAAATCCTGAAAAGTATAGCCAAATTTTCATTAATAAGTATTTTAAAATTTTAGAGTGATAAAAGCCACCCCCACTCTATCTATTTTCTAAGTTTATTGTTAAATTTCATTGAAAATTGCTATGACAAACCTGGATTTAACTTTTAATATTGCTACTGATCAAATTTATTTCAGTGTAAATGCTCCATTTTTAAAGTATTTTCAAATTTGAATTTAAAATTGTTGTTGGCAAATTAATGGTAAAATTTAAAGCGAGATGAGTAATAAAATGTAATTTTTTTTGTTTTATTTTTGAAATCATGTGAAGAAGAAAAAAAAAACCAATTAAACATTCTTTTTTTTTTTTTTTTTAAGTTAATAACTTATATGTATTATTATTTCACATGGAATTTAAAATCTTATGTTTAGTATTTGAATATAAATCATACTTTTATTTATGTATTTATTTTTACGCCTTAAATAAATGTTTATTTACATACTCATAGCAGATTGTAATCTTGTTTGCAGTATATAGCTGCATAGCCTATAATTGTTAGCTATCTATTTTAGATGACAATTAAGTTTGCTGGAATAAGTAGAATTTGTAGTCTAATGATTAATTATACTTTTTTTAAAAAAAAAAAAAATGATTATTGCTCATTGATATTTCCTAATGGCCATTTTGGTTATATTTGCAACATTTTATTTTAATGATTAAATTGTTATTTATATTATATTTCCACAGTTTTTACTTTATTTATTAAAAATGTAGTTTTACAAAAGAGAAATATTGTTAGAAATAATATATCAACTTTGCTAGGAAAAAAAGTAATAAAGTGAAATATGTAATCAAAGCAATAGTGTTTTTTAATTGAATGATATCCACATTATTAATAAAAATATTTAATAAATAAAATAAATTTTGTTTAAACTTCATTTCTAAAATCCAAATGAATTATTGTTAAAATGTCACATAGCAGTCAAATTCTGCTCTAAATTTTAAAATTCTACTTATAATTATAAAAAAATGACAAAAAAATAACTGCTCCGATGTTTATGAAGGCATTCATTCTATAGCCAATAATAACTTTCTTTTTTACTTAACTTTCTTTTTTAAAAATAAACATTTTTGAATAAAATCTTTATATCGTCATGGCTATTTTTGTTTTAAAACAAATATTCTATAAATATTTTGCAAAAACGATAATATAAATACTATGGAAAATATAGAACTTTTTTTTTTGAAGTTACACAAAAGAAGATAGTTTTCTTTACAATACCGAAATTAATATTAATAATTTTTATTATTAGTCATTCATTAGACTAGAATTTATCCAATAACAAATAATATTTCTGTAGTGTAATTTTTACTATACTAATCTCACTGAAGATAGAGACTGGTTTCTATCCACTAATGCAATCAAATGAATGCAGAACAGGCAGCCAAATGCTATGAATAGCTGCAAGAGACTGAAGGTAAGCCAGAAGCGACCTTCATGTCTATTATTGGGTGAGTTAAGATTGATTTATTGGAAAAAGTTTATTGTGAAAGATAAAAGACAAAAAGAAAAGGCTATAAAATGGATAAGCACATCATCTCAACACGTAGTTAAATAGCTTAAGAAGGTTTGATGGAAAACAGGACATATTGGAAATATACTTGTCAGTACTAGATCAAGTATCTGCCATTATTCTTATATCATTATAGGTTTTTAATATAATAGCAAATTTCACAACTAAAAAAGAATAGAAAATTAACCATGGATTATGTAATTTAATAAATGTTATAAATTAAAAAAAAAGTTTATATATATATGAATTCAAAGTGTTTTTTTTTTTTTTTTAAAAAAAATGAAGCAGTACCTTTTATGTATGTATATATATATTTTCATAAAACAAAGAAAGCATTCTCAGGATAAAAAATAAAAGCTTTATTATAAAGTAATAATTCTAAATAATTTAGTAGTTTATACAAGTTATTTCATTCTTGTTTTTCTTTAAATTAATGGTATTGTCAAACTGTAATAAAAAATTTCTTTTTTGATTGTTGATTTTATTAAAAATTACTTTATTATGATTTTTTAAATTGGAGATGTTTATTATTTCTTTATCCATAAAAACTTTGATCACCAGATTGATATGTATGTAATAAGCATCAAAATGGTAAGATGTTTATTATATTAGCACTATAAATACAATTTATCTGAAGTTTAATTACTGTCCAATATTGTATTAAATGGATTGTAGATGAAAAATTAATCTTAATAAGAGTTATTATATATTTTTGTATTTTTAATAGTAAACAAAAAATATTATGATATGGCTCATTACTACATTTGACATACTCTTGAAGTGAATTGAGCAATCTTTGTGCAGTATATTTAATTACATTCAATACATCTGGTAAAAAAAAATCCAGAAGAGAGATCAACTCCTGGCATCATGGAAAACATTTGAGGATACCTGGACATTATATAACATACCAAATTAACAACAAAAAAAAGGAGGGAAGGTAAAAAAGAAAAAAAAAAAAGGGGGGGGGGGAGAAAAAAGCAATCAGCTAACAAATGTGTGAAGGATTTAATATACATGCCATCTTGCACTTAGAACCCAACAACATAGATTCAAAAGAATTCCAAATAGAAATAACAAGATAGTCAGAACAAGAATGTAAACCTATTATGTTTGGTTGATATCACTGTACACATTAGAAATAATAAAATATTATTGAAACTACAACTGGTAAACATTGAATATGCCACTACGGGTTTTCATAAATCATATAACTTTATACAATTATTTATTTGCTTTTAAAAATAAATATTGAGAAATTTAGTAATTGTAATTTACTTTTTTTTTTTTTCAATCTTCTTGTTAATAGTAAAAAGTGATTTTCTTTAAATTTTAGGATCGTTTTTAAATAAATACATTTGCAAATTATTTGTTAGATAATGCCCTTAAACTTTATTTTAAATTATGAATTAACTTTTTTTTTTGTTGTTGTCATTGTATATAAAATATAAATTTGACATTTAATATGTAATTATATATATATAAAAATCTCAAGTAGAATGCTTAAAGAAAAATGTAATTAATTGTTTATCCAGGAGCTATTTTTTTTTCCATCTCAATTAAAAAAACATTTAAAAGGTAAATATTTTGACATTTGATAAGATCATCTGATAATCTACTTTTAAATAGAATGTTTGTTGTAACAATTGTTGGTAAGCAGGAAAGTTATCGAAATCCATGTATACTATGTATAAATAATTATTGTCATTTATGCTACAGTTTTTATAAAAATATAACTTTTTTTTTTTTTTTATAGGACTTTGATTTTTTAAAAACAGGATCATAATTTAATAATATGTCATCTTGATATCTCTATTCTAATTATTTTGAAAAATTTGTGCCTTTATAATCTTAAAAAAAGGCTTCTGCAGGTCAGGTCTCACAGTGACTTAAAAGTGTGTTGGAGGAATAAACATTACTCTTGATGCTTGCCAACTGCTATTTTCTGAATTATTTGTTCTTTAAGGTTTATGATCATTTTTGGAGAGCTCATATTGTGATTATAGAGTTTACTAAATTTCTATTTTAGGGAGTTGGTATATATATTACACCATATGAAATTTATATGTTATTTATAAAACTTAGGGAGCCTCTGAAACTTCTGGAGAAGAGTCCAATTTCAATTTTAAAATTTTAACTTTTAAACAACATAATTTACATATTTCCTTAATTGTGAACCCTTCAAGAAAAATTTGTTTAGCATTTTTTATTGCTTTTATTAATTATTAAGATTTGCATAGAAAAAATTATTTCAGCATTTTTTATTGAAAAATAAAAATAATGAAATATGAGATATAATTTCAAGTTTAAAAAACAAATACAACTCCATTAAAACTTTTCCATTGTAATGAAGAATATAATAGATTCTGCATTTTTTAACTTTCTCTATGGTTGCTCATAATCTTTAGATTGTAGCAAACATTACAATACAGTTTAAACATATTTATATGTAGTATTGATGGGTTCTTACACACACACATATATATAAAGTATGTATTTATCTTAATTTTAAACTTCAATTATCCAGTTCTTATCATCTCTTCTAGCAGTTTCAATCTTTTAATTGTTTCTTTGATGTCAATAATAGGTTGTTTTTTCATGCATGTATTTTGTTGCAATCCCTTTTTGTTACTCTTAACATACATTTCTCAATGCTTAGTTTAATAGATTGAAGTCTTTATATTGCTTTTTTCATAAGTATCCAAGTCTCATTTCCATAAGTCAGAACTGTTAAAAAAACATATAGATATATTTTCTTTTAATATTTAATTACTTTTCCCATGCTAGTACCATCACTGGTCAAGCCAGTAACACTCGAAGAAGAGGGGAGAATAATATCTCTTGAAATGTTATGCATATACTAACCTGTGTGCTATTAATCATAGTTTAATGTATTTGGAATATTTAAATAAAGTTAAATTTTTCTAAAGACATTCAATACTCAGATGATGGAAATACTCCAACATATAAATACAGCATTATCAAGTAGTTTCATTCATAGTCAGGATATGCTAATGAAGTTCCTCAAGTGCCAGTTTTCTTTACAGAATATTACTTAAAATAAATCACTACTTTTATGTGATAATATCCTAATTCCTTCCCCTCTAGCATATCAATGTATTTCCTTAAGTCTAGATCATAAGCACCTCAGGAATATCAGCTATGGTGCAGCATGGATAATAAATTTAGCTTCTAAATAATGAAAACAGAATAATTTATTAAAATATTTTGATTAATTCAAAAAAGTTATTCATGATTATGTACATACATAGATATATAAAATAATCTTGCAAACAATACACAGATATAATAAAAGAATTGTGAACTGTTGTGTTAGAAAAATATTTACATTTGCTTTCCACTTACAAAGAGGGAGAGAAATTATAAGAGGGCTGCATTATGCAGCCTTCATTAAACACTTTATCACTTTATATTACTGACACATAGTTCACTACACATTAATGTCTATCACATAAACATATATACATTTTATCATAATTCAAAGGAATATAATGTTCCAAGGCAACCACAGTTTTTGAATTACAACAACAACAACAAAAAAATACACAAAAAGTTAAATACAAGTTTCAATAATTTAACTTAATATGCATTATAATAATTATTAGATAATGAAAATAAAATTAATAACAAAAAAAAAATTTGCAAATGGAAACAGCACAGTTTAGGTCTAAAAAAGAACTTACTGTGATTTAATAATTAATAGGCTTACTGTCCAAGTGGCTTTATAACACTACAAATCTGTTTATTGGATAATAATCTTTAATTACTTTTTTATAATATTTTTCAGTGCTTTTCATTACTTATCTTGATATTAATCTTCAACTTGGGGATTTGAATCCTTTATAGTGTATATTTCACTTAAGCTAGGAGAACTTTTGAACAGCAGGAACAACTTTTATTAATATATTAGGATAAGCATAAAAGGCTACTCTTTACACATAATCTTTGGACTACTTTCAATGAGGCATGATGATATTCATGTCACTGCTTAGAAATTACATTTCAGAAAGTTTGGATGATATACCTCTGGGTGCACCTAGCACATACTCTTGAAAGTTCTTTCATAGTAATGTTTCCCATTATAGACAGAATTAAATCAGCGCTAAAGAGTACTTTCTTGCTACTTCTTTATCTGGGTATTTATCATCAAACCACAGTTATTTATTTTATTCATATCTGTTTTTTCTTCTTCTCTAAATAGAATGTGTTCAGCTAGTACCAAATTCATAGTAAATAAATTATAGCAAATACAAATGGGACTAATATAACTAACTTCAGACAATTTTATTCATTCTTAGGATGAAAATGAGAGAATATTTCAAGAAGATGAATGAATACCTACTTTGAATTAAGACTAGTAAATAATCATTATATTGGTCTTAACTTTTTATAAAGCTTTTCTGACAACTGACAAAAGCAAATTTCCTTGTCCACAAGTGCACACACTTTCTTATGAAAAGCTGCTCTCTCCCCCTGCTAATGATAATTTAATAATATATAAACTGAAGTTTTCAGAACGTTTTTTGTAATTGTTTTGAAAAATACACACCAAACATTTAGAATTCATTTATTTATATTTTTAATTTTACACCTTTACATTCAATTGTTGTAAATATAATTTTACCCTGTATTCAAACATATAAAAGTTTTACACTAGTTAAGAAATTAAAAATGCACCAATATGTGATATTCTAGAAATTTTGCAATAAATGTACATATGTTTTCCCGAAGGTTTGTGATGACGGTGTTCTAGTTATATTTTTATATTGGACTATTTCCATCATCTAATATGTGTATTGAATGTCTTTAGAAAAAAATTAACTTTATTTAAATATTCCAAATACATTCAACTGTTAGTAATAGCACACCAAACAAGTTAGTATATGCACGTTTCGAGAGGTATAATTCTCCCCTCTTCTTCAGGTATTGCTGACCTGACCAGTGACAGTACTAGCATGGGATTCGAATCTCAATACACATATTAGATGATGGAAATAGTCCAATATAAAATTACAACTAAAATGTACATATGCTTTTACATAAAATAAATGTATGTATTAATTTCAAGAATTATTATTTTTTATATTTATTCATTTTGAAATCTATATACTTGATTCAAATTTTTATTAATTATACAATTATGTATAATATTCATCAGCAGGATAACTTTTGGTCTGATTTTAATTTCTCAGGTGTTTATTTGATTATTTATTTCTTAAGCTATTTAATATAAAGTTTGTAATTACTTATAAACAGTATTAGATTTTTGTGACGTTTGAATGATTCTATCACTAGATGATTTTGTATTATCACAATTTTTACAGATGGCTTTAACAATATATACATATTTTAGGATACAAAAATTTAAAAAATTATACATATATATTAAAACAACTAAAACGTCATTTTTTCTTGAATTATAAATAAAATTCTAGGTGATAATCAGCAACCCTTTTTTGTGATATTTTGAGATCAAAGGAGCAAGAAGTTATTATGTGAATTAAAAAATTAAAATGTAGATGGTTAATTCTTTTTTTACTATTGGTTTTTTAAAATTTAATACACCTGCATCTCGTTTTATGTGGTAAATAGGTTCCTCAGAAAATCCGCATAAAAGAAATCGCACAAAAATAGATTTAACTTACCTTGAAAAATGGGGGATAGGTACTGTACTTTTCAAAAATCGCATAAAAGCCAAACAACAACGTAAAATTACTTTAAAATTCGCATAAAAAAAATAAGGAAATAAAATGACTAATAAAAAATTTCAAATTTGAATGATACAAGACAAACTTTTTTTTACTTATTTCTTAGTTACAGTATTTAATTTTATTCAAAACAATATATTTTTATGCGTAATTTGCAGTATTTTTAATTTTTTCATACATGTACAGTATTTTAATCATTATCACTATTTGATGATAAGTAAGTTCATTTGTAAACTAGTAAGACATCAGATTCATCACAAGAGGAAATACAATTAGTGCCAACTTCATTTTTTTAATTGCTCCTATTGTGAACTCACCCAAACTAAATGTTTCCAATCGCTGTTGATCCTTCCAATTTTGCTAAGCGATCTAAAATTGAAATTTTTGTTTCCAAAGAAATTCATTTTCTTGGTGTTTTTTCCCTCTCCTTTTGAGTAAACTAAAAGTTTAAAATAAAACTAAGAACTTAGATTTATGATAATAAAAAGGCACCGACTCACCACTGTTGGACAAAATTTAATTAAAACTAGCAATTAAAAATTAAATTATTATTTTTGTCTTTAATTTTCAATTCCATTTAAAAATCAAATTTCATTGTTTTGCGTCACATTAATTTCAAATCATGTTATATAATTTTTAAATTGTTAATTATAATTAAAAACCAGATTTTAATTGTCACATTTAATTGTGCCCACTGCTGTTACCTTTTAAAAATAAACTTGCGGACACTAAATGATTAATTGATAACATACTCTTTTTTTAAAAAGCAAAAATAGAATGTGATTTAAAATGCAAAAACAACAATGTGCATAGTATAGACATTTATAACTTTTGAACAGATTTACATTATAATCTTGTAAAATTTAATGTATGTATATAAAATGGGGAAATCATGATTTTAAGTGAATTATGAACTTCTTTATTGCATAAAATCTATTACAGTATTATTATAAAGCGCTGAAAATATTGAAATTATTAGATAGAAGTCGAACTTCGATAATGCGCTGTTACTTTATATATGACATGTGAGTGCGCAAAATTTATAATATTTAAAGTAATAGAGCATTATCGGAGCTCGACTTCTGATCTAATAATTTTTATCGCATAAAAGAAAACTGCATACAAAAATATTAAGAAGAAACATGAATCGCATAACTTCAAAATCGCATTAAATAATCCGCATAAAACGAGACCCCGGTGTATATATATTTAAGTCTTGGATATGTGAATAATTATCTAAATTTATTTTGTATGTCATATCTTTAAAAATGTTATTTATTATTTTTAATATTCATAGATTTTAGAAGAAAAAGAGGTTATATAATAAAACTTGATTTTTTTTTCTCTTTATTATTCATGTAAAACGATCATGAAGAAATCACATTTTATTTATTATAAAATAATCATATAATAGACCATAAATTATTAATTATTTGGCTCCTACAAAAATCTATGTCAAAAATTTAAATAACTCCCTATTCTAGAGCCATCTAATGTAAATAGGCAGAAACCAATCTGACAATAGGAACTTAAAATGAAATGGGACATCTGATCAAACGTCACTAAAGTTTACAATTTCACAAAACTCTTTATTTTAAAATAATCATACTCATTATATTCATCTTATTAAATGGACATTGTTTTTTATTTATCCAATTAGTGGACCATTTTATATATATATGTAATATGGTAACATTAATAAAACAGTTTTAGTGTACAACTGTTAAGTTTTATTTCAATTTGCATTTTTTTTGATGGTAATTTTATACCCAGTCCTCTCTTTATCAATATTGCCATTTTATAAGTCAGTGTTTAATAATAATTTTTGTAAACTGGTTCTGAAATCAGTGCAATGCATAACTAATATGTTTGTTTTCTATCTGATTTATTTAGAGGTAAAACTGGTGGAGTTAAGAGTAAATATTTTTGGATAAGTTCCAAAATAAGGAAAATATAAACATGAACCTATCTCTTATTATTTGAATAGAATTGTTATGCTCCACTATAATTTTGTTGCTTTAATATCATATGATAGCTGATCCCTTTATTTTTTTTCTATCTGTAAATATATATGGTGATATTTTTAAAGCTGTGAAATATTCTGGAATATTCAATTTGTGAACAAAAATATCCATTTGCTTCTATTTGTGTTTCGCCTTGTTTGTATATTATTTATAAAAAAGATAAAATTGTTTATTTCTTCTTCTTTTTTCTTTTCCATCTTGTGGTATTGGAGTCAGTGTCATTATTTCTAACAACCCATTCTACTCATTTTTATTTTAGCAGTTTTTAGTGTATGAATAGTATTTATTGTTTTTTTCTTAATTCTTATTTTTGAATCTTTATTTATTTATAGTATCTTACTATGTTGTTGTAATTGATTTGAAATTCATTATTTAGTGTTACTGTCAGTCACCATTTGAAACTTATGTTACTTTAAGCATTGTATAGATTTGCATTGGTAGAATATAAACGTTTAAATCTTTAGAGATGAATCTTCCTGGATTGTACATTCCTGGTATCAATAAATCCATTTAGCACATATCCTGCATGGATGATGTGGCAGTGTTCTTACCATCTAGAAAATTCATACCGAAACTAATTCAAATTATGGACAATTTCACCATAGAGTCAGGTCTTGCGTTTAACCTTAGAAAATCTGCTGTATGGAGACTTTCATCTGGAAAATCCATTCCATCCCTTTTCACAGCTATGCTACAAAATTTTTTGGGCTTACCAATGAGTCTCTCTCATGCAGCAATGAGGAAATTAATACAAGACACTATCATGAATTCTGCAAGAAAAATAATTGATTCACTTTCAAAAGTTTATACATCATTATTTGCAAAAGCAGCTCTACTCAACATATTACTGTTTCTCAAAATTGCTTACTACATGCCGTTCATTAAATTCTCATCAAAATTTATCCAGAATATAAACTCTCTTTGCTCTAGATTAATGTGGAAGGGTAAAACTGTTGCTATTAGCTTAAGAAGAGTGCAGAGACCAACAAGACTTAATGGCTTGTCACTGCATTCACTTCATGTTCTTTGTCTACAGAAATCAAATAACCTCATTACAAGACTTAATGGGATTTTTCCTGATGACTCACCTTTTCTATCTATTCATCCTACAGATACTCCACCTCCAATTAATTATGGTTGGCTGACACAAGTCTTAATTGACATTGCAAAAGTTCTCACACCTTTAACTCAAATAAAACCAACGAAACTTCATTATTGGGATGCCTATCTTCTTTTTTTTTTTCAACAATTATCCCAGATCATAGCATTCTCACCTGTACAAACTTTATTAAACAATTCAAAACAAAACAACACTCTCCATATAGTAGTGCTAGTATGAGATAGTGATCATGTGATGTTTAGTGCTGTACAAACTTTGCCATTATAAAGAAATATAAAAGATGTAATCTAGAGCCAAAATATTTGGACTTTCTTCTAAAGCTAAATCTCAATGCCCTTCCAAAAAGCCACTTTCTTGTGATGTATAGAGGTTTTTCGTCTTTGGACCCTGTTTGCTCACTCTGCCATAGGGAGGATGATACCATATTTCACATTTTCAACTATTGTTCCTCTCTTCAGGGCTGTAGAATATTGATTAATAAAATTTATACACCAAAACATCCAATTATCAACACACTCATAGAAGGTTTTGCTTATGGGGATTTTGCAATTATAAGAAGTGCAACTTTCATCACTTTCTGTCTATGGTTTGTCAGATGCTTCCAAATCTTCAAGTCTGTTATACCTGATCCAACATTAATTTTTTTACAAAAATTAAAAGATATCAAAGAAAGAGATTTGAAGTTAGCTCCTCACCTAATAGTAAATTCCACATGGAATCTTATTAATATTGGACATTAAGTAATTTAATGTTTTATAAATGTATTGCCAAATTTAATGTTATTTTATAATTTTTTTATTTATTGTAAACATAGTTGAATAAACCTGTTTTTGATACTACTAGAATATAAACGTTGGAGTTCATTCATGAATTCCAGTTTTAGTGTGCCACTTTTGATGGCCAAACATGAGAAATTAATTGTTTGATTTATAAAGTAGAGGAGAAATTTTATTCCCGTCTTCCCCCCCCCCCCCGATATGTGCACTGAAAATTTTATTCACTTTTTATTACAGAGAAAAAAGTGTGGAAACAAATGTAATTACAAGTTGAAAAATTAAAAGTAGATCAATCAAAGTTTTCTGTTATAATTATATATAGCATGCTTATATGCAGATTATACAAACATTCAGACCATTAATAGTTGGATGCTTTTTCATAGTCAAAAGCATAAAACAAAAAAAAAAACAATTTGAGGATTTATTTATTATGTATCAATATCTCTTTCTGCAATATGCTATTTTTTTTTTAATATGAGTACTCCTCACACATCTGTTTTGAATTAAATAAATCTTCAAGCATCCAAGTCTTTACAGGTATTAGTAAATTCTATAACAGATTGAAGTGACAAGTTGAACTTCAGTCATCAAGTCTTAGTCTAAACCATAACAGCATTTTTAAAATTAGAAATTATTTTTGATATTTTTTCAAGGAAAAAAAAAAGGTTAATTAATAAACATTTTTGAAATAATCTAATAATTAACAATAAATTTATTTATTGTAATTATTATCAAGATTGCTATTAAAGTTTCAGTTTTGTATTTTAAGTGTTTATACCAAGTCTGATAGTTAATTTAATTAATTCCTAAATATTAATAAATGCCATTGTGTTTAAATATGCAAGCAAAGTTGTTTTATCATTTCAATCTTATTTGTTTTAATGAATTCTAAATACTGTGTTGTTAAATATATGTATATATTTAAATATATTTGTATCAATGTATATATATTTTATTATTAATGGACGTTTTAGGGAGATGTATTTATTAATCACTGATAGTTTAATAAGGCCAATGAATAAAATTACTGAGAGTTAAACAAGCAATAGTATTTGAACATCTAATGTAAAACCTTGATCACATGATACAATAGTTTAATAATTGACATTCTCACCAAACAGGAAGTTTGTAGACTATTCCAAACATATTTTTCTTTTAACCCACTTGTAATTTTAATGTGTGAAAATATTTTTGGGTAATTAAAATTAAAAGTAGTTCTGATGTTTTTAAATATTTTTGATTCTATTGAAAAACAAGAATAGTGATATTTTTAATTGTAGAATTTAGAAGAAATTGTTACATAAAAAAATAAAAAAATAGATATTTTATAGTTAGCTATTCTAATCACTTTTATATGAGAGAGAAAAATCTTATAGCCATGGATTTTTATCATAAATGCTAGTAATATTTCATTTAATGTTTTAAGTGCCCATCATATTCTAGTGGGTCTATTTGATTGTTTTTCACAGCCATTTTCTTATTAGAAGTTCTAGAATACAGTTACTGTTTAGGCCAGTTGTAAATTCCCAGGTTAATATGGCCAGGTATGGATCTGCCTCTCTCTTATCTGTTTCTTGAATATTTTTAATTATGTTGAGGAAGCAGTTATTAATTTCATCTATGGATTTCATATAACATTTCATATGATATTCTGAATGTGATGAGTTGCATAAAATCTACTACAGTTTTATTTGGGACAAAAGATACAAACCACTGCAGAAATTCACAACTAAAAACAATAATATGCAATATACTAATTACGCTGGAGTCTTTGCTTAAATCAAAATAAATTACATCTAGCTGCAACCTGTTATCAATTGCATTTGCAATAGCATCTTGAATATGTATCAAATTAGTCTCAACAGATCTACCTGGTATAAAGCCATGTTGTGTTTTAGATAATGATCTAGTTATTCTATCTATTATTTTATTATACACACATTTTTCAAGGATTATTCCAGCTGTACATATAGGTCTATAATTATTAACATCATTTGATTTAAATTTTGGTATTGATATAACTTTTGCCACTTTCCATGAATCAGGAAAAATACTCTGCTAAATAAAGAGAATATATAACAAAGCAAATTTATTTAGCAGCTCAGCATATCCTTTGTAAATAAAAACAAGTAACATATCATATGCAAAACTTTTTTTATTTTTGATTGTTATTACTAACAAAATGTTTTTATAATTTAGTGAATCAATAACTATCAATTATTATTTTAAAAACATTTATAATATTCAGGTAGTATTTCTTTTTTACATATGAAAAGTAGTTGGAAAAATCATCACTCAAGATTCCATTCAATTCATTTTATTTTTATACCAGAATCTTTTCAAGAATACCAAAAGAATTTGAACTCATTTATGTTCCTCTAGTTTCTCAATATATCTTTGAATCAATTTTTCTATAATTTTAAATAATATTCTAAAATGTATAAGTTATTATAATATATTATTATCTATATATTAATTAATTATTAGATTAACATACATTATCTATGAAATTACTTTATAATCAAAATTTAAATCTTATTGAAGTATTTAAATATGTACGCTCTACCATAGATAATTCTTCTTCAACAGAAGATTAGACAGAATCTTTAATTATTATATTTTACTTTTCTGATCTTTAAGACCTTTTTTTGTGATAGGCACATTTATTAAGGTATTTGCATTTTCAATTAACACAAACACCTTTATTTATTTTTAATCTTAATGAATCAATTCTATCACTAAATTATTAAACTCAGAAATCAATTATTACAATTTTTATTTTTACTCCATTTATTAAATAATATCTTTCTATCCTATTATTTTTCTTTTAATTTATTATTTATTATTTTTATAATTATTTATTTAAAATAACTAATTATTTAATTTCTTTAAAAAAATTTTATAAAAGATAAATACAAGAAAAAATACAATAGCAAGAGAGAGAATATTCAATAATATATACTAACTCCCAAACTTATATCACTTGACTTAATACTAATAAAATAGATAATTATCAACATAATAATATAAATAAATCTATAAGATATTATTAATTTTATTTAGAATAATAAATAATTTCATTAATTTTTTTTAACAGACAAATTACCAGAGTAATATACATAACATTTACAAATACCCATCTTTAGACTAAAATATCAAATTAAATATTTTTTAATTATATTTAAAATATTAAATAAGTTAAGACAATGAATTTTTTTTAAAAAAAGACCAAATTTTATTTTTAAAAATTTAAATAATTAATATCAAATTTTATAACTAAAATAATCTTACTTTCAAGTATTATGGGAATATAACATATTTTTCCTCAAACAATTATATAGAATAAATTTTCTTCTTAATAAATATCTTTCTAGTTCTATAATAAATAATTCTCCTCTAATAATAAATTTATATATAGAAAGCTAAAGAAATATAATAATTTAAATACTCTTATTTTTTAAAGGAAAATATATCATAAATAATTTAATAATCAATCAATTAATAAATTTAAAATATAAAATAATAAAAATTATAATAAAATAATATTTTTAATTTTAATTACATTCATAAATTTAATTTTTAAATATTTACATTAAAGAGAACCTCCTTTTTTTTTTTTAAAAAAAAACTATTATAAAATAAATTACTTTAATTTAAATCTAATAACTAAATATACAATATATAAAATTTTCATTTTAATATTTTCACCTAGAACCATATTCAAAAATAATCAAAAATTATAATAATTTTTATATAATATTATATAATTTTAAGTATATCTATTTTTATATTTTGAAGAGAATAATAGAAGAATTGAATGTATTTTGTAATCTCTATAGTCATGGTCATGTTGTTAATGTTGGATACGTTTCTAGGATTTTGTGTGTCACATTATACTATGCTGTGGGCTGTTAATACTGTTATTTTTTTAAATCCTCTTTGCCACATTGTTTCAGTTGTATTGGTTTGTGCTTTGGTGAATAGACCATATAGACAAAAGAAATCTATGATTATGTCATCATAATGCAAACATAGTTTGTAAATACTAATAAAAAAAAGAATGTACACCGCCTTTACGATAGATAGGCCCGAAAAAAAGAAACGCAAAAAACGAACTAATGAAAAAGGGGGGGGCGGATTTTCAAAATGTAAAGCAAAGCACCAATAAAATACTTTAATCAAAAAAAAAAAGAAATAAAAAGACTAATAAAAAATTCAAATTTGAAAAAATTGATAAAGAAAACTTTTTTTAACTATAATATTTAATTTTATTCAAAATAATATATTTTTATCATAATTTAGTACAGTAATTTACATTTTTTATAATTTTAATTATTATGATTTTCTGACAATAATTAGTAATTAATCTTTGAGGGGATTTTATTATTGTTCACGACCGATACAACCATTTAGCCTTTGGAATTTAAGACGTTAATGGTTAGGTATTAATAAGAAAATAATAATGATACATCTTTTAAAAAAACAGAAGATTTAAAACAAAAAAACAAGTTGAACAAATACATTATAACTGTAATATTTAAGGGTATACATAAAAGTGGAAACATTTTTAATTTCATTATTGCATAAAACTTACTATTATAACACTGAAAAATTGAAATTACTAAGAGAAAGTCAACCAAAAGTCTATTACTTTCAATATAACGTAAGGCAAATTTATTATTTAAAGTAATAGCACATTACAAACGACTTCGGTGAAACACAAATCGTGTAACTTGAAAATCATGTTAAATAAGTTCGCGTAAAAAGAGACCTAAGTGTACTTATATTTAGAGTTTAACAATGAAAATATTTTCAAATATTCATTGTAATTATAATTTAAAATACTGATTGAATGTTTTCTGTAAATGTTTCAAAAAACTCATTTTATGTACAGAATTGAATTAAATTGTATGTGCAGAACATAACATTTGATGTATTCATTTTATTGAAAACTTGATATTTAATTAAATGTTAAATGATACGTTTAATGTGGTTTATGTGATGAAAAAATTTTTTTAATATGAATATTAATAAGCTTATTCTTTGTTTTAAATCTCTGGTTATGTTTTTGTAGGCAATTTTTTTTAACAATACGCCTGGGTCTCTTTATGCAGACTTATTTAACACGATTTTGAAGTTACGCGATTTATGTTTCACCGGAAGTCGAACTCTGATAATGCACTTCTACTTTAAATAATAAATTTCGCGCACTTACGTTATATTGAAAGTAATAGCACATTATTGGAATTCGACTTTCATCTTAGTAATTTCAATATTTTCAGTGCTTTATAATAGTAAGATTTTATGCAATAATGAAATTAAAATCATGATTTCCACATTTTATGTATACACACATTAAATTTTACAAGATTATAATGTAAATTTGTTCAAACATTGTGCGTGTTAATTTTGCATTTTAAATCACATTCTGTTTTTGCTTTTTAAAAAAGAATGTAATCAATTATTAATCATTTAGTGTCCGCAAATTTATTTTTAAAAGATGAGTAATAGCAGTGAAACGAAATTTGATTTTTAAATGGAATTGAAAATTAAAATCAAAAATAAGAATTTAATTTTTAGTTGTTAGTTTTAATTAAATTTTTCCCAGCAGTGGTTTTGAAGAAATGTCTTTTTATTATCGTACGTCTAAGTTCATAAACAATTAATAAAATCATCGTCTCAAAGATTAATTACTAATTACGTTGTCAACAGAAAACCATTAACACAACATGAGAGTGAACTTGGTGCTAGTTGTATTTCCTCTTGTGAGAATCTGATTTTTTACCAGTTTGCAAACGAACGTGTATTTCGGCAAATAGCGATAATAATTAAAATGTGTATAAAAAATGTAAATTACTGTACTGTAAATTATGCATAAAAATATATTATTTTGAATAAAATTAAATATTATAGTTAAAAAAAGTTTGTCTTGTATCAATTTTTTTCAAATTTGAAATTTTTTATTAGTCATATTTTATTTCCTTATTTTTTTTTGCGCGAATTTTAAAGTAATTTTACATTGGTGCTTTGCTTTTATGTGAATTTTGAAAAATCACAAACTGCATCCCCCCCTTTTCAATGTAAGTTACGTGTATTTTTGCACGATTTCATTTGCGCGTGTTTTCTGAGGAACCTATCTATCGCGTAAAACGAGACCCAGGTGTATAGCTATTTCGATTGTAGATTATAATTTAATGATGAATAAATGGCTGATAGCATGTGATACTCATGATAACTAGGCCTTGCTCTAATTTAATACTGGTGCACGTTTATGTATGAATTTTGAATATATGTGTTTTACATGTAAAATGAAAAGAAAATTATAATTAAACTTAAATTTTAATATTTTGGGATCTGTTTTGTACCTCCCCCACCCATTTATATTTTTACATCATAGGGGTCAGATGATCTTATTTGTTTTTATCTTTTTTGGTTGCATTTAAGGCAGTCCATTGATAATCCCATAGATCATTCATGAATTATTGCAAATTTTGGATGAAGTGCTTTTCATGTAAATAGAATATTATATAAATATATGCACATTTTGTATATATATATAAACTAATTATAAGTTGTAGCATATGTTAACAAACATAGGAATATCTGTACATTTAATATTATATGATAAATTATCTTTTAAATTTTTTTTATAAGTGATAGTTACCTTTTCCCACATGTATTATTAGATAATTAAGTAATCTGGTATTATTTTTGAACCCCCCCCCCCAAACTTATTTCTCCATTATGTTATGATGGTTATTTGGTTTCTGATTTTCAATGAATTTAATCATAATTTGTTGACTGAATTTCACAAGCTAAATGCCCATAATTATTGTAAACAGTAAAGGAAAGAACATTTGAAGTAAAAAGAAGCTATAATTTGGAGGGATAGGGTTTATATTTTAGAGATATTATTAAATAGTCAAAGAATAAAGTTATCAGTTAAAATTGCAAGTATGGAGTCAAATGCTGCTATGTCATTAAGAAAAAGCAGAAGAAACATATCAGGAGTTTTTAGGTTGGAATAATTTGGAAAGATAAACATTTTCATATATATATAAATCATATTATCATGGTGACATAGCATCCCATTGGTGAACAACCTTTGTGCCTTGCCCAATCTACACATCCACATTTGGCAGTGCTGACTTGATTAAGATTTTTCTTTAAAAAAAAAATTAAATCCATTGTATTGCTATATCTTTAGCTAACTATTTAGATTTTATAAGTCAGGGGGTCCCCAACCTTTTTGCACTTAAGAGCACATACTATAATACTGGCCAGGTAGCGGGCACCATTTATTTTTTCAACCAGGTGGTGGGGACCATTTTTTCAATGTAAATTTATAGTTGGATATTGTTAATAATACACAATGTACAAAAAAATATTTATTTCAAAAATAAAATTTTAACATATAATTAACGTTTATATTTTTACGCTGTAAAAGTATAGTATGCCCTACAATTTGATTACAATATAATACAATAATTTATAAGAAATTTTAAAAATTAAATTTATTTGTATCAGATAAATGATTTTTTATCATGCTCGGATAGCGGCGGGCACACGTAAAATGGTCTGCCGGCACCATGGTTCCCGCGGGCATGGGGTTGGGGACCCCTGTTATAAGTGTTGAAAGTAATTTTTTTTAATTTCTTGCAGCTTAATTTATCCATGAGAAAATTTAAATATAAAGCAGTACAAATGTTAGTGAACCTTTTTTAATAGGATAACTTAGAGAAAAAGCACACTATACTTAAGCAATTTAATTATATAAATTAAAATAAAATACATATATACTTAATATGGTTTGCTGACAATTAATAATAGCAAAATGCAAAAAAGTGTTATATCTAAATAACAATAAATTCATTAGGATCATGGATTGTAAATGTGAACTAATATATTATAGTTTGTTTTCTTTAAAATTTTTATTTTTTCCTACTATTTTTTTGATAGAAGATAGTTGATAAAATGGATATTGTGGGTCCATTGTCTAAGTATAAACATCACTGCATAGAATCTTCCCCTTTTCAGACAGATATGTGGAAAAAATAAATGTCTAGTTATACAACCAACTTATACGCTATCCTAAAACAGATGTAAATAAATAAAAAATAATATATAAACAAATAAATAATAAAAAACAATGAAATTTGTGAATATATAATGTTTTACAAATCTTGTTACAATGGCAGCTATTTTTTCCTCTCACTAAATATCACTTTCTCAAATGTGAATTTACATGATCAGGTTTTCTTTGCGATTTTTATTAAATATTGTAATAGTTCAGTTCAATAGCATTATTAAAAGTCACAATATTTTTGCTTATGTGTTTTTTTCTGCAAAAAATTTTATTCTATACAGTATATCTTTATTAAAATACTGTATTTTTTTAGAATCATGAATAATGATTCAAAAAAGATCATAAAGATAAAGTGAAAGTTGTTTGATTTAATTAAAAAAAGTTTTATGTTGAAGTGGGCTGTATGTATCAAAAAGAAAAAAAATCTTCTATTAAAAAAATAATAAAGAGGAGTAAGCAGATTTGTGCTATAGATTGCTTGTCTTCTAAAACAACTAAAGCTTTAAACAAAATAATTTTTCGCTCAAAACTGATAAAGTCATAAATCTATGGCTGAACGACATGAATTATAAGAATGTTACAGTTGATGGTCTTGTTTTGTGTCAGAAAGCATCAAGTCTTTCCCAGGATTTTAGCCAAGAATCTGGAATACACTGTGCCCAAAAAATTAACTGCAATTGTAGGAGTGTTGCATTGACTAAAGAATACAATTATGGAAAATAAGCCCCCGATAGATCTCAGCATTACTCTTACACAGAAAATCACCAGATTATTGCAGTCATTGCAAGATGAGTTTGATGATTTAAGAAGGAAAAGAAAACAACTTTCAATCACAATGTTTTTTTAAAAAATGTCAACGTAAAATGATTCTTCATTGACTTCTTGATTCTGATACATCAAAGCTTCAGAAGATTAATAATCCAACATTTCTATTGCCTATTTTATAAATACATAAAGATGTAAGTTTTATTACAATATTTTTTAATGAATGTATTGAACATACACATGCAAAGTTCTATAAATACATATTTAAATGTGCTTTCTCAATTTATTATTAATAACTATGTTACTATATTATTTTTTAAAAATATTGTCTGAAATTTTAATTTATGTGTGCATACTATACACATAAAGCATCTATTTTATATACATGTTGAAATGTACTAAATTGTACATTTATAATAAATTAAATAATATGCATTCTATTCTGATCATTGTTTTCCAACAAAAGGTTAGCTGTTGTACACTATTTTTATTGTATGTGGGGAGAGCTTGGAACAAAATATTAGGGTAATTCGCAGTCCCACTGTGTTCAAATCCATTTACTTCTGTTTCTAATCACGACTCAATCCTTTTTTCTTTTCAAAAATATACATTACATATAGCCATATAATTCTATAATTAAAAATCACTTCTTTTCTTTTCAAAAACTTTATTTGATGTATATATATATATATATCCATTTATTTCCAACGTTTCGACTATCTTTACTCTATAGTCATTTTCAAGGATCTAGAAAAAACATTACATTATAAACAAACTTCATATAATAAAAACAAAAATAATCAAAAACAATATAAAGCATATAAACCCCATAAAATTTAAAAAATAAATAAAATATATTAAAATCAATTAAATTAAAAACACAAAAACATACACCACACTTACTTGACTCCTTCTCAAAAAACTTTCCTTTTTTACTTTTTTACCAAAAACCAATTTTACAATAAAAAACTATTTCCTTTCTTTCTTATATACTTCAAAAAGAATTATTTCCAAAAAAATTCTTTATTCATTCTTATCCAATTCTATTTAAAACAGTTTATACTTTTATATAAACCCTTTACATCTTTCTTATACAACTAACCCCTCCACTTTTAATCTTAAAACTCCCTTCCTACTATATTTAATTAATTCCTACTCCAAACTTTCAACTCTCTTTTTTCTTTTCCAATATTACTTTTTCCTTTTACCAACTTCTTTTTAACCTCTTCACATTCCTTTCTATCTTCCTATTTTCCTTTTCGTTCCAAAACCTCCTCCTATTTCATTCACCCTCTATCTTACTAAACTTTCCTTTCCCCATTTTTTTTTTCCCTCCCCTTTCTTTCCCTTACATTTTCCCTTTTTCCCTTCCTCCCTCCCCCCCTGCCCCCGGGGGGGGAGCAAAGACCAGAAAAAGGGAGCAAAAGGGAGAGGAAAAGAAAAAAAGAAAAAGGGAAAGCAAAAACGAAAAAAAAAGAGGGAAGAAAAAAAAGGAAGAAGAGGAAACAAAGAAAAAAGAAAGAAAAGAAGGAAAAGAGAAAGGAAAGAAAAAAGAAAAAGGAACAACAAAACAAGAGAAAAGAGAGAAGGAACAAAAAAAAAAGGGCAAGAGAAAAGGGGGGGGGGAAAAGAAGGAAAAGAGAGAAAAAAAGAACGAAAGAAGGAAAAAGAAAAAGAAGAAAAACAAAGAAAGAAAGAAAAAGAAAGGAACAGGTTGAAAAAAAAGGGGGGGAAAGGGGGGGAGGGGGGGGGGCCGAAATAGGCCCGGTTGTATTTAGCTTTAATTTGAAATTAGTTTGTCAAAGGTAAGCGAAATGTTGATATCATTTGCCATTTGAAAATACAGTGTGGTTTGAGGGCATGATTAGAACTTAATTAAGAAATGGTGATGATGTGAAAATAAAAGATTTTAGGAAAAAATACTAATTTTGATGACATTTAACAAAAGTTATCAAAAGCGGTACTTTAGTATTAATCCTGCAATGTAGGGGAGATAGGATGCCTTTTCACATCTGCAATAAACATGTAGGCTTGCAATCACATCACATTAAAACAAATAAATCCTCCGGTGTTATCCGATCTCATATGAAAATGTGTTTTTCTTTATCAATGTGACTTTTTTTTTGGTAATATTTTGATATTTTCAGTTATTGCGTTTTTATTTCAATTGTGTTTTTATTTGTGAAGAGTAAAAAATGATGAGAGCCTTTTTTTCCCGAAATAAGAATCAAGCCAGACGAATTTTCCCTGATCAGTGGATGTTTGGTGGTTATGTAGGAGACCGATGAATGTTTTATCATCAAAATCCAAGATAGAACAGCGGCGACTCTGATGGAAGTCATCAAATATAATGTCAAAGAGTTTTCCAATATATATTCGGAATGCTGGAAGGTGTAACAAACTGATAAAATGACAAATGCCAGTTACGAGTATTTTCGCGAGAACCATACATATAACTTCGTGAATCCAGAAACTGGGGTTCACACACAAAACATTGAAAGACTGTGGAGTTCCATGAAATGGTGAAATAAGCACCAGTAAGAGACATCAAGGCACCACCTCGACTCATACCTGGCAGAATTTATGTGCTGTAGATTACACAAAAAAGATGATGCATTCATTTCCATACTCAACGACATTAAAGAAATTTTTCTGCCAGGATGAAAAGTTAATAAAAGTCTTACAATTTATATTTCTTTATTTTTTGTGCATTTTTTTTTTTGTTTTTGTATTATCTTTAAACAAAATACGATTATTAGCATGTCTGTGGAAAATCCTGGCTTACTGTGCAATCACATGGGACATTTTTGGAGGGAAAATTTTCAGTAGAGATCTCCATTTTGTGTAGTAAAAGTAAATGTCAAATTGCTTGTTTCGATGTGATAATTCCTCTAATATATTAGACAGTAAGTGTTGTATGTGTATATTTTATGTACTTTTGTAAATAATATTTAAAAAACAATAATTTAGTGTTTGTTTTGTGCATAATTAAAGTAACATTTGGAAGTCGTGTAATGGCGCTATTTTACATATTTTTTGGGGATCAAGAAAATGTACTTTTTAAAATAGCAAATCAATTTGTTTTTCATGTAAAATGTTGTTTTTAATATTCATTTATATATTGTTATAAATTTTAAAGTTTTTAATGTGAAAGTCCTATATTATAGTTTTAGGGTGAAAAGTTGTATATATTTGTATATTGCAAATCAAAATTTTTTTTCAAATGGTCTTTTTTAATATCAATTTCTTGCCCAAAATCATATATATCTTTATTTTTTGTATACTCTTAGATGAGTATTAGTTCTGCAACCCGGAGCATGTATAAGATCTACTGAACTTTTTCACATTCATATCAACCAGCCGATAACTTTGTAAATCTCGCAGAAGTATCATGTACAAGATCCGTGTACACGTTACCTTTTTGCAAATTTTACGAAAAATATTGTGTACAAGATCCAAATGTACATGTTATTTTGGTTAGATCACAATATTACAAAGTTATCAGCAGGTTGATTCGAATAGCAGGTCTAATACATGTTCTGTGTTGCAGGACTAATACTAAAGTACCTCTAAAGCAAATTTTATCAGACTGAATATTTAAGCTTTTTTAATGTGAATATATATATATATAAAAGCTCTTTCAGTTGTAAAACATTTTATTGTGGAAATTTGTCTTTAGGCATGTGCAAAGAAAAAAAAAAAAACATTGTCAGTTTATAGAAATGTGAAAATTCTTAAGTAATGAATGAATGAATAAATTATCCAAATCTTTATTATCCATTTTTGGAAGTTAAATATAAGTGATCACCTTAGTTACCATAAAGAAAAGCAGTTCACTCTCAAATTTAAATGCAAACTTATTACTGGCAAGTTTTATCTTAAAAATCAAGTGCAAAAAAAATAATAATAGTATACTTTTTGATTTGGATTGAATTATTATTTGAAATTTGTTTTTGATTTTCACTATTTTAAGATTTGGACTCTTTCTAAAGATAATATATTTGATGCTTTTAGCATCTATGTCTGGAATATATAATCTTTGAATTTTTATTTTATTTTTATTTTTTGAGGACTGGATATATATATACTGAAATAAATAAGGCTACTAAAAACACTTTACTGTGAACAAAAGCTATATTTTTCTAATATAATATTTAAAAGTAAGTTGTAATTTTCACATTTGTAATTTGTATATGCTTTGCCATAGATCCATAGCATAGGTAGATATAATTAAATTTCAATGTATATAATTTTTAGAAGAGAGATGTAAAAAAAGGATAAATTGGTCTTAAGATGATTAGGTTTTTTTATTTCATTTTATTGCCTATTGTTATATCATTGTAATTAAGAACTCTTTTTATCAGATTACATAACATGCATTTAGACAATTTCGGAATTATATAAATAGTCTGATTCATATTTTTTTTCTATATTGATTAATATTTACAAACCTTTATTGCTATAATATATTGATGTATATTTTCTTTGAATGATCTTATTTATAATAAAGTTTATATTGTCTGAAAAATTATAGTGAATGTCTTGAATTAATAAAATTTATTAGTGTTTATTAATGCAAGATATATATATGCTGTATGGTCAAGTTTACTCATTACTAATTAATTTTTAAGAATATAATAAAGTACAATTTAGTTGTTGCTATTTGAATGAAAGTTATTTTTAATCTCTTTTTCATGCTATTGAGATATCACTTTACTTTGAATAGTATGAAGGTAAAACTTGGTTTATTTTTTTTTATATTGTTAAATTGGAATATTAATCAAGAGCTCCAACTAGTAAGATTGGAATGTTTTGAACAATTTTGAAAATTTTATATATATTAGATATTTGTAAATGCTTATATTTATTTTAGAAAATCTACTGATTTGTAATCAGTTTTTAGCATACTTCTTCTATAGAACATTCTTCCCCCCCAAAAAAAATTTTTGTACAAATGTTAGGTATTAATATTTCAGTGTTATCCAGTTGGATGTTCAACCTAACAGTCTTGGCAGACTGAATTTCAAACCAAGTTGATATTGGTTTTGTAAGTTTTCAGTAATGCGCAATAATTGATGGTATATATTTTAAAAATAGGCTTTCATTGAATTTCATGGCTAATTTACTCAAAAGTGCTTATAGTTAATTAAAATAAGGTTGATCAACCTAACAGTCTTGGCAGACTGAATTTCAAACCAACTTGATATTGGTTTTGTAACTTTTCAGTAATGCTCAATAATTGGTGGTATATATTTTAAAAATATGCTTTTATTGAATTTCATAGCTAATTCACTAAAAAGTGCTTATAATTAATTAAAATAGGAAGATGAACAAATGAAGAATGAAATATAAATTTCTTTTACTTGTTAACTAAAACTTGTTTCTTAAAAACCTTGTCTTCATAAACACAAAAATTGTTTCTGCATTTCATTTCAAATACTGGAAATATGGTGACATTGTTTAAATTTCCAGTTTTTAAATTTAAATATAAATAATTATAAAAAGTTTGTTACAAAATATCCAAACACTAAAATATTAATTTGTGGACACATCACACTTTATTTCAAGTTAAATATAACCAAAATTGTAGTTGAAATAAGAAATTATCTGTGGTTTTAGGGCATTATTCATCAAATTAAATAATAGACCCCCCCCCTTTTTAAAAAAAATATTTTACATAAACAGATTTATACATGTCACTGATTGTTGATATATATATAATCTAAATAATGAGCACATATTTGAAGACTAGACATTTTATTAAAGTAATATAAATTTATTCCATTGGAAAGAATATACACCTGGGTTTTGTTTTATGCGGTAGATAGGGTCCTCAGAAAATGTGCACAAAAGAAATCGCACAAAAACAGACTTAACTTATCTTGAAAAATGGGGGATACGTAATGTAATTTTCAAAAATCACATAAAAGCAAAGCAACAACATAAAATTATTTTAAAATTCTCATAAAAAAAAAAAGGAAATAAAATATGACTAATAAAAAATTTCAAATTTGAAAAACATTGATACAAGACAACTTTTTTAACTTTTTTTTTATATTAACTATAGTATTTAATTTTATTCAAAACAATATATTTTTATGTGTAATTTACAATATTTTACATTTTTTCATACATGCACAGTATTTTAATCATTATCGCTATTTGACAATATGCAAGTTCGTTTGTGAACTGGTAAGACATCAGATTCGTCAGAAGAGGAAATGCAACTAGCGCCAACTTAATTATTTTAAATTGTTCTTATAGTACACTTGCCCAAAGTAAAATTTTTTTCCAATCGCTGAGTTCACTAAGCTATCTAAGCTTGAAATTTTTGTTTCCAAAAAAATTCATTTTCTTGAGTGTTTTCCCTCTCCATTAGGTTAAACTAAAAGTTTAAAATAAAAATAAGAACTTAGACTTATGATAATAAAAAGACACCTACTCATCACTGTTGGGCAAAATTTAATTAAAACTAACTATTAAAAATTAAATTCTTATTTTTGTCTTTAATTTTTTAATTTTCAATTCCGTTTAAAAATCAAATTTCATTGTTTCACATCACATTAATTTCAGATCACGTTACGTAATTTTTACATTGTTAATTACAATTAAAAATCAGATTTTAATTTTTAATTGTCAAATTTAATTGTGGCCACCGCTGTTATTCACCTTTTAAAAATAAACTTGCGGACACTAAATGATTAATTGATTACATACTCTTTTTTTAAAAAGCAAAAATAGAATGTGATTTAAAATGCAAAAGCAACAACATGCATAGTATAGACATCTATAACATTTGAACAGATTTACGTTATAATCTTGTAAAATATAATGTGTGCATATAAAATGGGGAAATCCTGATTTTAAGTGAATTATGAACTTCTTTATTGCATAAAATCTATTACAGTACTGTTATAAAGCGCTGATAATGCACTATTACTTTAAATGTAATGTGTGAGTGTGTGAAATGTATAATATTTAAAGTAATAGTGCATTATTGGAGCTCGATTTCTGATCTAATAATTTTTATTACATAAAAGAAAACTGCATACAAAGATATTAAGAAGAAACATGAATCGCATAACTTCAAAATCACATTAAAAAAATCCACATAAAACAAGACCCAGGTGTACAATAAATCTTAATATAATGAATAATATTTCTGTAGTATAATTTTCACTACACCATTCTCATTCATGATAGTGATTGGTTTCTATCCACTTCTAACATTTTGTGGAGGGATGTAATCATAAACATATGACCAAAGAAATGAAAAAAAATTAAAAGCAGATAGAAACCAACTCCGAGAGTGGTGTAGTGAAAATTACACGAGAGAAATATTATTCATTATTGGATAATCTCTAATAATGTATGACTAATAAAAATTATTAAGCCATAATATGTTTGTTAATTTAAGATTTACCATAAAATGATTTCTGCAGTTAATAACATATGCAGACTCACACAAAATTCATAGAGGCATACTATTAATAATAAAGGAGATAATAGCCATTTTGAACCTGGCTTCATGAAACAAAATTAATAATTACTATACCAAATATATCTTAAGGAAAAGCTTCCTGAAATATGTTAGTTTTTATGAACTTTGAAGATAATTCCTATGTTATTATAATTAATGTTTGATTATTGAGTTTTATTAAAGAGGATTTGAACGCAGACTTCCAAGCTCTTTTCAGCTATCCACTCCATCTTAAATAATCGATACACATGACATGGTTCAGTATATTTCAATATATTCATATTTAAATATTGAGTTTTATGTAATAAAAATGAATTTTTTAATAAGGTAATTTTCTGTTTGTATAGAAATCAGAATTTGTCACTGTTAAACTAAGGTTCAAAACAGATTAGATTATAGTATTGATTTTTAATTTATTGTTTATATTTTTATTATTTGTTTTAAACACAAAAACAATAGCACTATAGTTAATTTAAATATAAATACATGTCTTAATCTTTTTGGCAACCAATTTAGTATGCTTTGTGTTGATATTACATTATACTTTTTCCATTGCAGCAATATTTCATTTTATATTTATATGAATTGATTATTTCCAACATCTTTTAAAATATTTTTACTTTTTATTTTGGAAACTTTTCAATTATGTTTTAGTAGAAATCAAGAGTCTATGTATAAGATGCAAATATGCTTATAAATCTTTATATTTGTTTCTCTATTCACAGACGAATGATGACTTTTGAAGCATAGTTGAAAGGCTTCCAATAGTAAAAAGTGCATATAACATTTGTTAAGGTTCGTACAATCATTCCATGTTTAAAAAAAATATGTTAATGATATTCTCTTACAAATAAATGTAAAAGTATTGTTTCCAAAAATTAGCATGCAATTCCCTTGAATATGGCATGAAAAGTTTTTTTAAAAAAAAGCTGCCACTTTTATTTATATATCCCTCACTAGTTGATTTAAGAAATCCCTGTGATGCTATTTTGCAAAATGTGCAATGATCTATATATACATTTATAAATACAATAAATGCAGATATTATAATTAACATATTCTTAATAGAATGGCACTAATTCACATAGAATTTGTGTATGTGTGTATATATATACCATTACCAAAATAGCATTTTTAAAATGTACTTATTTATGTTTCCAACAATAGTCAAATATGTTTAAAAATACATATATACAAGCAACAAAGATTACAAATTATAAAATTATTATATAAAAGCCTTTTTCGGCAAATTATGTTTTTTTGCCCTTTTCAATATGTCTCCACGATTTAAAGTACATACAGCGACATCTATATCAACACATGAGAGAAGACAGATAAACAAATGGATATCTGACACGATCTATTATGTGATTTTTTTTTTTTCTCAATTCTACTACAAAATTACTTTGTTATATATATTGAATGGATATATATCCACATATATTAATTAATTAACTATCCATTCTTTATCCATTAACCACTTATTATTTTACTTAATGGATGTTTTGTATATATTCATAAAAGAATTGGTTTTAATTCTGATTCTTTTTCTGTATAGTAGTTTCCAACAATATATCTCTTAATACTAATGATGATCAGAAATTGTGAGAATAAAGATATTATAATATTATACTACCTGGTATCCATTATTGAACCTTAGAATAGATAGATAGCTTTGGAATAGAATAAAAAATTTGTTCTTATTTTATAAATATATACATTTCTAAAAATTTTCAACATTTTAACTAGGTTAAATCCTATTCATTACTCTAAGTACCATACACTTATTATTTTTTTCAATATATATATTACAAATTTATAAGGGTATATTTTTTAACATTCATCTACTTACATTATGTTAGACATTAGTATATTTTATATAATTCTTCATCTAGATTTGGTGTTTAATGAAGTATAATTACAAAGTATTATATAGGGTATATCATTTTGTTTTACTCATCTGCCTCCTTTTATCTATGCGCCTTTATTTGATAATTTTAGTTTATGAATTAAAGTGCTCTTATCAATTAAAGTACATTTTTAAAACTTCAAACATATGGAAAAACTATACCTGTGACTTCTGGAATGAATTTTTCTGAAAATAGGCTTCATTTGTTAGGCTGAGTGTTAATTTTTAATACTCATTTAAATGCTTATTGAGAGAAATTTTCTGTATATTTATGCATATTGAAATATACAAGATAAATTTGAATAAAAAGTAGTAAATATGAAATTTACATATATAATCATATTTAAAATACATTCACAAAGAGGTCATCTAGATTTTTTTTAAGCAAAGGTTGTTTATAATTTTCTCTAAATGTCATGGTCCACATGCTATACATTATAATGTAATAAAAATAATTACAAATAATTAGGGATTGCTATATATTATATTATAATATAATGATAATAATTACAAATAATTAAAGCTATCCATCATTTTTCATCAAACATCTTTGTAAATTGGATTATTTTCTCTCTCTCTATTTTCTGAAAATGCTGTAAACATCTTCATTTTGTATTTCCCTTTTTTAAAGATAATAATGTTAATTCTTATAAAATACAAAGCTGAGGAATGTTAAACATGTTGGAAATTCATCAAAACTGATGTAATTAGTTATATCTTCAGTTCATCCAGGTCAGAATTTATTTCTGTATGATGCCTGACAGTTCTATGGAAAATTTGTATGTTTTTAATTGCAAATTAATTTCATTTTTGTTCTTGAATGAATCAAATAATGAATCAATGGCTTCTAAAAATGCTTCTATTATTATTTCACCATCTGCAAAAGATTTCCTTTGTTAACATATAACTCAAATGAAATGATGCAACTATTGCAACTTTAAATGTATAAATGGGTTTCATAATAAAATATGATAGTTAGCTGATTAATTGTGACTAAAATATTTTTAACATTTATTTGCACAATTCCGCTTTTTAACAGAAAATCTTTGCCAAAATCTTCGTTCATGATTTTAAAATGTCTTTCAACATTTATTTTTTTTGGAATCAGTATACTTACATGATATATATAATACAGACATTTTGCATTTACTGTTGTGAATAAAAATTGTTCTCCTTGTTCTATATCAGGGGTGGGCAAATAGTGGCCCGCTAAGAGTTTTTATGTGGCCAGCTTAAGACAACCATCAGAAAAATCTGCCTTGAACCGAGATTTCTTTTCCATGCGTCACCGAAGATTCGTCTAGTATTTTCCACTAGGATGGCCACATTAATACACATTTGCAGTGTAGAAACGATGTGCAGTGCTTTTCCAGTTGATCTGGTTAGCAAATACACCTGGGTCTCTTTTTACGCGGACTTATTTAACACTATTTTGAAGTTACGCGATTTATGTTTCACTGGAAAGTCGAATTCCGATAATGCGCTATTACTTTAAATAATAAATTCCATGCACTTACGTTATATTGAAAGTAATAGCATATTATTGGAATTCGACTTTCATCTTAGTAATTTCAATATTTTCAGTGCTTTATAATAGTAAGATTTTATGCAATAATGAAATTAAAATCATGGTTTCCACATTTTATGTATACACACATTAAAATTTACAAGATTATAAAGTAAATTTGTTCAAACATTGTGCGTGTTAATTTTGCATTTTAAATCACATTCTGTTTTTGCTTTTTAAAAAAGAATGTAATCAATTATTAATCATTTAGGGTCCACAAGTTTATTTTTAAAAGGTCAGTAATAGCAATGAAACAAAATTTGATTTTTAAACTGATTTGAAAATTAAAGACAAAAATAAGAATTTAATTTTTAGTTGTTAGTTTCATAAACAATTAATAAAATCATCATCTCAAAGATTAATTACTAATTACGTTGTCACCAGAAAACCATTGACACAACATGATTGTGAAGTTGGTGCTAGTTGTTTGCAAACGAACGTGTTTTTCGGCAAATAGCTATAATAATTAAAACGTGTATAAAAAAATGTAAATTAATGTACTGTAAATTATGCATAAAAAATATATTATTTTGAATAAAATTAAATATTATAGTTAAAAAAAGTTTGCCTTGTATCAATATTTTTCAAATTTGGAATTTTTTATTAGTCATATTTTATTTCCTTATTTTTTTTTTGCGCGAATTTTAAAGTAATTTTACGTTGGTGCTTTGCTTTTACTTGAATTTTGAAAAATCACAGACCGCACCCCCCCTTTTCAATGTAAGTTACGTCTATTTTTGTGCGATTTCATTTGCACGTGTTTTCTGAGGAACTTATCTATCGCGTAAAATAAGACCCAGGTGTATATACATTTCCAACTTTTGTGAAACTATGAACTCTCCGAAAAAATATAAAATTGGTGATGAATGTCATGTGTTTAATGAAGAATGGACAAGCAAATATTTCTTTGGTAATACAGGGAATAAAGCAGTGTGTTTATTGTGTCATGAAAAAAAGATGCGGCCCTCTGCTAACCTTCGTTTCCACAAAGTGGCCCCTGATGCGGCCCTCTGCCAACTTCTGCGCCCCCTGAGCCAAAACAATTGCCCACTCCTGTTATTAAAATTTTACATCTTTTCTTTGCACTTATTTTAATTAAAAAAACATTATGCTCTCTTTTTAAAATATGATAAAGTACTATTTTGTGCAACTGTCACAACAAAAATATAGTTATTGGCTTTGCAACCAATTGAACATTATTGACTGTTGCTTATTGTGTCTTGCATTGCACACTAAACATATTCAAGCTGATGAATTTATAATCAATTTATGCATTATTTTGCATTTTCAATAAAGATATTGTCTTATATCGGCCAATCATAGGCTAGTTTGCCTTATTATATACATAGCCGCCTCAATTGTGAAGAGCCTGTTCTCACCTCTAGGAGCCAAACATGTGCATAAAATAAATTTTCTTTTATGTGTAGCTATTTATTCTAATTTAATGTAACATATATTACTATTATTTTTATTTAATTCAGACAATCACTCTAAATTAATTGGTGGCCTATTGATAGACTGCAATAGATGCCTTGACCACTACTTTAGAAAATACTAAATTTGATTTGTTTCCATCATATAGTTTACTGTAAAGATTATTTCTCTTGGGATTATCTTATATATTAGAGATTGTAAAAGTCATTAATTGATATGCAAAAATTCTGAACTGAGTTTCAGTAATGGCTAATACAATAGAAAATCGGTTTTGTGTTAATGCACATGTGTTTAAATCTATTGTAAATAGTTATTCTTTTAAATTATGAATATAGGACTATGATCCCAAATAATTATTTTTTGTTAAGGCATGTCTCATTTTGATTATTTAAAAAAATAACCGGTTTTTTAGATTTTTTTTTGAAAAATCATTGATTAATGGTTAGACAATTGATTTTTTAAAAAATTATTATTTATTCATTCCTTAACCATTCAGTTTTATTTTGATAGTAAATTTAATTTTAAAAAGAAAAATGTTACAAGAAAGTCCTTATTGATTTTTTTGGGGGATAAATTTAAAGTTTTTTTTAAATTATATCTCCTTCAAATTAATGCACTGCTAAAAATTAAAAAGAGAAAATCTTATTCCATATGTATGTCTCTCATACCAGATAAGGAAATGAGTGAAGAAAAAAAACATTACTTTAAGATTATTAGTACCAAGCAAATGTTTTTTTTTTTTTTGACAATTGTAAAATATTTTAATAGAATTGTAGCATAAGGGAATATCAAATATATATATGTCAATATAAACAATATTGTAGATAAAGAAATATATATATAAATAATGTTTGTCAACAGATATTACTCATATATAAATCGACACAGTGTGTTCACTTTTTACACATTTGCAACATTATTATGGAAATTCATTTTGATATTCTTCCTCTGACAGCAAAGGGAAGAAAACAATTTTTTTGAAATTTTGACCAAGTAAAACAAATTTCTAATGTTAATATATATTCTTGTCATCACAGCTATTCTTACCATATGATTATTACATTGTAGAGTAATATGAATGGACTGCTCATTAGCATGTAAAGGGTCAACAAAATGTTATGATTATTCATCTCAAAAGCCTGATAACTCTTGATTTAGAACTTGCTTTTATGAAAAACATTGTATTTATGGTTTTTATTTACTCTATTGGTAAGAGAAGATAGAAAATTATAAGAATTTCTAAATTTCAGAGCTAGATTATCATTCAGTAATGATTTTTCTAACTTATAGATTAATTTCAAAATTATTTTAATGAGTTGCAATAACTCTTACATCATAAATGAGATTTTGTCAGACTTAGTGAAATTAGAAGATAAAACAATTGATTAAAAAATGAATATTATTATAAAAGATCTAATATTGTGAGGAATTTATTATACAGAAAATATAGAACAATATTAAGAGAATTGATGATATATTTGGTAGAATAGTAAGAATAATTGGATGTTTATCGGAAAGATTTTGTGATGATAGCATTTTACTTGTAAATATATGTTGGATTTTTTGCAGTATTTAGGTATAATTATTAAAATATTTTGATAATACATCATTTAATTTCCCATACCACTCTATGGCACTGTTGCTAGTGAAAAACAATTAGATATAAAGTTACCGGGCTGTTTTGAAATTTTGTTTGATTTATGGTTTTTTTAATTTTTGGATTTGCTTGATTTTGATGATTTTTTTAGTCGTTAATGTTGTTGCTTTTTTTGTAACTGGTTTGATGTATATTTCTTAAAAATAAAATAATGGGGTTTTTTTTATTTTATTTTATTTTATTTTATTTTTTTTGGCTTTTTAAAATATTCGGTCTTTTTTTTTTATTTAAAAAACAAACATTTCTTTTTGTTTCCGGTCTTTTTTTTATATTTTTTTTAAAGAAACTTTTTTTTTTTATTGTTGTTCCAAGTTTTTTTGAATATTGTTTTTGAAGAAACTTTTTGGTATTTTTTATCGAGAAACAACAAGGCTTTCTCGACAGATCTCTCTAAGACCTGTCATCATATTCCTTACGGCATTTTGACACCTTTCCAACTCAACTGTAATACACTTCACTGTAAGCTGATCCCGGCTTCAATAAGAATAAATTAGTCGTACTGCTTATGAAAAAGTGATCCGGCAGCCCTCAAAGCCCGTTCCATGAGCGAGCGAATGGAACCCCTTCATCGACATTCCATTTCAGATGTTCGACAACGCTTTAATTTCATTCAACCATCACAAAGACAGTTATTCTGGGTGGGTAAAATATTTTTTTTTTTTGGGGGGGGGGTTGAAGGAAGCCCTCCACATCTGCTTCTGTAGCAGGTAAATCTCAAAACTACAATGCAGAACGGTCGTCTGCCATTGAACTGTTTTGATCTCGAAAAAGTCTCAGAAAGTGTGCGACTTGATTGTGAACTTTGCCGAATCATGTTTTCCACTCCTCATTTCGTGAATTCTGACCCCTGACAATGAAAGTAGGGGCGTTTGACAATTCGTTACAATTTTTTTATGAACTCACATCAATTCCTATACATTTAAGCCAAAAAAAAATAATCAGTTCTAATATACTTTTCGTCATTATAACTACAGAAACCTTCATATCATACACTATACAATAGTCAAGAGTAATGTCTATAGAAAGTGTCACATACTCGTTGCTAATAATGTTCAACATGCTAGAGATGTTGGGGTAAGGGTGCACTTCAACATCTTAGTGTTTGAACAGTTTAGAGGCCATAAGATCTATGAGCTACTTGTAAACAGCATATGTGCTTTAGTGTAGAAACAGCACCATTGGATGGTGTGGATCAAATAGACTATGTATTACCAATATTTTTTTAGGTAAAATCAAAGTTTATTTAAACTTTCCAAATACATTTAACTATTAATAATACACAATTAATGTGTATAACACAATGCTTTGAATGATATTTTGCCATCAGATGTTGCTATCCTGATCCAATGACAATATTAATATGGAGATTAAACTGGTGACCTTTTGATTTGAATATTGAATTTAAAGTGATATTTTAATCAAGTAAGCTATTCTGTCAAAGGCAATAGTGAGTGGGGTTTTTTAATATATAATTTGAATTTTTACTTACAGTTTATAAAATTTTATTAGAGTTCTATATTTTTTAAGTTGACTCGTTATTAGTTTTTTGAATCAGTTTTTTCTTTATTGATGATTTTTTTAATATTTATCTTTTTGAGTTTCTGTCTTCATCACTATTCTATATCTTGTGGCAAGCAATATTATTGTAGGCAAGCTAATTTGTTTTTCCAAAATTAGAATTTAACAGGCAGTGATTATAAATTAGTTAATTATTTTCCAAACTTTATGATTTTGCAAATAATTGTGAAATTTTTTTTCTTAGTGCTTATATGATTGGAAGAAGAGAAGCATTCCTAAAGATGATACCATAGCTGATCATTTAAACATATTTATTTATTTATTTTTTGGTGGATATCAGAATTTTAAATATGCAGATGAGTTAAGATAATATTGATAATTGTATCTGTCATTGTGATATCTATTCTTGACTAGTTTCAACTTTCAAATGCAGGTGAATTATTTTCTTTTTCTCACTCATTTTCTATCTACTCTTTCTTATCTGCAATTTTAGTAAAATGAGTATTACATCCAATACTTCTTTTTATCTGCCTAAGTAATTGTGTACTTTGGGAAACCTGTTGTTATCTAATCTGTTCCATTAAATACTTGATAATTGGTTGTATTGTCAAAGCTGTTTTTAATTGAATCATGCTTTTACTTTGTATGAATCCAAATATTTTATAATTTGTGTTCACAAATTTGATTTACAACAATTTTACTTTGTATATTCAGCTTTAATAAATTTTATTTTTAATACACATGTAGTTGTAAAATGCATTTGTTTATGTTCCACATTACAGATATTGTAAAAATTAATATTTGAAAGTTGTGAACAATACAATTCTTGCCTCAGTTTCTTCCCTTTGATTTTAATAAACATATTGGTTTTAATAAGGATCAGTATTATTTTATTATTTTAATTCTGTATAACTATTTTAGATTCATCTCTAAATAATTAATGAAAGACAGACATTCTTTTTGCACAACTATTTGTTAAAAAGTAATGCTGATATTCATAGTTATTTTTATGATCTTAATGATATTTATCATTTGATAATGTATAATAATGCTAATTTTTTGATAAGAATTGAATCTTCTTCCTCACATTTTTTTTTTTTATTAAACATATATTTGTCCCATTGAAGCTTGGTTTAACACTAGCATGGCTAATAATATATTATTCAAATGTTCTTATAGACATTTTGGTGTCATTATATATATTGAACCAGATGGTGTTGTAGATCGATTGAGAAACTTCATCTAGCATACAATTTTTTACTCTTTAATAAAATAGCAATTGTGAAACAATATTGCAAACTTTTATACATACAAAATATATTATAAAATTATACATTCGATCTATACCACTGCAATTTAAGTATTGCTCCACACTGCGCCCCTTAGGCAGAAAAGCATAATACCCAAAAGGTACCCATGCCCAAGCCAGAGCTATATAAAAAATACATAATTGTGGCTACCTTTCAAGGACACAGATCTTCTCAGCTGCAAAATTCAACACCTATCATTCAAAGCACTTTTTTGTTTCAAAGTAAAACTTCAGACGCCAGTTAATTACCCTAAAAGATAATTAACATACCTTGAATGATTGGCAAACTAATTTAGTGCCTAAGAAATCTCCACTAGCTCAATCGAAAGAATAATATAATATATTACTGCTTTAATTAATGGTAAAAGAATTGACTCACAAAATATTAAGTTTTACAGATAATTTATTTTAACGAAATGTTTACTATTATAATTTAAAAATTATTATTATAAAATCTTAATTAACTTAAACAACAATTTTTTTTATATCTACATGCAATCTTAATAAATCATGCAATATAATATAACAAAAGATCAATAAATAAAGACAAAACATTTAAAACACTCATATCAATAGTTCATTTTATTCATTCTATAGAGTTCATTGGTTTTTCTGACTCTGGAGGCTTCAAATTATTGCAATGGCTACATTAATATCAGAAATGGAATAAGAAAATATTATTCATTACCTATAGGATTTTGGAATGTGTCAACTTCTTGCTGTTTGCTGCTTTATGTGAGTTTTTACTAACCGGTTAGATTTTACGCCTTTGTGAAGGGTCCTATGATTGCTATTTCATGTTACTATTATTCAAGACAGTTAGATATCTCTGGCAGCTTCAAATTATCAGACAGGCATTACTTCGATCGGGCAGGTTGCTGATGTTCCATCGAACTAAGGCTGGAATCTGGCCGTATGCTTCTGACGACTGCTAACATTGTATTGTTATGAAAAAACACTGACTCTGGATATGTGACAATATTGATTGAAGACTGATTGTAAAAACTGATTAAAACGTGAAAAACTGGCTATTTATGTGATGTCCTGTTGTCATTTTTTTAATTAGTTTCTATACCCGCCAGCTATATCTGTTGGTGAAAATTTGTCCACTGCTTTTGATTAAATTTTTGATAAGACCCTTAAAATGATCTACTGATGATTCAGATAACTGGATGACAAGTGCTGAATGAATGGATTAAAAGAAAACCTTTTTTTTTTTTTTGACATGAAGTTGCATTATCTTCCATACACACATATTTCAAGAACATATCTGCATAGTGCACATTAGTACAATTTACACATGCATATATATTGTACATTAGGATTAAAAAAAAATTATTATATATACTAAGTGAAGATAGTTTTTTGTACATTTATAGTATAATTTTTATTAACAGAAACAAGCTAAATTTTCCTCTATAGAAATCCATTATAATTCCTTGCTTTTTATAGGATCTTGCTTTATGATGAGTTTTGGGAAACCAATTCTTTTCACTAAATGAGTAAAGGTATATTTGCTGACCACAAAAAAGTTAAATTCACAAATGCTAATTCTTTTTACATGGTTTATTGTTATTGTTATCATCATCATCATCATCATCATCATCACCACCACCACCATCATCATCTTCTATCAAAGGACTTTATTCAATAACTTAAGAAAGGTTACACAATTTTTTTTACACATTATTCTTGATTATTATACAGGCAGACAATTGTTTGTAAAACTGGCAGAGGTATAAAAGTTCACATATGTGCAGTAAGTTGTTTAATCTCCTGATTAAAGTTCAAAAGTTCACTATCATATAATGTTTTTTCAATGATGGCAAGTGGTATCTTTTTCATTTGACATTTCTAAATCTTTTGTGATTTTTCCTATTTTTTATAAGTTTGAAGGTAACTGCAATAGAGACCAGGTGTCAGTGAATGTTGTGTGATTTGTTATTCTTTTATCTCTTTCACGTATACTATCCAATTTATTTTTGAATGTGTTAGGGTGCCTTCTTGGATTATTATTGTACATGAATTTACACCTTGTACACCATAAGGCATAGAGAATGAATATACTGATTCTTATTTCAGCAAAAACTCCTTTTTTGAATGAGTCAAATAGGCAATTCATATTTATTTTTTTATTTTTGAATAATGTGTTTATTACTGAACAGATGCTATTTAGTCCTAGACATGAGAAAAAAATATGATCCTGTGTTTCTGAGTCTCTGTGGCAGAGGTTACATAAATTGTCTACATTTTGGCAGTTCCTTCTATATTTTAAAAAATGTTGTGTGGGTAGTGAGTCAAGGTTAATTTTAAGAAGAAAATCAAAATATTTTGGTTCAAGTGACCAGAATTTAAATTTATGGCATAGTTGTCTATTGGTGATATTAAGTACAGTTTTTTCATCAATTTGTGAAGGGTGTAAAAGCAAATGTATTTCCCAGTACTTAAATTTATTTTGAGTTGGATTAAAATTCAAGTTTTTTATAGATAGTAATGATGCAAGTAGTGTCTTCAGGTATCCTTGTATAGGAGGTGGTTTATCTGTGGGGGTGATTTTACAGGCTATTTGTAGATATGGGAATTTTTGTGCACATGCAGAGATTATGTTTAATGTTTTTTTGGATTCTGAAGGTATAAAATGAATGAAGTCCCAGACCATTTTGTGAAAGTGGATTTTTTAGCCGTTTTACAGATATTTAGATTACTTTTTCCCCCACAAGAGTTTTCTGCAAAGTGAGTCTATTTTATTAGTGAATGCTTTAGTATAAAGTATTGTTGGAGTGTAATAAGTGATTTTTGTCATGATTAACATATTAAAAAGTGCTATCTTTGTGTACAGTGAAAGGTAGGCTTTTGTTAGTGAATTGACTATAATTTCTACTTTATTTGCAATACTTTTTTGTATAAATAGTCTCATTGGTGAATGACGCAGATAGAAATGGAAACCAAGAAATGGGTTAGGTTTACCTTTAAAATGTTTTGTTATACTGCTGTCAGTGAAAATTTGCCAGGCACAAGATTTCTCCATGTTAAATGTTAATTTATACTCATTTGTATAATTGGAAAGTATCTTTAGAAGTTTGGGAATGTGTTTTTGAGATGTCAAAAAAATTGCAAGATCATCCATGTAAGCTATACATGAGATGTTAGTATTTAAGCAGGGTACATAAATTCCAGGTAATTCATTTTCTATGATTTTAATTAGGGGATTTATGTAGGCAGTAAATAACAAGGCACTAAGAGGGGATCCTTGTGGGATGGATTGATGAGGTACTATTGGTGGTGAAGTTTTTCCATTTAGAGTAATGTATATTTCACTGGTTTATTAATAGGTTAGCAAGTAGATTTAGGTAGGCTTTTGGTACTGTGTATTGTTCTAGAGTTTTCAGTAGTGTATTTATTGGTATCGTGTCAAACGCTGCTTCTATGTCTAGTTGAACAACTATAGGACTGTATTTTTTGTTGTTTCTTATTGTTTCTATAGTTGTTTTGAATAGAAAAGCTGCCTGTCCAGTTGAAGATTCCTTTTTAGCAAATTGCATTTTTGATAGTTTTGGTATAATATATGGCTCTATTTTGTCTTTAATTACTGATTCTATAATTTTTATTCCAAGGGAGGACATTGAAATTGGATGTAAGTTTGTTATTGATGAAACCATTTCTTTTTTTTTCATAAATGGTACAAGCGATATTTGATAAAGACCTGGTATTCTATATATGTCTTTAGTTAAAAAATTTGTAAGGTTAGACATATACTGAGCTGTAATTTTATTAAGATGAGAATATACGAACTTGGGAATCCCATCTATTCCAGAATGGCATGAATCTGGCATTGACTCTATTTTTTGTACAAAATCATTAGAAGCAAATTGAATTTCTTTTTCTGGTCTGCTGTATAAAAGTTGTGATGGATCTAAGGGAGGATTTTTTTGAAATTTATCTTTAAAAAATGAAAATAATTGCTCCAACATGAAATCTCCACAAACAGTATGTGATTGTATTTTTATGGCTGATGGTACTCGAACTGGAGAGGGGTGACCTAATGCCCATCTGATGTAATTTCTGGTTAAGATGTGAGGCTTGTTTAAGTATACTTTTCTTTTTTTGTGGCAATATATTCTTTAAGCTGTTCTGAAATTGATTGATATGTTTTTTTTAATGCTACTAATCTGGGGCGATCATAGTTAGATTGTGATGTTGTAATAATTTTTTTATAAGTGTCATCCATAAGGTTTAAAAGTTTAGTTGGGGATGGTGTGGTCCTGGTAAGATGGTTAATATTAAATGATAATATATTGACAAATGCACACCATGCTTGGACTGGGTCCATTTGTATATTTTTTATCTTGTGCAGATAGATATATATTTCTGAGAAGAGCAATTCTGGAGTGCATGATGGAAGAAGAACTCTGATGGTTCTTCCAGTAATTATTGTTGATCTGACATTGAAATTAAGTTCCTGAGATACTATGACCACGACATGATTAGATAGAGGGGAGTTCTTTAGAAAAATGTTCATCATGTTATGCAATGATGGAGAATAGAAGACTAGATCTATTAATGATGAAAATCTTCCATTATTAAATGATACAGCTCTCTCTGGCAGAAATCCTCTCCCACTCATCATGGGAAATGACAGATGATGAAGCCATTTATTGGTAAATTTTTCGTATGACATGTTAAAGTCCCCTATAAGTAATACTGGATGTGCTGTGTTCACAAATTTGGAGTTCAGAATTAGGATTAATCTATTTATAATGATGGGGCCTGGAGGGGATATATACAATTGCAATGTTTAGTGTTATAGCTTTGTGGTGAAAAGTGATAATTAGTATGTGCGCGTCAATATATAATATTTCAATTGAGTTGAATGGGCAGTTTTTATCGATGATGATGCCTGTTCCTGCTGATGGTTTGTCAGATGTATTTGAAAACGCTATAAATCCTTTGCTATTTAGTTTGTTTGATGGATTAATTTGCAATCCACTGTAAATTTTTGTTTCTATAACACCAAGTATGTGTGGTTTAACAATGTCATACCATTTAGTAAGAAGATCAATTTTTTCAAGAGAGTTTAACCCTCTGACATTAAAAACTCCTATATTAAGGTTCATTTAGTGTGTGTTTACTCTATATATTAAACAAGTCTATATCATATCTTAATTGTATATCAAAAAAATAATCAACAATAAATGTGAGCAAAAACTCATATTGACAAATAAAAAAAAGACAATTTTACTATATATGATTTGTACAGGATTTTGAATTGTATCACCTGGTCTCATTTGCTTTATTGCTATTGTTTTTTTGTATATTGAAGCAGTCGGATCTGAGTTCGATCCTAGCTTCATGTTATTTACCCTAATACTAACCTTAAATTTCCGATGCAATGGGGCTTTATACGTTCAATCAACGCTAATTTCCATAATGATAACTTATTTCAAATGCGTAGCAAAATTAATTAGTTTAGTTTAAAATTGATCAATTCTCTAAATAAATTCATGATAAAATATTCATGAATTTATATATATTAAATTGCGTGGATTGTGCGTATATATATTTGTAAATATTAAATATATATAATTGTTCGAAAGTTTCATTGCGTCGGGAATATTTGTTTTTTTCACCTTTAAATACCCTTTAAATAATTTGTAAAGTTTTGTGATTAAAAGCTACATTCCTTCGATAAGCTTTAAAATTCTTAAAAACAATAGTAAAGTTTTATGTATTGGAAAAAGATAAAGATTCATTTTTCTAATTAAATTTTTTTCAAATCTTAAGAATTCATTTTCAATTAGAGAAGGAATTCAAGCTAATTAGTTTGAAAGCCTTATCGAAGGAATGTATTTGAAAACAACTAATTATAAAAAAAAACAATTGATAATAAAATGAGCGCTAGCCTTAAGGCAGCTGGACAATATATATAGCCCTGAAAAGTCAGGAGGGAAAAAAGGCTAATCTTTGTTGTAAAGTAGTACAGTGAACTCTGTGCGTGTTAAATTGTATTCATCATGATAGAGGGCTAGAACATCAGGAATCTGGCTACGGTTCCATGAAGTCCCTAGAAATCTTCAATAGTGCTGCTGAATCTTTCCGGGCCGATCAGCCTGCTAAAATTATGGAGGCTACTAAAATGCTGTTCCAATAATCAATCAATGGTGCCTACATTTTCAACAACTTGGAGGAGTAACTTAAGGACAAGCACGGAAGGGTAATATATTTCTATAATGAACGTTAAACTTTCTGGCCAGTTCGAACTTTATTTTACTCCCCTCCTATTTAAGAGCTCTTTATTCTTTAATGTAACATTTTTATAAAACCTTTTATTCATGCTACTGTAAATCTATCTCGTAATTGTTTAAATCTCTAGTCTTTTAACTTTATCTTTTCTTACTTGGCGGTTCATTTAATATATATATTTGTGTGCTTTATTAATGTCGTATTTAAAATTGTATGCCAATAATCTTTCAACTCGATGAGCTCCTTTGTTCTATTTGCCTCACGCAAATAATATAATATAAATTTTAAATAGTTATTCTCGCCCATTAGAACAAAATTTATAAGTTCTATTAATCATCGAGTCGAAAGAAAATATTACATGTTTACTATTTTTATAATTGACTAATAATAAATTATTAGCTCCGTTTTCACCTATGTCCCCAGCTCCTAAGTTACAAGTGTTTATATACTCACAAAATGTTAACATATTGATTTCTTGTTCCACTAATATATATATATTTATTCGAATATAACCTTAAATGTTTTTATTGCAAAAAGGGTCGATAAAGGGTTAAATGTATTTTAATTCCACTTTTGTTATTTTATATTAATATTCAGGAAGGGCACGATATTAGGGCATAATTAATATAGTTTATAAATGTTTTAAAATAGTTCGATAAAAGCTCGTTTGACTTTAATTAATTGGTCAAGTCATCACATAGAGCATTCTACATGGGTTTTATTTTTCAACGATGACTATCAAGTCATCATCATCAAACGTTGCTGACGTAGGGCCATCTTCCGCTCCGTTAGGCTGGTTGGTGATCATATTCTCTTATTTAAATTTCTAGAGGAAGAAAGTACTTCCTTTCCTATTCATTAGTCAAAGGGCGTATGACTTGCCAAATGCAAGCCGCCATAGGACTTCGATCATCGACTAGCGATCATCTTTCAATTTTACTCTCTGCCTTGTAATTCGTCAGTACCGTGCATCTTTGTCCCGGTAAAACCCGCTCCGTGCTCGTAATTCGTGATGAAGTGATTTAAATTAAAGTCGAACCAATTCTCAAATATATTTAGTTTAAATCAGTTTTCAAATCAAGATTAAAGTTATGCCTTAAAATACGTTTTGCTCTTCATGAATAGATTTCCGAATGTGAAAATAAATCTCACATTCCACCGTAATAAAATTAGAACAATCATTTCCGTTCTTAATGAATACCTTTATCTGCCTTTATATTTCTCGTTGGGGGCATAGACATAGAATCCCATGTTGTGTAATACTTGTTGGCATATGATAAGGACCGCCACTCTTATTATATTTATCAATTCTTTTAAAGACTAGAGGTAATTAATGCATTCTATATTTTGATTGAAACAAAACAAATTATTCTTATTAAATATTTTCTAACATACTTGGTTTCTCAGTTCATCATTCTTTTATAATTATTTAAATATTAATACTCGCTGTCTGTGTTGGCAACCCGAACATACATATGATTCGATTTAAAAGTAGTCAAAGTTAATTGATATTCGTGTCAGTAAAAGGGTCTCTAGTCCTCACCAACCATTGAGCTAGTTCTTGGCGCATGGCACTGTGCCGTCAATTTCTGCTATCTGAGCTGTTGGGTTGGGTTTGAATTCAGTTTTGGTTCAGCTGAGTTTGAATCCGATTTGACTTGCGGTGGTGGTGGGTTTCGACCGGTACAATATAGTATTATCAATATTGGTATAATTATTGCTTACCTCTTCCATAGGACTATCTTCTGTTGATAATGATACTTTATCAGAATTTTTTTGATGTTGAGCAGTTTTAGCTTTAATAGTTTCAGATGCTGCAGGAGGCATTTCACCGTCGCTACTTTCATATTCCAAAATCTTTACTTTTTTTATTTTTTTTGGAGGGCAGCCTGGTTTTTTTTTTAATTGAGGAGTGGCAGGAACTACCTCAGCTGGATAGATAGCAAGAGTCTCCATTATGACCGGAGATGTTTTGTTAAGGGGGGGTGGGTTTATAATATCAACCATAGGATTTATTATATCATTTTCAAGCTCAATTGATTGTGGAGTTATTTTTCCACTATCGCTAATACTATTTTTTTATTCTCTTCTGATATATGCTTCGGAACAAGAAATTCTTCAGCTATCAATTTGACTTGTTGACAAGAGTTAATTTTTTTTGGACATTGGTGAGTGCGGGATGCTCTCATATTGCATTTAGTGCAGTATAGCTTAGGGCAGTTGTTGATTAAGTGACCACGTTCTTTACAATGAAAGCATTGTGGCTCGAGTCCGTTTATAATTAAAAATAATGTTGCCTCTTGGTCTGTTATTTGCATAGGGATATTTTCAGGATTTATATTTTCTGGCAATTTCACTCTAAATGTATAACTGTTACCTAGCATAGGTACTGGTGTGTTTTTAATGTACGTGGGCTGAAAATTTATCACCTCTTCGAATGGCTCCATTAGTTTAACGAAATTGCACTGGAATAGTCAAGGTATGCATTTTTTAAGAGGGCTATGATTTTCTCTATTTGGGTTAACTACGATTAAGGCGTATTGATCCAAGGTTTTAACTTCTTTTTTGAAATTCACTTTATTTTTCTCATTATCAAATTCAATTACTATATAGCGTGGATTTGGATGGTCTCCAATGCGTACGATCGAATACCATAGATTTTTTTATTTATTAATGATTTCAAATAATAAATCTTTATGGAATCTATAGAGTGAACAATTCTTCTGTTATTGCTATTACAATTGAATGGTCCATAAAAAAGCGTTTGAATGAATTAAAAAGATCCTTTAGGTATGGTCTGGTTGAAAACTTCCGTAATTTTTTTAAGGCTGTCATTGGTCCAAGCTTCTTGTGTCTTGATTGTATCAGTATCCATTGTTTTAGGTTAAAAATCTAATTTCCAAAGATCTCCAATGGTTGATTGATGAAATCTGGGTGTTTGTTGCACTCTCATTCTGCTAACCGTTTGCGATTCATCCCCCCCCCACTCCTACAGAAGAAGATTGCTTTGCTACTTGAGCATAGGAATTTTTGACAGTCTCTATATTGACGGACATCTTGACTGGACACTGACTTTCAGCGTCCATTTTAAATATCCGATGGGATTATTATATTTTTTTGCAGTTCAGATGACTGAAGTTCTCTCTATAATTAATGGGAATTTTTTTTACCTATTTTGAACTATAGATTGTAAGTAATCCACTGGTTTTTTTTAGCACGACGTGAATGAATTTGTAACTCAAAGTGACCTCTGGTGACTCTCTATCATCATCATCAATAATAATAATAATAACAACAATAACAGCAACAACAACAACAGCTACAGCAACACAACAACAACAACAATAACAGCAGCAACAGCAACAATTTAAAATATAAAAGCGTTTTAAAGTGAATATATAAATTTCAGATCTAATGAGAATGTGGATCGAAGCAAATTCTAACAGTATCTGACTTTTTATCAATTTTAATAATTTTGAATTTTTATTGAGATGCTAGAAGGAAAAGTTAACTAAAACATAAGGATTGGACTGTAAATGCTAGTTTTTTTTATTTTAAATATAATTGAAAGAAAAATATAAAAAAATGAGCAATTCAAGTTCCAAAAACAAACATTATTATAATTTAGGCCTGGGTGGCACCTCAAAATCCTTTTTTTTTGAAGAATTTTGACGAATCATAGAATTTAAAGTGCTAAAAACTACACTAGTGTGTAATATGTCATTATTTTCGTTATAGAATCAGCTTTCCAATAGTTTAAATTTTTTTTTTAATGTATGACAAAATTTGCTTTTTTTTTTAAAAAAAAAGGATTTAGTAAAAGGAGTTCTTTACTACTGTAGTCTGTGAGTTTAGAATTTGAAACGATCTTATATTCAGCTTCAAAGCTAATATTTTCTATTTTTATATAAATAATGCTATAAAATAATACTTTGTTTTTTTGTAGAATAACAGTCCATTTTGTGCTTTGATATATATATAACTCCTTATGTTTAGAGTCTAACTAACTATAAATCTGAAATTCCAGAAGTAATATTTTATACCACCTATAAGTATATATATATTTTGCCATATAAATAATTTATAATGATGTATAATAATGATTTGTTTCATGCTCTAGAATAGGCTTGTTTTGTGCTCCAATGTATGTATCTCCTTTGGTTTTCTGCCTACTCTATAAGAAATTTTATCTATATTTTTTTCAATCTCATTATTTTCTACATGTTTGTAAAAATATTAAATTATATTTTTTGTAAGTAATGATTATAATGAAAAATCACATTTGTTTTATTATCATATCTGGTGCTTCAGGCAGTAGTATTTCATGTCTTTATAGTATATATCTGAACCATATAACTTTGTCATCTACATATAACAATTATATTTAATTTTTTTTGCAGTCTGTAGGTATTTTTTCTATTTTTTTATATTAAAATATTTTTTTGCAAGTGTTTTTCTAAAATAAAGCTATTTACATAGTAAACTATTAGGAATTTCCACAAAGGCAAATGAAATGTAGGACAGATAATAAGAAGCATCAATATTGTGATTAAACACTTTAATATTTTATATTGCACTAAATTGAAAAAAAAAAAAAGTTTTTATTTATCACCATGTATAGAAATGTGATATATATGCATCCTAAAAAAACTTTGGGTTAGTCTTTCATTCTGTCTGTACAATTATTTTAAAATTAATTTTATTTTTTGATAAATTACTATTCACTAAAAGTTCTCTTTGCATAATATCTATCTGATAACCAAAATTTATTGATAAATAGTTTTTTTTTTTCTATTAGAAAGATATTTCCACCAAATACCTGCATGGAAGGACAAAATCTGGGTCATCTAGTAAAAATGAAGTCTCCAGCAAATAGTTATTTGAAGATCTAATAATGATAAGTCATGTTATTTATTATATTTTTGAAAATTTTAAGAGGAATGTGATGAAGCTGTCTATAAAAATGTTACTTCAACTTTTAACTGTCATAATTTAGAATTTGTGAACCTATATAAAAATAAGCATTTTTAAAAGAGTTAATCTCTTTTTTTTCTTTATTACATTTCCTTATATTTACTCTTTTTAATGTGTATATAAGTTTATATGTACTCAAACTGAAAATATTTTACAATTTTTTTTTTAATTCACTATGGCGGCAATGGTTTTAAGAAGTTAATACTAAATTGTTGTTTGAATATTAATTAAGTTGCAAGTGATCTAACTATATAAATCTGCATTCATAGTTTTTTTTTGACTGAACTGACTTATCGTAATGCTACATCTCGCTTTATAGCCCAGTATTTGGTTCTATATTTCATCTGTATTTGACTAAATTTATATATTCAAAGTAAATAAAAATATTATTTATTGTTTTAAATGTAAAAATATTTAACAGTTGAATTTATACATAATGTGAATTCATGCACCACACATATTTCATTTGTATGTGTTTGCATTTTATATCATAATATTATTATTAATATATTTGGAGATTTGGTCTTTTATTGTTTTAAGATCAGCTATATTGTGAAGCCATCAACTATATATTTTGTTCCAAGCCTCTCTCATGTATGATGTACATACTTTATAATGGCTCATGTTTTGTTGACAAGCTTTGATTATAATACTATAAGTACGTTTATTGTACTGTAAGTACACAGTACAATACTTTTCATCACACACACATATTACACGTTTTATTTGTATAATGCACATATATATATATAGTAAGATTATAATATAAACAAAAATTAAAAATAATAATAATATTAATATATCAGAAAGCACATTTACATATATATACAGTACTGTGCATGTGTTCAATTCTTCATAATTCTGTTTTATCACAATTAAATATCTTTTTCAGATATTTTTTTTTCCAATATTTTTTTAAAATTCTAATGAAAATTTAGCAGCAGTTTTATTATTAGCAGATGCAACTTCAGTAGTCATTGTAATATTTTAAAGAGTGTAACAATTTTAAAGTCTGTATAACCATCTATTTGTAGTGAATAACTTGGATTTGTGAGATTCAGATTCTCAGCTAAATTATTCATAGGGACGTAAGGCTTTGTGATACAATACAAGAATGTCAAATGGAACCTTCTTAAGATTCATATTGTTTACCCATAGATTTAAAGCTTTTTCCATTTTAATCAAAAAAATTGTATCTTACTTGACTTGCAAATTTAGTTGTTTCAAGAGTACATTCAACAATGTCATGAACTTGCTACTCTTTCTTTAAAATATTTTATTGAAAATTCATTCTTTTGAAACATATAGTCTTCACAATACAGGTTTTTTATTTTTTCATATTAATTCAGTGATTTTCATTTTCTCACTTATCAAAAATACTTTATGATGTTTTTTTTTTTGATTTATTGTTCATTATTTTACAAAATATTTTACTAAAGATATGACGTGTACTATATAAAGTATAAAACTTTGGGGGAGGGGGATACAAAGAAAAATTTTGTACACATGCTTTTTAATTAAAGTAATAAACTGTGTTTAAATTGGAAACAAAATATGATTAAATAAATTCACATTTGAGATTTCTAAATTTTTAAGGTGAAAAAATGGCGTCCATCATACTTAGATAAAATGCAATTACATAAATTCATATTTGGGATTTGAGAACATGATATTTAGCAAGGCAAAAAGTTGCTACCACCATATCAAGATTTATAAAATTTAATAAGTTTGTAAATTTCACTGTTTTTATGATTTCTTCATGTTTATTTGATTAGCATATAATTGAAGTTATATAGTTTGATGTAGCATAATTCACACATGCTTATATTAATGCTTGATCTTATCTGTCTCAGTATAATATGTAGCATATTTTTTTTTAGTATATATATTCCAAGTACAGCTGTTATAAATATAAAATATTATAGAATTTACAAGATTTTTTCAGGCATGTCATCATAATTTATTCTCTAAAGAGTATTTCACCATATAAATGTTTTCAGATAGTATTAATTGTCCAAGTAAAGTTGAATTTATTTAAAAGTATTGCTACAGATTTTAGTCCATTTTATAAGCTTAAAATAATACAAATAATGTTTTTAAATGTGCACATAAAGAATAATTTTAATAATATTCAAGTGTATTAACTATATGGGTAGAAAGAATATATTGGAAAAAAGTAAGCAGGGAGACCGATTTAAGTAATTCTAAAATGGTCTTTTTTAATAACTTTATGCTGTATTTATTTGGAGAGAAAATTTTATTTTCTAAAATTATGCTGAGCATTGAGGCTGTCTTGTCATCTTGCTTGATGTACATTAAATGAGTTTAAAGTCTAGATTGATAGAAAGTTGAATCAAAGTCTGGATCATTATTTGAGTGCTTTTTTTTTTTTTTAGTGAATTATATAATTTAATATTCTCAATTAAAATGCAGAATTTTTTTAATTGAGCTCAATTAAAACTATGGAATCTTATTTTTCTACCATTTTTAATATATTTTAAAATTTGGATTTTTAGAGAAAGATGTTCAAACTAATTCATTACGGTAGATATGGATAAATTTTTTTATATGTGAAATTAGTATTTTTATATAAAAATAAATCTCAATTTCAATATCTTTATAATATACATATATCCATTCAGAAGTGTTGCCATTTAAACAAAAAAAAAAAAATCTTTTCATTTATAAAATATTTTATAACTTTTTGAAATAGTTTGTATATAGTAATAGTTGTTAGTCTAAAAATTAGTGATTCAATAAATTGATTCCACATAGAAATAATTTCTAATTAAATATATATATAAATTTATTTTGTAATCATAACTTTGAAAATAATTAAACTGTGTAGAATATTTTGAATTAGTTTCTATTATACTTATTGCATGTGACATGTAATTTATTAAAATTGGAAGGAAAAGTATGTCATTAGAAATATTGACATTTCATTTTCCCAATTTTTATTTGAAGTAAAGCTATAGACTTATTAGATATCTAATAATAATAATAATTTGTTTTTGATAAGGTTTTATTTAAAACTAGGATTTATAATAATTTTATATTAAAGTTTTATCAAAATTCCATTAATAAAAGAAATACTTTCTACAATTGTATGGCTTTATAGATTGTTAGGAAGTATCAAATCTCATTTTTAATTTAGGACTTAACATTTTATAATTATTTTATCTATCTCAGGATGACTTTTTATTATTATTTTGTTCTTCAGTTATTTATAATTTTTTTTATTTTTTTTATTAGTTTCCTTTTAATTTATATCTTTTATATTTTTGTCTAATGCAGGTATTTCCATAGCAGGCACCTTATATTTAAGTTCAATATTCTTTTGACAATTTTTTTGTGAATTCTAGAATTCAGATATAAAAACAATGACCATGATTGAATTATTGAATGAACAGCTCTTTTAATGATATTTGCTGATAAAATACAAATATCTGCTATATTTCCAGCAGAAAAGTTGATTAATTTTTGTTAGAGAATGTCACTATGTTAGTGTATAGTTCTCATATGATATCTTCACAAGCTATAAAGATCAGTCATGTTTTTCCAATTTTAACAATTATTTTGACTACTATGATATATGAAAAGGTATCTATCTCATTTTTGAAAACCAAAATACTATATTAAACTTAGTGACAAGCTTTTTAAAAGCTACATAAGAAATAATTGCAGAATGATTTTCATTTAACAATATATTTGCTAAAAAATAATTATATGATTTATTTTATCATATTTTAAAACAAACTTTTATATTTGCAGGATATTTAATATTGGAAATGTAAAAAACAAATATTCACAAAACTTAATATTTTGTAACCAGTTGAACAATCATAGAACTTATTTATTTTATTTTTTTGGAAAATCCCTATTATTATATATCTCATTTTTTAATATTTCAGAAACATTTGTTCTAATTTCTGTGCTTAGTTTTTTCACTAAGTATATTTATTGTATCTATTGTTTTGATTTTTAATCATATCTATACAAATCATCTTGTATATTTTTTTCCAAATCCACAACTCAGATGATTTCATGTCCTCTACTTTTTAATATTCCTGTAGTATCAGTTAAATGTAGAATAAGTATGAATTATATTTTGAAGCATTAATGTAAATATTCATAATCATTATCCTAGGAGTTACTCTATTATTTCATATTTAGATAGTAACCCAACATTTTTATTTAGTTAAAATGATAGATATAGCACAAACGTTTCACTAATTTAAGATGATAAATACCATGGAATTATTTTTTGATCATTCTTTAATTAAATATTAAGAATGGTAAAAGTTGAGTGTTCTTTTTTTTTTTTTATTTAAAAAACTAAATAAGTAAATGAAACAATTGAGGAGTTATTATTTAAAACTGCAATTTATGATTACAATAGTTTAAATTAATAAAATTTCCAATTCCTTTAAATATTGAAGACAATGCTTGAAATTATTGTATTGAAGTATATTGATTTCTATAATTAATGATTCAAAAGTATGAAATCAAAAATGGGAAAAATAAGATCTTACTTGCAATTTAGAAGTCATTTATAATTTATTTTTATAGAAATTGTTATTTTCATTTTGTAGCAAAGTTATCAAATTTAGACATCTATACAATAGCAAAGCATATATTTAAGGCAGAGAGCATGGATATTAATCAGTTCATTCTCCTTAGGCAAAGAATATCAATAAAATAGTGACATTTTCTTATATACAGTATTGTCACCTACTGAAGTGGGAGTGTATTATTTTTTGTAGCAGTATTTAAAACTATTGTGTTTAATATTTTATACATGTAGATAGTTTGATGTTTATTACAAAATTAAAATAAAATAAGGGATTTCTTTGCTTTGTTAATAAAAATCAATTTGTTGTTCAATATAAAAACAAAATAATTGGATTAATTAATATCACAATCTCTGCCATAATTATTGAAGACAATCTTTTTTATATGCAAGGAGGACCAATGAGAAAGTGATTCATTTTTTTTTTTTTTACAGTATTGTCATGTGTATTACTTACTGTAGCAGTATTTAAAAACTATTATGTTAAACATTATATGTTCATATTATGAATTGCTTTATTATTTATATATTACTTCATTTAAATGATTGACACAAAATTTTCTTCAAGAATCTAAAATATAATAACTTATTGAATTTATTTTCATAAATTAAAATCTGTGATTGTTTTTGCATATGTAATATATAAAATAATATGTGACCTTGATCTTTTTATAATTTGATGCTCTATATTGCTTTTACTAAATAAAATAATGTGTGGAGAATGTCCTAATCATTCTCTTCCAGTTATTCCCGCTATATTACCCCCCCCCCCAAAAAAAAAATCTATCATTTGGTTAGTTTTTTGCTAATAACAGTCATTAGAAATAATTGTATGACAACTTGATCAAATAGTTTGTTTGGGGAGGAGAGATGGTATGCCCTTACACCAGGGGTCCCCAACCCTATGCCTGTGGGCACCATGGCGCCCGCAGACCATTTTACGTGTGCCCGCCGCTATCCGAACACTATAAAAAATTATTTATCTGATACAAATAAATTTAATTTTTAAAATTTCTTATAAATTATTGTATTATATTGTAATCAAATTGTAGAGCATACTATACTTTTACAGCGTAAAAATATAAACGTTAATTATATGTTGAAATTTTATTTTTGAAATAAATATTTTTGTGTACATTATGTGTATTATTAACAATATCCAACTATAAATTTACATTGAAAAAATAAATGTTGCCCGCCATCTGGTTGAAAAAAATAAATGGTGCCCACCACCTGGCTGGTATTATAGAATGTGCTCTTAAGTGCAAAAAGGTTGGGGACCCCTGCCTTACACATTCGTGATAAATGTCTAATCTTGCGATCCCATTAAATAAACCCTGCAATCTCATCAGATCTTGGCCAATAATGTGATAAATTCACACTTTTATTTATTGTTCAGATTTCATTCGATCAAGTTCTTCTCGAAGTCTTTTTTTATTTCAGTGCTAATTTTTTTTTTTCCAATTTTCTGAATAATACTACAATTTTTTTCTTTTTTTTAAAACAGTACAAAATGATAACTATTTGGACTTTACATGTTACTGAGATCAATGCGGTCCAATTCATCCACACTTCGGACAAGCAATGGCATTATAATGTTTAAAAATGTAATAATAAAATAGGCCTTCGTAAGGGAACTTGATTGGAGAGTTCCATAATTCCATTTTTGATGGCAATCCCATTTATTTACAGCTGGGCTTGCAAATTAACATCCATAGAATGGGGGAAAAAAGAGCTTGGTTAAGCAGAGAAAAATGTAAAATTGGAGGCCATAACAAAATCGTTGAAATTGACGAGAGCCTTTTGCACAAAAAGAAAAAAAAACCCAAACTGGACAAATTCTTCCAGAACAGTGCATGTTTTATGGCTTGTGTAGGGAGATGGTCAAGTGTTTCATTATGAGAATTAATGGTAGAACAGCAGCAACTCTGAAATATTGATACATTAAAGTTTAAATAAACCTCAAGTTGCAATCTTTAAGTGTCCATATATATTCAATGGACCATTAGTAAGAATGGATTTCCATTCTTGCTATTAAAAGGTGAGAAGGTTGCCTTGACTGCAGTGAGAAATATTGATTACTATCCTTATTGTGAATGTTTATGTGGTTACTGGTAGTTTCTAAAGCTTTATATATATGTATTTGAATGTAAAAATATAATGTGTGTATATATATATGTGAGTCGTTTTCTCTCACAATATATATATATATATATTGATAAAGTTAGTATTTTGACTCCATGTGTATGTTTATATTATTAAACCTGAGTTGTAAGCTTAATATAAAAAGCAGACTAATAAAACTGTCATGTTTATTATGATTCAATGTTGCAATTATAAATAATCTTCTGCTGAGCAGTAGTTAAAGTGCTATAAAATTTTGTGTAATTAGAAACTGAGTTTTAGGGAACTAAAAATTATCATAGGAAGATGAGTTACATTTCAAAAGTTAATAAAAGTAATTGAACGCCTCCAATTTTTTGTGAACTATTATTGGGAACTTAATTTTTACTGAAAGATGTTATCTGAACATCCATTGATACTAGAGAAATAAAGTTTGTTTAGAGCAGTTTTTTTTTTTACTTTATTTTATTAGGCATGATTTTGAGCAGTCTTTTATTTGACATTAGTAAAAGACTTTTATCTAACTTTCTTCATATATATATATTTTAAATTGCCTAGCCTTTGATCTGCTCCATTTTGTTTTGTTCAGGTATCTCTGCTTTGATTTGCTGCATTTTGGTTTTGTCAGCTATGAGGAAAACTTGTCTCTAATCAGATTTTTAGTTAAAATAAACTCTTTCATAACTATACACAATGAGAGTATAAAAGAGCAAAAAATAAAATGTTCTTGCCACAGCAATAAAAAATTAATGGGCACAAACACCCCACATATACACAAATATATAGAATAAATATATATGGATATTGCCTGGTTGAAAATAGTTAACTAGATATGAGACTACTATAAGCAACCCACAATACAAGTGTTAGTTTGTCATTGTTTGCCATTTTCATTGTAGTTTATTCTATTTTAGAATATATTTAACCTCAACTTTATGCAAGTAGATAGTGGATTGAAAATAACTCTGGAACCAAATAAGGAATGCCAGTGTGTTTATCTAATGATAGTAATAATAAGACTAAGTATACCCGGGTACCAAATTGTAACTATGAAATCATAATGCCCACCAGAGATCATCATCCATGCTTATTACTATGGAATATAATGAAGAAAGTAATCAAATTGTCTCAAAAAAAAAAAAATAATGTTGATACATCCAATTCAATTTATTCTGGTCTTAATTTAAACTTAATAATAATTATGTGAATCCTCTCATGATAAGTTATTACTGCTAACTAAATAATATAGACAACTTCCCCATCTTTATATGGATATATGATCTCGAGTGTGTATATTTCTAATATATAACTGACTAGAAATAAATTAGTAATTGATGCGGAGAACTCGGAGAACTCGTAACTTATGTTTGTAATACATATTATAAGATTACTATTTAATTCAAAGTAGAATAAAAGAAATGTTATAAATCCTTCCCATTTAACCCAGCTACTATTATTTTCATTCTATAGCATCTATCACCTTTAATAGTCACAATTATATAACATTAAATGTCCATGTTATGTTCTCCTTTATACCTTCTTAACTAACAACTCTTAACTTATTTCATTAAACATACATATATACCTTCCAACTAACTATAGATTCATTATCATTATTATAATAGAATTTCCTGATTTTAATACTTGCACTACTTAACTTCCAAGCTAGTTCTCTTAGCTTTAATAATCGAAGTACTCAAATTTCTAAAGGTCTTGATCTGCTAATTAGGTGCAATTACTAATGATTGTAATACAATGGATATGATCCCAAAGCTTGCTAAATTAAATTTTAATGTGAGTTTACCGGTGAGAATCATATTAAATATCAAAAGCACTCCTAATATTCATAATATTGCAACGAACCAAATAATTAAATTGAACATATCTAAATTGACTATTTTCTCTCATTTTATTCTATTTCGTATCATCTGTTTGCTAAATTTAATTAGTACTTTTAAATCTATTATACTTTCTGAGTTGGGTATATCCCTTATCCCCATGAAATGATCGTTCCCCCCTATATATATAAAAATTCTTGGTTGATATTTTACAAAGGCAAATTATGGAAGTAAACTATGGAAATCAATCATGGAATCAATCATGGAAATCCATCAACATAAGACAATTTATAAATTAAAATGTGATCTGGTATTAGTTCTAGATATTGGTGTTTATAAAAGTATTGTATTATTTGTATAAAAATATAATCATAGATTGCGAGAAACAGAGGAATGAAAAGCCTAGTGGTTAGCATAGTGCCTTCTAAGCAGCTGGCCCGGGTTTGCTTCCAGTCAACGCATTTGATTATATGGGGGAAAAAAAGTGTTTAATGGCATAAAAAATTTACATTATGCAAGCAAAATTCAAACTAATTATATATTTTTTTTTGCAAAATACAAATCTAGAATGGTTCTAAGATGGGCATTCATTCATTTTTATAAAATTCTACGACATTAAGACATGAAAATTTCTAATTGCATCACATATCATTTTTTGCTGTGTAGAAACAATTGAATAAAATGGTTTCTGAGTTGAACATGGAAGAAATAGTAATCCTAAACTGAAATCCAATTTAATAGAATATTTTTTTGAATAACCAATGATCAAAAGTATAGGAATAATGAATATATAATGATTGAAAATTATATATATATGTATAAAGAGAATTGCTATATAATTGTTAAGTTTTGATCTTCTTGGCAAAATTTATATGGAAAGTCATATGTATTAATATTTTAAACAAACATTTTTGTCGTTGTATTAGTATAAATATCTTTGTAACTTACCAATAAGAGAGATTATCAAATGAAAATAAAATACACTTTTATTTTGCATTCAGATTTACATTTTTGTATTTTATTTTCAGCAGAAAACAGCAGTTCATTTTTCTGAAATATATATAATCTTTTTACATTTGGAAATATTGTTTGGTGGCTTTTTTTCTACATTATAGATATTTTAACATTATGTTTCATCATATACAATAAATATTATTTTTGCAAATATGCAGTTTCATTAATTAAAAACGTGATAACGTGGGAGCTAATTTTTTTGGACTCAAACATTTCTCATTGCCAAATTCTCAAATGAAAATTATGAACTGTTTACACTGTAGTTCACTCAAGTGTGATTATAGCATTACGTTAAGAGGATTCAAATGTGTCCATGCTTGGACATTGTTCCCCTTCCTTCAGAAACCTCATGCTAAAACAGCCAAGAGCCAGTTGTAGTGAATGAACACTCAACTCATGGAGGTGCTCATGCAGTGAGGTGCAGTGGCAGCTCAATTTTCATGATAAGCAAGCATGTGGTTTTCAGCCCGACGAAAGCAAGTATACATCAGGTTTCAATAGTCAAGTGACACTGATGAACAGGGATGAAGGGTGATCAGGTGGCCTTCCACCTTAAGGGTGGTAAGGTGAAATCATTTGTGATATTGTATGTAACTCTCATGGCCATTGTTACTAATGTAATGATAATAAATATCTCTTAATAAAAAAAACATGATATTACTGTGTGTGTGTGTGTAAATGTTTTTTAAACATTTCAACAACTAGATTGTTTACTTCTGAAGATGTTTTGAAACATCAAGTATTTTTAAAACTTTCTGGATTTAGATACCTAGATTATTAGGAGATAGTAAACTTGCTATTCTTTTGATTAATCTCATAATTATATCTGCTCTCTATATTTAAAATTATAAGTGAAATAGAAACAAAAGCCATAGTTTGCTAAAAAATCTGGGATGTAAATCTGTTCATAAGTAATCTATTAATAATGGACTAAAAAAGAAAGTCATTGATAAAAAATAACAATCTCTTGTTAAAAATCTATCTGAAGCAGAGCATCTGTAAAAAATAAAATATTCTGAAAAAGAATTAATAATTACTTATTTAACAATTCTGTAAATAATTATATGATTTTTTGTTAAAATATATAAATATAACATATAGACCTTTTTTAACAATTAAATAATGATCTTGGTTGAAAGTTTGGAGTAGCTTAAAATATTTGAAAATTTCGGTATTTTTTTTGTGTGTGTGTTTGGGAAAAAATAATTTGAAAGCATTGATAATAGATTTTTTGTTATTGCATTCTTTCAATCTTTCATTTACTTGGCAACAAATAATCTGCTTTTGGAAATAGAACTTAGAAATATATGTCTGTCCCAAAAAGTTTTGCAACAAATCATAAGTGATGACTTATGTACTATGTTAAATCAGAGGAATTTTAAATCCCATATATATGTTTTTGATGCCATTTTTTTCTAAATTTATTCAACTGTAATGTAATAACTATCTCTATATATTGTGTGGCAAATGACTGCTGAAAGAGTTTGAGTACCAAAGGCTACAGGCGAAAGATGTCCTCTAGTTTATAATTAATAAAATTAGTTATATTTACTTTCAGCAGACTAATTATTAAGTCAACTAAGTATTAAGGTACCACTAGTCTTATTAGCATATAACAATGATTTCCTTTTATTATTTTACATATAATTTACATTTGATATTATTCAGGATGTTATTAAAGTGATTATGTATTTGGAAAATAATAGAAATTATAAAAAATAATCCCAACACTTAAACATATATTTATAAATAAAATATTAATGTGAAGAAATACTTATACAGAGGTTAAATATAAAATTTAATAATATTTATTGTATCAAATATACTTTTGATGCTTTCACTCATATTTATGGTCAGTTTGCTAAGAACATTAATTTTTTACTGATTTCAATGCTATTAGTTTTTTGGTTCATTACATATTTATTTTGTGTAATGAACTATGCTTTTATTTTACATTTGTCATCATCTCTCTTTGCATATAACTTTATCAGCACTTGTAACATAGCTATGGATGAGTTCTCTCTAGTGATTATGAAAGACGGATGAATTAAATGCTCCAAGCTTAATGTTAAATTTTTTTATACATTAATGAATGGTGAGTCATTCTAGTTCTAAGATTTTCCTTGGTCTCACCATAATATACATATGGACAATTCTTTTGGCTGCAGTTTACAGCTTAATCACATTAGAGAACATGACCATAGGTGTGATCCGAGTGCTGTTCAAGTTATGTGTGAAGAGAGACATGACCACAAATGTAAAATAAACATTAGGGAACATGACCATAGCTGTGATCCAAGTGCTGTTCAAGTTATGTGTGAAGAGATGTGTGAAGAGAGAAATGATCACAAATGTAAAATAAAAGATGCATGGTTAATTACATGAAATGAATATATAACGAACCAAAAAACTAATAGTATTCTAATTAGCAAAAAATTAATGTTCTCAGCAGACAGATCTTGAATATGAAATGAAAGCATCAAAGATATACTCTGTACAATAAATATTATTAAATTTTATATTTAAACTCTGTGTAAGTATTTTTTCACATTAATATTTAGAATTGCAGAGTATGGAAATGTAATTATAAACAAAATATTATATGGACCAATTTAATTATCAGTTTTCTTGTGTTGTTCATCAAAGTTTCATTACATTTTGAAGCTGTTTGATCATTTGTTTTGCAGAACTCATGGCCAAGCATTAGTGATAGCTTTTGAATTATTCAACCAATAGAATTTGGAAGATCATCTGCGTTTGTAAATTGTGCAAGACTTTAGTGTGATAAGGCTGTATTTTGAACCATAATACAGAATTCTGTAAATTATTGTTTATGGAATTTCTAATTTATGGGATGTTTGTCTAATTGAAAATCATGGTCCCATCTTAAATGCTTCTTGGCTAAATCAAATTTGTGAGAATACAGATGCCTAGTTTTTTTTCTATCATTCACATATCCATTCATTATTTATAAATTTGTTTCTAATTCATAAATAGCTGTGTCATTAGAATTTGGATACTTCATTTTAATATTTCATTGTTCTTCATGTCTTTTATCCTCCAGCTACTACATAAATTAATTTTTGCAAATTCACCGCCAGTGATGTGGATATGAAAGGGGTAGATAAAATCATATCAGCAATTTTTGAATCATTTTGATTCATTGATTCAAAAAAGAAGAGGAAAAAAATTCAACTGGTCAGAGTTTTTTTTATAAATAATATGAATTTTTTTTTATAACAGTGGTGATGTCAATAAAATAATCGCTTCATGAACATGTACATTTTCATTTTTCATATATTTTTATTTCCTATAAAACTAAACAGCATAGCAACTTATGCATACTTTTCTTCTTTATATAAATATTTATGAAAATAAACAAATTTGAATTAATTATAAACATTTTATAATAATAAAGAAATACTTTTCCAATAGTTTGAAAAAAGTTAATTATTATTTTTAGTTTATTTGATTTTTCTATTTTGTTCTTTCAAAGTAAATAGCAAAAATGAATGAAAAATTTAATGTACTCTTCAGGCTTTTTGCTGACTTTTAGGAGGGCAGAGGGAGTAATAGAATTTTGAAGGTGGAGTTCTTTAATAACTTGAAGTTTGCATTGTGACTGATTTTTTTTAAATAGAATTTTGCAATATGTGTTTGTCATTGGTTAAGTGGTTGGCTGAGAGAGCATAAAAGAGAAGAGAGAGATGGTTTCATTTGCCTTATTGTGAGCAGACAATCAGTAAAATTGAGTCTTGATTAGACATTGTTCACTATTTTGCTTGTGTCTAAGGGTCTATCAGACTGTTAGTACTTAGGCAAAATTTGTTCTAATTAGTTTTTCCAGATTCTTGACATCACGATCTGAAATATTAAGAGATTTGAGAGCAGTAAAGTAGAACTAAATTGACTGTGGCAGGATTTATTTTAATAATAAGCTAGACAAATATTAAAGAAAAGAATTGATAAAGAAAATTAGTAACAGCAGCACAAAATGCAGAACAGTTTAATTATAATGAAAAATAACCTATTATTTAATTAAGAATTATAACTATGCATCTGAGATATAGCAAGTATATCTATTTAAAATATATATGTATGTATTCTGCCCAAAGGTTGGTTGAATAACTAAGGCAATATATTATTAGATTTTATTTGATAGGGGCTTTATTTTCATATGTTGCTTTTAAGACACTACAATTATTAAAAAGCATGTTCCAGTGTATGTATATGAATATTGATTATTAGATTTTGATTTTTAACTTATTATATCATCAGCAGCATCACCTACTCACAAAAACTGGAGGACAAATAATAATAAACAAAACAAATAAAAAATATGAATATATTAGAAATGAGGTTTTCAACAGTTATATAAAACATGGTAGTTCATTATTCTGTTATTTGATATTTTGCACTGTTATCTTTTAAGTTTTTTACCAGCAAATCCTGAAATATTTCAACAATTGAAGATCTCCAATACTTCCCAGGGAAAACATTCAGCGTTGCATTCTAAATGACTTTGACATAATCTTTATAACATGAATAAGCTTTTACCATGAAAACCATGTGTAAGTTCATAAAACATTCTAATTGATTCATTTCATATGGCTGAACTATTGAAGATGTAATTTTGCAATAGTAGATGCTATAATATTAACAGAGCAAGTTAAAGAGTGTATAGTTTATTAGTCTTATGATTTTGCCTCTGCACATTTTAAAAATTTTGGAACATTCCTAAATAATTTTTTTCTAAACTCTTTTTTTTTTATGTTGATAGGATGTCCTGGTCTCACTTTCATACAGTAAATTACATGATATACCCGCTCTATGTACAGCTAATTTAATTGCAGTAATTATTTTAATATGATGAAATATCTTTTAATTCCTTAAAAGCAACAATAACACTTTGGTATTTGTAGTGTACCTCAATATCTAAATCCTTCTTACTGATGCCTATTCATAATAAAATTTGACTTAGATAATGATTTAAAATATTAAAATATATAATAGATTAAAAAAGAAAAAGAAAACATTAATACAAAAGTGATTAATAGAAACTAAATACAGCAGAGAATAAAATTTAATTAAGATTTAAAAATTTTTTAAAATAAAAGTTTGCTCCCAAAGAAATAAAAAAAAAACAGCACTGCCAAATGTTATATAAACAGATTTAAGGAACAACTTTCATATATATGTGGACTTGTTTGTGACACAAATTGGTTTGTAATATATATTATAAAACTCATAATTTAACTTTTATTCATTTTCTATCTTATTTCTCCTGGATTTGAATAGTGATACTCTTTTATAAATGGCTGTTAATGAAAATGATAGTGATGACAATAATGAAACCACTTGGAAACAGTCCAGAATTAATTTATAAATTGATTTTCATCTGAGAAAAAAGGTGATCTCTAATCAATTGAATGGAATCATTGTTTTATTTTCCTCTTTGAAGTCCATGTCATGATTTTTATAAACTACTCACTATATGATAAATGATAATGGAATGCAAATTATCTCACTTTTTTGTACTTCAAGTATTTGTTAAATAAGTTTATTTTATTTAGATTATTTTATACAGTGAATTTTTCTATTTCAATTGTATTAGACTTTCTGCATAAGTTTGTAATTAATTAAATATATCATATAAAATTATGAGAAAAAAAGGGAGGAACAAATATGAATTTAATCATTTAAAGGAAACAAATCTTATTAAGCAATAGCTACTATTTTATTTCAGCTTAAATCTTAATTTTGCACTTATCATATATTTTTCTTTATTCAACTTTTTCATTGAAAGTGTTGTCTCATTCAAAGATTTCATTTTCAGATAAATCTTTAATGTTTGGTTGCTATGAGATGAAAGTGCTATTTTCCTTATTTTTTTCCTCTAGGTCTATTATTATTCTTTTATTTGGAATCACTGTTATTACTCCCTACCTGACTTCCAGCAAATTTTGATTTACTGAGCTAATGACAGTCTCATGCATTGTAAAATCAAAAATTAAAATTTTATTTGTATACTGATTAATTGTTGTAAAAATAGTGTTATTTAATGTCTATTATATTTTTTTATGTGAATTTATTAAAAAAAAAAAGAAAAAGAAAGAAAGCAGGACTAATTCTTATTTTGGTATTAATATTGAAATATAAAGATTCTGATAATGTTACTCCTCATTTAAATATAAAAATATTGTGACCATGATAACTATGGATTTAGAGCTTTCAAGAATATGAAGTTCTTCATCAATAATAAAGGTTACATGATATGACAATCCTCATTTTGTATTTTTACAATTAATATTTTATTTTTACCCAACCAAATTCAGATTAATAGGGAATTTTACACTTCAGTTAATAATAGCAAGATATCCACTTATCATCTATTAACTGAATGATTGGTCTGATTAGTTATGAGATGGTTGCTTGAAAAAAAAAAAAATCTGACTTGAATAAAAAAAAAATTCACATAGCAAATATTTGAAAAATTTCAAATTATAGATGTTGCTGATCAATAAATTATCATTAAACTGTGAGATATATATATTTGAATATACTCAATGTTTTAATACTTATTTACATGATGGCTCATAAAATATCTCCCTCCCCCTTTTTTGATGTAGTAAAATAATATTTTGTCTTTAATCACAACTTTCATCCTTCTCCTCCCCAATAAAAGGAAGGTTTTTGCATTGTCATACTACTGTCAAAAGCTTATTTGATTATTTAGTTTTAGTAAGGCAATTTAATGCTGTTATCATTATTTATTATTATTTTTATGAAATAGCTTAAAAAATGTATTACTTTTCCCACAAAATTTTATCCACTGAAAATTTTTCATCAGAGAATTACAAAAGATTCCTAGATAATACTATATTTTTAATAATTACTGAACCACTACTCCATTTCAGAATGCTGCCTAAAATATATTAATGCAACTGATTGGCATTTAAAGACGGATCTTTATATGTAAAGAGAAAAGGTTACTTCTAAGTATATATGCATTATGATTATTTAATTTTTGTGGTCTCACACTTAGTGAACATGAATTAGAAAATTCAAGGTACCTCAGTTAATCTTTTTCATATATTTATTATACTCTTCATCTTAAATTGAAGTCAGGATGGAGTGTTATTATTTCTATTTTGTATCAGATTGGAAGAAACAATTTTTATTTTTATGCTTAAAAAATGTCTTGATAGAATGTATAGACACAGTCTTCCTTATATTATGTGTGAGTTAGATTATGCCTAAAATGATTCAATATCTTTATTATTTTTACATTGAAGAGTTGCCTGATATGTAGATTGCGTTTAGAAAAGATTGTACCAAAACATTTTTCTTTTCATTGAGAAATCTATATGGCATTAAAAATTATAGTCCAATATAAAAATTGATTTTATACTGGAAAAGGATTTAGAGCTACTTATGGTCACATTGTCTATTAATGCTGAATATGTAATGAGGCAAATAGATTGGATGTTTACAAATGTGCTTTCAGATTGGTTAAAGAGATATTAAAATCATAGACTATATTTTGGAACTACATTTATAATGAAAAATGAAGATTTAAAGGTGTGAAAGTATGCTATTATTGCTAAGAATGAAGGTAAACATTATGATTCTAGAGAATCAGCTGATTCTATGTTAATATAGAGCACATAGAAGTATTTTCTTAACCTCATTAGATTATTTATTAGAAAGAAAAGAATTGCTATAGACTGACACTAGATATAATTGCGATGTTTTAATGCTATTCAAATGTGTTGGTAAATATAAACTTTTCATTTGAAATTATCTCATTTTAATTATATTAAGGAGTCATCTAATTTATTTGAAAAATATAAATACAAAGAAAAATTGATGATGAAAAGAGAAAGGCTAACCAGCAATCAGATGGAGTGAATATATTATGGTTGAGTTTAAAAAAAACCTTAAATAACATCATTCTGGAGAAATACTATTTATGCAATCATTAGGGATCTATGTTGACTTTACAGCTATTGTTAGCTTGTAATAGTAGTAGTAATAATATTTAAAATTCATACATATTTTTTTTGCTTTTTAACATATATATATATATTTAATTATGTATATATGTTATATTTAGATACAATTAGCTCTGATATGTTAAATTTCTTCTCATTTGAAATAAACCTTTAAAAGGTTTGCTTATTTGGCTTTTTGATCCCAATCTCATGGCTTTTTTTATCATGATAAGCATAAATACATTTTACATTTCTTCATGTAATTTGTAAATAAATATTTTGATTATTCTAGGAGAGAAAAAAATGTGCCCTACAGCATTATTTTTTGAATTCAGCCTTATAATGGAGCATTAATTATTGTATATGAATATTTATTAGACATTTGTGAATAAATCAAACTGTCAAAGTATTTTTAGTTTTATTTATTTATTTTTAAGATAATTTTTATGTTTGTTATGTATACAGATTCTGTTACTAAAATAAATATTCTAATATATTCACAGACATTAATGGGAAGGGGAGGGGGAAACAGCTCTTTCCACGACCTTTTGGAGGGAGGAGAGGGTATATTTAAAGAGAGTGGCTCTTCATCAAAAGTGTTTATTGAAGTTATATTGACATTAGCTAAATCAAGTAGAATCAAGGAAGTAAATAATTGAATCTTAAAATATCTACAACAAAAAATCGACAGCTAGAATGCAAAACTATAGAATTCTGAAAAAATCATTTGATTGAAAAGTGATTTAAGATCTTATGCCCAACAAGATTGAAAATCAAATCATCATAATTATGATAAATAAATATCACCACATTAGAAATGATTATTTTTATAATAAATTATTAATTAAATATACATTTTAATTCTACTGATTCTGCTTTTCTTTTTTAGAAATATAATTTGTTAAAGATCAATATACTAAATAAAAGTGTAACATAGCATTATATTGAAAATAGATTACTTAATGGCAATGAGAAATAATGGATGTGCTATAAGTCACTCAAAAATAATATGGGTTCTGATATTCTTTATAGTGTACAAAGGCACTATAGAAAGTTGAAGTCCCATCTAATTAAAAAAAAAAAAGGCATAAAAATTGATAGCAATTTAAAATGTAATTACTAGAGATAAATGGATATTTATTTAAATCAAAGAGTATTTCTAAGAAAAAATATAAACATAATATTTTATTCAATTTCTGATTTTTTTTTTTTTAAATTCAAACTTCATATAATATTGATATTGAAAATGCATATTTGGTAATTTTATTATTATATTTAGAGAATACTTTTTTTTTTTAAAAAAAAAAGCTATGATTTTCTAATCAGTCAAAATGTTTAAAACATTAATTTAAACTATGGATTAAGATGTATTTAGCTAAAGAGAAATTTATTGTTTATAATTAAAATATCAAAATAATGCTGAGCGATTTCTAGAGTTACATTAAGTATTATAATAGTTTTAATTTTATTTTTTTTTTTTTTATTAAAATTATTTAGTGATTTAGTTTATAACATTAATATATTTAATAATTAATTTGGATTTTGCAGAAGATATTGTATTTAAAAAATAATGGATATTATCCTCTAAAATTTGTAATACATTAACCAAATAGTATATATATTTACTAATACTTACTCTTTGAATACAATAGTAATAGTATTGTTACAACTGTATAATTTATTATTTATTTAAGATTATTTGATTTATTTACTTAAATTACACAAAACACTTTGATATTTACTATCCCATATTTCACATATTATCATAGTTGCTTTTGTAACCAAAAAAACCAAAAAAAACAAACAAATACAAATTAAAAAAAAACCCCACATATACTGATTTCTGCTGCTACAATAGATAGGTAAAATATTACATTCTGCTGCAAAAGATTATTTTGTATCTGTATCAAGTGGAATGCAGATGTTAATTTTATATTCCTTAGTCATTATAATTTTTGCATTTTTCAAATATGAATTTTTATTTACAAAAAAGAGAGAAAGAAGTTATAAACTTTAATGATTCCATCATCATTCATCAACATTTGGAAGTAAATATTCAGAGAAGATATCTTTCAAAAATGGCGGGGGGGGGGGGATAGGACGTATTATGCATGCACGTAAGTTATAGATATTTTATTATTTTTCTCAAAAGTAAATATGATAGAATTTGTTTTTAAATATTTTTTTGTAACAATTATAATTTTTCACGTTAAAAAAGGTTTATGGGGGGGGGGGGGCACGGAAAAATTATAAGATTTAAAAAATAGATTGACAGATAATATTAGGTATGTACAATTTTAAAAATTAAATTTTTTTGTTATATCAAAATGAATTATCTCTGTAAAATTAATTTTAATTAGGAAAAGTAAATTAAGGGTAAATTTATGGTTCAATATTAATTTTATTTTTTGCTATTAATTTGTAAATGAAATTATCTTAGAAAAAATTTGTAAATGAAATTAGCCATGTAACAATACTTGCAATGTATATATTTTTTATATATTGTATATATATGCATATAAATAAAAATGTCCGTTAATTAAAACAAAATTATAATTATAATAAAAATAATAAATTTAACAGTAATAAACTATTATAAACAGTCTTTAAATCTGCAGAAGTACTTTAATGGCAGTTGAGGTAGGTTTAAGAAATTAACCTGAAAGTACTTCTGCTGATTTAAAGACTGTTTATAATAGTTTATTACCCTTAAATTTATTATTTTTATTATAATCTATATCATATGTATAAATAGGACAAATTTAATTATTAATTTATTTTTGTTTTCCATTTTTATAAATTTTATTGATTAAACAATTATTTGAAAGGAAATAAATAATTTATTTTGTTATGAAATAAAATTTCTAATTTTTATCATGCAAAAGGTATGAAAGATTTCCTATTTTTGCAAAACAAAAAAATCCCATTACTGTTAATGAACAATAAATATTATAATATGCCATTTAATGAAAAAATTTGGTACTTACATATTAGTCTTAGGACATGGAACACTTATTAGACATGCCACACCTATTCACATAGTATCAATCTGCTGATAACTTTGGAATCTTGTGATCTGACCAAAATAACGTGCATGCGGATCTTATACATGATATTTTCACAAAAATTTATGGAAATAATGTATATACGAATCTTTTATACGTGATATTTTCCAAAAGATTTACAAACTTATCAGCAGGTTGAATACAATGTGAATAGGTGCAGCATGTCTAACTATGTGCTCCACATGACAGGACTAATACATACTATAAATAATTTTTAAGAAATTAATATGAGACAACCATTAAACAAAAAGCCATAAAATCAGTAAATTTCAACAATTTTGGAGCGTATTTTACCAGAAACGTTTACGACTTTCACAGGAGAAATATACATTTAATATATATTAATGGGATAATTTTTAAGCAATTCCCTGATATATAATTAAAAAAAGAATGAAATAATACAGCGTTCTCAATAAATATAAACAAAATTTAGATGAAAAAGTTATATATTTTACTGTCAATTTTAATTGGCAAATTACAAACTATAAATAATTTTTAAGCAATTAATATCAGATGCCATTAAACAAAAAGCCATAAAATTGGTAAATTTCAACAATTTTGAAGTGTATTTTACCACAAACATATATAGGACTTCACATGAGAAATATACATTTAATATATATTAATGAGGTATTTTTAAAAGAATTCCTTGATGTATAATTTAAAAAAAGAGTGAAATACATGCGGTATTTTCAATAACTAAATATATATACATACAGTATTTAGATGTAAAAGTATAAAATTTATAATAATACTAAAGATATCACATGCTAATATGGACTGAACAATAACTAAATTGTCAAAATTTCTAAAATATTCCTGAAAACATAAAATATACATGTTACTTACTATGCAGTATATACCAGGAATTGTCACAATAAATAAATATAAGTGGTCTCTTCAATTTTATTAATAGGTTGATTAAATTTTCCAGATGAAATGGAGATTTGAAGTAAAAATTTTACACTTTTTCTCTCCAAAATGAGTGTATGATTGCAGAGGTATCATATGAGAATGACACCTGCACCACCATATAAATTTGGCCAAATACGAGTCCAAATGTTTGCGAGATATTCCGTATTGTTGCGTGTTATGCCATTTCGCAGAACTTCAAAGTCTTTCGATGGTTTGCATGTGCTCAATTCTTAAAAAAACATTTAATTACAAGAATTATGCAATAGAAATCAAAAGGAAAGTACAGTTATTTACTCACTTACAATCAATTTAATTCAGCAACGATGAAATTAACTACGAAGAAAAAAGTACAATGACAGTAACTGCAAAGAAAATCTTGAAAAATACTTGGGGGGGGGGGGGGTAGATCGGAGATATGATAAGAAATCTTGAAAAATACTCAGGAAAAAAATATTAGATCGGAGATACGATAAAAAACATTTTGATATGACATCAAATAACAACATACAGTATTTACTTGACCTAATTGCAATGTTACACATTTATCTCAGATGGGAAAAGGTGCAACAGGTCTAATATGTGTTGTGTCACAGGACTAATACATTAGTATCAAAATTTTATACATAACAAAGGTAATGTTTTGATCTATCGTGTCAGTCGCTTGATGGCACTATTTCTAGATAAATTGCTAGAAATATGCCGTTTCTGCGGCTGCAGCCAAGCAGATAGCTTTCTTTCTATGATAAAACAGAGTCAGTTTACTCGGCTGCCAGCTACCGCTGTGGCTTTTTTCTATGCTAAAAGCACAGAAAAATACCTTCATTGGCTGCCATAGTTGCTTATGGTACACACTTTATAGTAATGCTGGGTTGTATATTTTCAGGTTCATTTTTTTTTGTTTCATGTCAACTGACCTACTGGTACCTTCTAACTGTTTTAACATTGTTATCACTGATCCATCAGGACTATGTTAGCATCACAAATTGGATTTTAGGGAGGAGCACAGCACTATTTCGAAAATCACGATGAAAGTAATGTAACACGAGAAATCATCTGAGACAGGGAAGATGGCTGCTTCGAACTCTCAAATTTCCGGACACCGGCGTCGGATCTCATTGTAATAGTTTGTTATAATTATTAACTTTATTGGGTAAATTGCAATCAAATTTATCCCCCCCCCAAGAAAAACACAGTGACTGATTAATTACTGTCCAAAAAAGTGTAAAATGTAATTAAATTTTTTATTAAAAAACTACCGTAACTCTCCCGATACGGGGAAAAAAAAGTCCGTAACTGATTACTTACTGTCTAAATAAGTCTCCGCTATATTTACTATTATTTGTTATTAAAAAAGTAACATAATTTTACACGCACACACAAGAGTGCAATGTAAACCCTCCTCCATGCGATGTCTGATTAATTACTGTACAAAAAAGGTAAAAATTAATTAAATTTTGTATTAAAAATGTACCGCAACCTTTCCAATACGCAAACTAAAAAAAAACCATAAGAAGCATGTCTCTGATTAATTATTGTCCCAAAAAGGTCAAAGTTGGCTTTCATTGTAAAATTTTGTTGGAATTACTGTCCAATAAAGTCTCCAATGTACTATTATTTGCTATTCGAAATTTTGATCAACACACACACACACACACACACACAAAGCTAGTCTGATTAATTTCTTTCCCAAAAAGTCTGCTTACATTTTAATATTTTGTTTGAATTTTTTTAATTTTATGGACATCGTAGTTCTATAGAATGACTGGCCTGGGAAAATTATATCAATGTGTTTCTGCTTAGCATCAACACCATCAAGCGGCTGATACGATAGATCAGAACATTACCATAACAAATTTAAACAATGAAAAATGGTTTTATTTTTAAATTAAGATATGAAAAGTTACAGTTGTAAATAAATTTAAAATTATCAACTGAAGAAATATTAAATTTTTTTATTTTATTATTTTTATTTTAAGATAATTATTATATATATATTTTAGCATTACCAGATTTTTTTTATTTATAGTATATTAACTTTATGGAGCATTTAATATTTTTTAATATTTATTATTTAACCACATGTTCTGTAAATTGCATGTTCAACAAATGCACAAATATGCAAACTTGGCATTTTCAGTAATTTACAGATAATGAATGCATATACACTATTTTAATTTCTTATAAAATTTTTGTTTCATTAATAAAATTTTTTATTTTGAATATATTTTTTTATTTATTTTTTGTTAATTATTTTTGCTTTATTTTATCATTTGTTTATACAACTTTATTATTAGTAAATAACACGTACGTCTCTATATAAGTATATTGAACTGTGCGATATTCTACTGTATTTTATTATTTTGTTATTGTCTAAATATTGTAACAGCATACATATATGCTGTTACATCGCTTTCAAATAAAAGGAAAAAAAATCGATAAATATAAAAATTAATAATTTAATTTAGACCAATATATATAATTGCACAGATGACAAACTATTAAATAATTACTTAAAAGTAAGTTAAAGTAAAAAAAAAAGGAAAAATCTAAAGATAAAAGATTTTTTTTTTAAAGTAATGTAAAAGAAATTACTAAAAACTTAATTATTTTCTATTCGAAAATTGTGTTTAAATCTTAGTAGAATGGAAATGATTTTTTTTTTTATTTAAATGAAATGATTTAATAGCAAACAGGTTCTTGAGGGCATTTAACTGGTCAGTCAGATAAGAGATCAATTTAAAAAAATTCCTAATAATGAAACTGGTGTTCCCACTCAAAAGAGAACTGCCCAATAAACAATGTGAATGAACACACAGTCCACAGAGAAAATCATCATTGCCAATAAGATCAGTATGAAGCCAGGCAAAACCAATCCTGGAATTTGATGGTAAGGAATTAAATGATATAAAAGGGAAGAAAAGAAAACCTTTGCTAAGTGGAGTTTTGTTTCTTTATATTGCTCTTGTTGACCATGTAATTTAAGCATATTTATGTGTATTGCGGACCTCAAAAATGTAAGGGTCACACAATAAATTAGTTTACTGTATTTGCACCAGCTGAGTCTATCTCCAGAGGTATGGTTCCCAAAAAGCAAACAATGGACTGGTATTCCTGAAAACAATATTAATACTAAATTGACTTCGATTGGAGTTGTGTGACACATTATGGACTGCCAAGATGGTCTTCAAATAAATCTACAGCTATGGAAAATATGAACTTTAATAATCTAAACTAAGAACCATTTCAAATACTTAAACTTAAATGCTACCTAACCCATAAAGTCTCTTATCTGATTAAGCAGAAATTAAATTATTTGTTATATTTTTCTTTTAATATGTGTCTATTATTTCCATTCTCATAATCTCTTTTTAAATGGATAATTTAAAAATAAGCGTAGATTCATAAGATTATGTTAGTTTAAGTGGGTTAATTTTGGGCTATTTGTTTCATAGTTGAATCAGTGCTGGTGGAGGGCTGTATGGGTATTTTATGTCAATGTAATCTGGGGAGGCACATTGGATTCTCATTCCCTTGTGCCATGTAAGTATACAGGTCATAGTACACATCTGAATGAATGTCCCCAAAAGTGCAATCATCACATTGCCAATGGTCATAGACATATTTCCTACACCATTGATTGCCTTATGCTCTGGTTGGAACAGTAAGCTGGTGAAGAGTGCTACCCCCCATTTTATAGAGCATATCTAATATATATTTCCAAATGATTATCTCACCCAACAGATGCACATTCCTATACTGTACGAGGATAATTATTTCTTTAATGATATCATGCTACATATGCACATTTCTGTCGGCATATTTTTTTATGCTAACATCTTCATTTTGCATTGATCATATTGTTATATCAGTAAACTAGCATGGGTTTAAATGCAAACTTTTTGTCTGAGGTTAAATGATTTGAGTCTTTTATATGTGTATTCTTTGTAGGTATTTGTGCTTAGCAAAATGTGCATATACATAAATTAAATATATTTAATCGTTAACTTAGTTTTCAAAATTTTATTTTAATGTGTGTGTGCATAATAATAAAAAATGTTTTGTTTATTTAATTTTGGAAGTAACTTATTTTTATATATTTTTATTAATAATAATTTTTTAAAATCAAGAGTTAGAAAATTTTAAAATATACAGTGTGATTTTATAATCTCAGCTTCTCCATGAGCTAGTGACCGGGGCTATTGGCTAGATAAAAGTTGAACCTCACCCATATGTATTTGCTGCCTTTATAAATTTTCTAGATTTAGTAGCCTCATGGCACCCTGGTATGGTAGATAGGGAAAGTATTCCCGTTGACTGTTATAATATGTAATGTAATTTTGAAATTAAAATCTATTAGAAGTCCATGCACATATTGTTTTTTTTTACTATATATATATTGTAGCAGTCGATCTTAGCCCAAGATCGAGCTTCACTGTTCTACCACTTAACCCATGTTTCATCCTGTTTTTTTTCATCACATGTATATAAACTATATGTATATTTTTGAGAAGTGTCTATAAAAATTTATAAATATAAATCTCAAATAAAATTTTTCTTAAATTTTAAATATTAACTTTTATGGATGTGACTCAGATATATACATATATTAACGGAGCTTTTATATAGATAAAAGCACAAACAAATCGTGTAAATTTTGTATTTTTTTTATTAACTATATGTTATTTATTTTATAAGATATTTTTCTTCATATAATTGCATAAATATTCAAGATGGAAGATGCAGTTGTTAACTGTCCAAGAGTAATTAAAGGGGTAGGATTCATAATTTTAAAAGGAATTTTTTAATTAAACTTAATAAAAGTAAAATTTAAAACAAAGCTAAATGATTTTAGTTAGCTGTTAACATTTTTATCAAATCTATTTCCAATCTGGAAATTGATTTGAATTTATTTTTAGACAGTTATCTTGTAATTGCATCTCCAATAACAAAAGAGGGAACATTTCTGTAAATTAAAAATTAATTAGAATTAAGAAGTTTAAATAGAAACATTCTTTGCATAACTGAAAACTGGTATAAATAGGCCCAAAAATCTATTGTGTGAGAGTTCGGTCAATAGTTGCTAACCGACTTCAATGTCTTTTTGATTTTTAAAATGGTTTTTGGGTAGAGCAACCTAAGCCACTTTCCCCTCCGTCATCAGCCCGACTCTTCAGCATGCCGAGATGTAGCTCCTGCCAATCAAGAGTGCCCAAGCCATCAAAGAATGCCACCTGCAACAGAAGATTCGTCAGTATTCCATAGAATCCTAAGGTAACCAGCCCAAAGAAATAATTGTATTACCTAATTCTAACTTGTAACTATAAAATTAATGTTTTCTTTATGTTAAACCCCTTTTTAACTCGCTAAACAGCGAGCATGTTAAACTAATTATTTCCTTGGTATCGATTCTCTTCTATCAAATTAATACTACTATGAAATATTTTATCCAACTCATGCTTTTTATTTTTTTATAATTTAGTGCGGTTATAATTTCATTTTAAATGATATTTTTATATTGTTCATTTAATTTTATTTGTAAATGCTAATCACATCCAGTCTTACAAACTTCTATATCCCGCTGTCGCATAGAAAGGGGGGGGGATTAATGAGTTCTTATTTATTTATTTCTAAATAGTTCGTAAGACTGAGTTTTTTTTGTAAAATGAATATATACTTTTTTAAAAAAAATATCTTTTGCGTAAAATTATACAAAATGTATAAATACTTTGCAATCTGGGGTGGATATTGGTGTTCATTAGTTTTATTAAATTCTTTATTCATCATCTTCGCTAAAAAGACTGGTGAACAAATTCTATTTTGTTGTTTGCACTTTTAAAAAAAGTACATGAATTTTAATTTTTTTATATATTTAAACAAAATAGTATTGATTCAAGAAGGGGGAGAAATGCATACTTCATTAATTATAGTTTAACTTCTGATAAGTGACTTATCTTACATGGGTCATTATTTTGACATATCATTACGTATTTGTTAAACCATTTAAGGCTTTATTTAGAATTTAAATCCAATGTTTTTATAGTCTTATAATAGCAATGCTGGCATATGTAAAATTATTAACAAGCCACCTATGGTTCTTGATCTGAGTCGCTTGTACCTTATTCCAGGGATTCACGATCGTCTTAGTTTGTCATTCTTCTCCTCAAAGTATATATTTGTATACTGCTGTGATTCACCTGTACCTCACCCCAGGGATTCGAAGCCTTCTGTTTTTGTTATTGTTCTCATTCATACAGAAGTCTACTTCTGAAACAAGTTGGTCAATGTAGTTGAAGCTCTGCATGGACTTACCGTAAATTGGATCCATAGCTACTTCCTACCTGACTTTTCTCTTTCGGTACCGCTTTAGCATGAAGCTGGCATACCACCTTAGTAATCAGAGAATGACCTTTTCTTGGCCAAACTGCCATTTTTCTCTCTCTCACTGACAATGCTAGCACCACAATTTCTTATAGTTCGTTTTTCTTTTAGCCTGTTTAACAAAATAAATCGAAATGATATGTGATAATGAAACATTTTTCTCTTTGTAATATTTTTCGTTGGAGTTTAAAACTCAACCTTTCATGAAGCCGCCCTCCTCTTTATTGAATAAGCCATTCCCCATATTGATAGAGTTTTGCAATATCTGATAGTTAAATGTTGAAAATGTTTAATAAATAATTTTGATCACAATGTATCCTCATTTTAATGTTGTAAATAAATTTTATAAATGAAAAGAAACTTATGTATGAAATGCCAAGGGCATTCTACTAAAATCGTATAATCAGCGAAATTCTATCGTATCTTAATATGTATTATTCTTAATGTAAAAACGTCCACCAAGACACCCAGATCCGTTTTGTAACATGAATTAAAATCCTATTTTTAAATATACGTTCAGTATTGTAACCACCGCACTAAATTCATGCTTGTTAAAGTAAAATTGTATCAAGTTTGTTAAATGTTTGTAATGAAAACAATGTTTTAAAGGCATGAAGTTGAGCATATATATATAAAACCATCTTGAATTTTGTCAAAATAAATATTTATATTTTTAAACTTAATCCTGTTGTTCGAATCTCCTTAATAATGTTTTAAACTTATATCTTGGATTCACTCAATCTCTCATCATCATCATCAGCTGAGTTCTCATGCAAAACGATGTAGCAAAGGGCTCGGAAATAATTAATTTTTATAGTATCACCGTAGATGTTGTTTGTAGTGTTATAGATTTGGGGAATGGGCAAACAGGTTAGAATTCATGATTGCTCCTGACCTGTGTATCTCGGGCATGATTGGATTTGGGGTACTTTTGTTCAGGTTCTAAATCCTGTTGAATGGATATGCATTTCCGACCGGTACAATATATATATTAAGTCAAATAATTTTTTACTTTTGGCAAATATGTATATTTTAGCACATGTGCTGCACAATTGTTCCCTAAAGCTATAAAGTGTTAATATAAAATAGATAACTAAAAACAAACGAGCTGAGCATTTTCAAAGGATATTGCCTTCATAATCATAGTTTGCTACTACATTTAATGATATGCAAATATGCTAATTCCATTTCTTCGATAAAGCATAGCACATGTCCTTCCTATTTATGGCATTCTTGTCTCGTGAGATGAAGAAGGCCTCTCTGATTTTTTTTTTAAGATCATGTCTCTCTCTACACATGATTGTGGGATTGTCTGGAATGCTCTTGTCGTGACGTGCTCTGGTGCTAATAGAAAACTGAATAGGTGGAAGGATCGTTATGAGCTCTATTGTATGATTATTTATGTTGTGCTAATCGTGTGGACAAAGACGCTCTGCTTTCCCCATAATATGTGCCTTTACAATTATTATTGGAACATGCAATATTATATACTGTATAGGGAGTCTGTAAAAGTGGAGTTTGGTCTTTAGTGTTATTAATTAATTTGTTAGAGTTTGGAGAGATTCGAAAACAAAGCTGATATCTGTTGTTGAGGATGGAATGCATTTTCTTGTGTAAATTGGATATATATAGAAACAATAATCTGGGTTTATCCTGTGAGATATGAGTGTTAAGCTGTTTATTCTAAATATGAAAATTTTTTTTGTCAACAATGGACTGCCTGAACCCTAAATTCAATAAATCATCTCTGTATTCTATTACATTTACTTTTGTGTCTGCCTCAATTTTACATAACAACCTGTTTCTGTGCAAAAAAGATGCTAGGCCGGATAATTTATGTTCTATTGGTGTGTTAGATTGGGGGGGGGGTATATGGTATCTGATCTCCAGTGGTTTGATGGCCATACTATAATGACAGTGCTTGTTTTCTCAACTAGCACTGTGCTGGTTTCGAATTCAACTTTGATCCATATGATGATCTCAGGGGTGGCAGCAATAAATAGGTGGTCCACATATCTAGTGTATATTAGAAAGCATGGATGTTTCTGAACTATTCGACTCTGTCAATAGAGAGAAGTTGATCCAAATTGTCAGAGATGAACTTTTGGTCCAAAAAATAGCTCAACCTCAAGTAGATTTCATCCATAACTTTCTATGTTTGTTGGACAACAACGTTGTGGCAATTTTCAGAAACCAGTGGTTCTCCATGAAACAAGGCTGGCCTATGGGTTTACCGCTGAGTGGTGTAGTTACCAGCATCTTCCCGAACTACTATGAGAGGAAGATCATACCTGGTTTAAACCCTGCATGCTCTCTAATATACACTAGATATGGGGATGACCTATTCATTGCTACCACCCCTGAGATCATCACATGGATCAAAGTTGAATTGGAAACCAGCACAGTGTTAGTTGTGAATGTCACATCAGAAGATACTCACCAACAAGTTAAATATTTTGATGTCAGTATACAAAGAGAAAACAACCACTGCCATTATAGTATGGCCATCAATCCATTGGAGATCAGATACCATATACACCCTCAATTTAACACACCAATAGAACATAAATTATCCAGCCTAGCACCTTTTTTGCTCAGTAATAGATTGTTATGTAAAATTGAAGCAGACACAAAAGTAAATGTAATAGAATACAGAGATGACTTATTGAATTTAGGGTTCAGGCAGTCCATTGTTGACAAATTTTTTTTACATATTCAGAATAAACAGCTTAACACTCACATCACACAGGATAAACCCAGATTATTGCTTCTATATATATCCAATTTACACAAGAAATTGCATTCCATCCTCAACAACAGATTTCAGATTTGTTGTCGAACCTGTCCAAACTCTAACAATTTAATTAATAACACTAAAGACCAAACTCCACTTTTACAGACCCCTCATACAGTAAAGGCAAACATTATGGAGAAAGCAGAGCATCTTTGTCCACACGATTAGCACAACATAAATATTCATATAATAGAGCTCTCAATGATCCTTTCACCTATTCAGTTTTCTATCAGCACCGAGCACAAGTCACCATGAGTGCATTCCAGACAATTCCACAATCGTGTGTAGAGAGAGAGAGACATGATCTTAAAAGAAAAATCAAAGAGGCCTTCTTCATCTCATGAGACAAGGATGCCATAAATATGAAGGACATGTGCTATGCTTTATCGAAGAAATGGGAATTAGCATATTTGCATATCATTAAACATAATAGCAAGCTATGATTATGAAGGCAAGATCCTTTGAAAGTACTCAGTCGTTTGTTTTTAGTTATCTATTTTATATTAACACTTTATAGCTTTTGGGAACAGTTGCGTTGCACACGCACATGTGCTAGTATATATATTGTAACAGGATAAAAAGTTACCCTACAGATTTGGACAGGATTTTATAACTGATATGAAAAGATGATGATGAAATAATGTTTATTATCACCCTTACATTTAAGATGCCATTTGTGTCAGGTTAAAATGATGGTATACTCTTCTTTTAATGCACCACAGATTGGGAATCATTTGTGACAATCAGATATGATAAGGCTCTGATAGATTGATCCTGTTTAATTATATCCTGAAAATTGTGGCATCATTTATAACAGAATACATATGTGCATATGCTAATCTTTATTTTAGCCTCAATTGGTCAGCTTATGTAACAGAATTAAATGAGTCCCGAAGTTGTACATCATTTGTAACTGAATAAAATATAAATTGAAGAAAAATAATACTAATTTTGTAATGCCCTGTGAATAATAGTATCATTCTTAATAGAATGAACATAATAAACTAAGCTAAATGAATACCAATCAATAAATAATTATTCCATATGTAAAACAATCTTTTATCTAATCACATATCTAACTGTTAACTCTGCCAAAACAAAACAGTGATCATAATCTTTATTATAGCATCATGAATTCAAAACAGTATTTAGAATAAATAGAAAATGAACCAAATTATTGTTTTAAATGTCCTAAATATAAAACCTTACTTAAAATAGATTAAAATAAAGCAATTAAATCAGATATCATTATCCCAAAACAACAATATATGCTTAAGATATATTTCACTTATAGTCAAATGAATTTAATGATAAATCATTCAACAATCAAATTCTAATATATCTAATCAATCAAACATTGCTTATAATAATATAAACTTATAATAAAATTTAATGATGTTCATATCTAAATAAAATAATCCACTAATGATTGAAATAACATCTTCAATATGTCCTATAAATTTACAGTATTCATAATATTTAAATAAATATACAACTCAATAATTAATTTTAAAGTCTAGTTTAATAAAATGATAAATAACACTATCCTAGTTTAATAAAATGATAATTAACACTAATTCAGCTATGCTATAAGGGCTCTGAAGCCTACAAATTATTACAAAAAAAAGTTTCACCACAACGCATCAGCGTATTATTAATTATATTGATTTTATTTTTACTAATTAAGCTAATTATAAGAAGATAAAACACATAATAATGATGTAATATCAATACATCTGTAAGATAATCTTGAATCTATAATATACAGTCATGTCAGTATATAAAAGAAACAATAGATTTCTATTGGATATTTACTTCAATACAATTAACTAATCATATCAATTTACTTTAAATTTACTGTAACTAAATTATTAAAACTGTATAATATAACAATCAAGACATATAAAAAAATTATTAGCATTTATTATAATTCAAAACAAAGCAAAACTCTCCATATAGTAGTGCCATCTTGTGCTAACAAGAGCAATCAATGGATGCCAGAAGGCTTGTGCATAAATCCATATCTAGTGCCTACTCATCCAATATCCCCAGACTAGTTTCTGGCTTATGGCCTTCATCAGTGAGGAGTCTTGGATCTGAGAGCACTGCACACATCTTAGGATCTAATGCAACCCTCCAGCACCCACCTTTTAACTCTATTTAACTACAAAACTATGAGAATGAAATTGAAAACACAAGTAATATTTTCAATCCAAGCTCAATAGCTTATATAGTCATATGGGTCTGAACTCAATTCAGCACCCACAAATTTTGGTGTCTTTGGATCTTTAACAACCATAGCCACCACTATCCTATTAGGCAGGATTGGTGTTAAACCACTAAACATCTCATGATCACTATCTCATACTACTAGCACATAATTGTTATTAAACAATTCAAAACAAAGCAAAACTCTCCATATAGTAGTGCCATCTTGTGCTAACAAGAGCAATCAATGGATGCCAGAAGGCTTGTGCATAAAATCTCTATCTAGTGCCTACTCATCCAATATCCCCAGACTAGTTTCTGGCTTATGGTCTTCTTCAGTGAGGGGCCTTGGATCTGAGAGCACTGCAGTTAGATCTTAGGATCTAATGCAACCCTCCAGCACCCACATTTTAACTCTATTTAACTACAAAACTTTGAGAATGAAATTGGAAAACACAATTAATATTTTCAATCCAAGCTCAATAGCTTATATAGTCATATGGGTCTGAACTCAATTCAGCACCCATAAATTTTGGTGTCTTTGGCTCTTTAACCATAGTCACCACTATCCTATTAGGCAGGATTGGTGTTAAACCACTAAACACCACATGATCACTATCTCATACTAGCACATAATTGTTATTAAACATGATGGCACTACTATATGGAGAGTTTTGCTTTGTTTTGAATTGTTTAATAACAATTATGTGCTAGTATGAGATAGTGATCATGTGATTTACTATAATCAAGTATGAATATTAAAATTTAATAGTTAATTGGATTTACGATCCACATCAACTAAATTTTAAATATAATTAAAGAAAATCATTGTGACTTAGAACAAAATATACTGCTATCATCCTTCTAGTTGGATAAGAAAAGATCTTATTGACCAACCATGAACTCAATACAATACTTATCCAAACTATAATAATTTAGATAAAACTCAAATATTTGATTATGATTACCATATAAAGTTTATATGTAGTCAGATAATAATTATTGCATTCAACACAAAAATAATATAACCATACTTGCTTATCAATCCTCGGATTTGATTTCTGGATTATGTGATATAGTTATTTCAAATAAATTTTATGATATAGTAAATTTATCTTGTCTTACATGAATGTTATTAATCAATGAATTCATATTACACATTTGAATAATAGCCAGACAAGTTTATTTGATTTAATTAAATTAAAATTTATTAATAAATGAATATCAATTATATAATAATAATAATAATATATATATATATTAGAATAGATCGCAAACAATCGACATCTACACACATGATCTCATTGTATATACAATAAATCATTAATTAACATTAATTTCATATTTAAATGTATGATTGCCTATTAATCTCCAATTATTTAATACCAAATATGAAACATATATGGCTATGTAATACAAACTGTGTTGTAGGACATTAGTAAGTTTCAAGATACAAGAGAATTTAATATATATTTCTTCTTATATACTTTATATATAAAATTTATATATTTTTTTAATAATAAAAAAAATATATATGCAAAGATGAATCTTGTTTTTTTTTTTTGTTAGTAAAATTTAAGAGAACAAAATAAAATGACTACTTATTACACTAAAATCCTTTTTTGAAATTCTAATATAAGGGATATGTCTGAAATTAATTTTGAAATCAATACATAAGAAAAATAAATATATTTAGATATGAAAATAATAATTACTATGCCACAAGGTATAAGTTTAAACTTAGGAAAACCTAACCCATATTTTGTATGTAAATAAATTACTAATTAACTTAAAATTATATATTATTCATCAATAAATAATTTTACATTTTAAATGAAAATAAACAAATATATATATATCATTAATAATGACAAGTATAAATAAATGACCTGAATAAGAGGCTTTATTGTATTTGCGGTTTTGATGTCTGTTTCAATCTACAAACCAATAGTTTGTCTTTGTTCCAGAGAAGATATAATACATTCCCAAGAACTTCTAAAATCAAAGTACATTTTATCAATTCTGACGTTTTGGTTTGTATGATGTTATACATATAAATATTATATTCATGATGATATGAAGAGATATCCTTTCATGAACAAATATTTCTAAATATTGTGAATGAATAGATTCTAGCTTTATCTAGGACAATATTAGAGGAATTAAACTGATTCATATCTTTAAAAAAATTGATCAATCGATCTAATAAAATTACACAGGCAGATAAATATAACTCTTGTACACCTTCTGATGTTTGTATTTCATTTTTAAAATATAGGTAACATTCACTTTAAGAGATAAAAATATTTTGATAGTTTAGGACAAAATGATGCACTTTTGATGATTTTTTCCCTTTTATAATAAATTGTCGTTTTTCTATAAAAGTTTCTCGATAATGCTGCCCCGTGCATGGGCAGACAATGTTGTTTCTTACCCATCATTTTGTTCCATCAATTATATAAAGTCAATAAAAAAAAAATCATAAAGAAGTTAATGTGTGCTTCTGTTTAAAGCAAAAGCAAGAGAGAACATGTGTTCAAACTATTCCGTCCTATTTATAAGATTTTTTTTTATTGATGTCAGTGTAACTATAACAATCCTTTGTATTCACTCATTAAGTGATTTCCGGTAGCGTTTCTCTAATAAAATTTTATATTATTCAACAAATAAAAATAAATATTATAGAATTATTGCATATAATAAAAATTTATTTTTTTAATATATAAATATTATTTTTCTTTCTAACATAAATTAAACAATTTACATTACATTTTCAAATATTACATTGGAAATATATATATATATTTTACATATTTCCTTAGTATAATATCATACAAATAAAAAGAACAAATATATTTGCAATATTAAATATTTATTTGTATTGTTTATAATTTACTATTGTGAATATATCATTTTATTTTTATATAGCACAATGTTTATAAACTGTAATATTTAAACAGCATTAAGCTGTTGCACATGCGCTTTGAAGATTTTAACTATAAATGAATGAATACTAACACTTCAAACACATGATCGAGTCTTAGGAAAAGATAGAATGGCCATCCATCTTTTTGAACCCAAACACTTTTGTATGGGCAAATCTTAAGTGTTTGAAAGTGAAAGCGTGAATATAGTAATAAAACCAAACGTATTAATAAAAGAACAATAATTTTTTCTGAACTATATGCATTATTATTTACATATTTATTTTTCTTTTCAAAATGAATATAGTCAGTTTACAATCTTACAATACAAATTATAATAAACAATTTTGGTACTGTTCTGTTAGCATGTTGACACCACTTGATAGTGTTTTTATGAAAATGCATATAAGTATGTTACCAGACCCACCACATTTTTTGTGAAATAATAAGAATAATCATATGGATTGACATATTTCTTTTATTTTTCTTAATAAATTACTGTAATTTTTTTTACAATTTCTTTTTGTCTCTGGATATTATAACTACGAGAAATTTTTTACTCAGAAATTTTATCATACGGCTTAACATAATTCATTGATTGATTTCCTTAATAAATTACTATCAAATTTATTCAATTAACAATTTTACGATGATAAATTTAAACCTTTAACAAGTGCCTACAAATTTCATATTAGTCCTGCATTGTAGGAGGGGGGGGGCATGGATGTCTTTTTACCCCCACTATAATTAAAACAATAATAGTATGAGTACTGAACCCCACCGCTTGATGGCATTGTTTTTCACAAAATGCACATTAATATAGTTCTAGCGGCCTTAACTTACGTCTGACACTACATTAGGTGTTTTTTGAGTCATAGCAGGCTGCCTGAGGGCAATGTATTCTATGATTATATAATGAAATACTACACCCATTGTATAGTGACAGTATTCCTCACGTGAGCACTCTTGAATTCTCGCTATGGTCTGATTTGATAGTGGCCATATTTGAAAGATGAAACTGCAAAAATTCATTGTTGGAAATTTTTTAGAAATCACACACACTTCCCTATGCCTTTGAACTGCAAACAACTTGAAAATGTTCTTCTTTTCGGCAGATTTTTTCCTGATTTCATGCGCAAATGACTGTTTAGGCGTGAATCCGTGTGAGAACTGTAAGGGAAGTTGGTTTGAGAGCTCCAAAATCCCGTTACTTACAGCTTTGAGGCTTCCCTGTTATTTTATTTGTGTGTTACTTTTTTTACAGCTTTGAGGCTTCCTGGTTATTTTATTTGCGTATTACTTTTAGTTTTTTTTTTATGCCCCTGAAAATGTTTTTTTTTTTTTTTTACTTGTTTTGGTTCACAACTTATCCAAAGTTTTGTTTATTTTGGATTTAATAAATTATTTTATGGGGAACTGTTGTTGTAGTTGTTGTTCACATGATTAGAAAGTAGGTAGGTAATATTTGATAAGTTTCATTAACAGTTAATTAAAGTGGGTAATATTTTATTACACCAAAAAAAAAAAGAGAAGTGTTTAAGAGTTTATTCAAAAGGCCCCACCCAAAAAATAAAAATAAAATAATAATAAAGAACTGTGTGGTAACATAATAAAATGTTCAAAAAGAAAATCCAAAAAGAAGTCGATAATTAAAAATCAAGACAAACCTTCCCCTCCACCCCACCCCACCTGGCTTTAAAAAAAAGTGTTCTTTAAAAACGAACTGTTTATGTCTTTTTTAAAATTAAAGGCCCAAAAATTAAGGAAGAACTTTTCGCTATCATATAATATAACTTTCTGTAGCATAAAGATTTGAAACCAAAAAATAGAAAAGCCTCGTAATAAATTAACAAAAAAAAAAAGACAATTGAAAATCAATCAACCCCTCTCTCCTCCACTCTCTCATTGTCAAAGTCTTTCAGCAAATCAAAACATCAACCAAAAAAAAAGAAGATAAGTTCAAAACAAACAAACAACCCCCCCCCATCTTCTAAAAACAACAAAGTGTTATTGTATTTTTGTGTAAACAAACTGATGGACCATTAATCGATAATAGTAAACCAACACTTTTAAAAACAAAGTGTTTGTTTCTTAAAAAACTTTGGTTTACTGTAATATTATGTAAAAAAACCGCCAGTCAGTTAGTCATTAATTTAACAACAAACCAATACCCCTAGACCATCTAAAAACAAAGTATTTGTTTATAAAGAAACAAAAAAAAAAAAAAAACCCTGGGTGGAATGAAAAAAAACTTTGGTGATTTACCGTAATATTATGTAAACCAAACAGACGGGCTGATGACGGAAAAAAAAAAAACCCGATTGAAAAAAATACAAAAAAAATCTTTTACCGTAATATTATGTAAACAAACAGATGACCTGTGAATCGGTATATTGTGACAGTCAGATGATGTATGTTGGTTTAACCCAGTTCGAATACTAGACGAAAGTACCTCGAGGCCACCCATACGCGAGATATTAAATCAAGAATACTATGACCTCTGCCCATTCGCCTATTCTCGAGGCCTGATCACAAACAAACAACACTATCTGAGCCATGCATAAATTATTTTTCAACCGGCGACAGCTTAGCATCAGCGGAAAGAAACATGGACAGGAAACTTACGGAACTAAATGGTTAAATGTGCAAAAGTACTAAGAAATATGTGTTTTGCGTGCCTGGATCATTAGAAAAGTAAAATAAAGCATTATAATAAAATTAGGAAACTCAAGCTTTTGATAGTTAAATAATATGTTTAATTAATGGCTTTAAAATATGAATAATGATTTAATGGCCTCCGCTATTCCTCTAAATTAATGAAACAAACTAATTAGACAATAAAAACGGATTAATAGGTTTGCGGTCTAAATCTTTTCCCAATTTTAATAAAATTGTCAACTCGATCTTCTCGATAAAGTACGATAAAAAAAGAATCTTTCGCAAAGCATTTCTAATTGCTTTGCGCTACAAACAGTGTTTAAAAATTATTTAAAACGTATATAGTTAAATCAGATATACGTAAAGCTAATGGCGGACAAAAGAGGCGTTATCATAGAGATCAAGTTGGCACACAAAAGAAACTGACTCGTATTTAATTAACAAACATAAATAAAACTGGAAAGAGATTTTAAATGAACAAAAATTAACTATTAAACTTAACCGCAATGGAATATTAAATATTTACACAGGTTAGTAAGGAAGAATAGCGAAGGGAAAAGGTTAAATATAGATAGATGATCACATAATATATATAATTAAGACTAGTCTAATAAAAATGGTTACATCAACAAATACATATAATTCAATGAAGCAATTAAAAAAAAATATGAACAAAAGGTAGCATAAGAAATAGTTCAATAGAGGAGATACGATTACCGTCCTTTTTTTTCCTTGGTCATGTTCCCTCCGGCGTTCGTGGCTTGATCTGACCGTCGATAGGGATTTGTCCGGACAATGAAAATATGTAGTATGGTTTCACGAAAAGTTCTCCAGACACGGCACAGAGTTCAGATGACTATTGAGTGGATACTATGGCATTTTGGATGGTATTCAGGAACCTCGGCGATAGGCAAAGCTATTTATTTGCCTAGCCGAGCATATTCATTTCCTTCAAAATACTATGGCTTTTAACTGGAGCATGTTCAAACTTCTCCATTATTTGAAAACGACAGCTGTATAACTTTTTGGAGCACAAGCTAAATGTGAAGCAAATCGGAGAGAGTTCTCCAAAAAGAAATATGAATGCACTCTCAAGGAAACTTGGAATAACCAGCAAGAAAACTCTGAATGAATCCTTCAAAAGCAAAATCTGAATCAACGGAATCCTTCGAAAGGAAAATCTGAATAATCTGAATCCTTCAAAGGGAAAATCTGAATACTGAATCCTTCCAAAGGAAAAATCTGAATAATCTGACTCCTTCAAAAAGAAAAATCTGAATCCTTCAAAAAGAAAAATCTGAATAATCTAGTCTTTTGTTCTCACTTCTATTTATACCCTCTCTGTCAGCTACCTTCTATTGTTTGTATGATCTGAGATCTTGATAAGCCTCCCCATGCTCCTTTGTTTCAAAATAACATTTTCTAAAAATAACTTTTACTTTTTTACTCTAGATTTCTTTCTTTAAAGTTTGAATTCTATTAATTAAAAAGAAAGAAAGAGAAGGCCATCTTTAATTAGACTTGAATGGCTCACTAATCAAAACTATACATTCTTTTAGAAAATGTTGGCGGGCTTATCTCAAAATCAAATCATACTAAATATTTTAACAAAATTTTAACAACAATATATTATTATTTTTTTATAGTAGAATAAGCATTTTATTTCAGCAGAATTTTGCATTAACTCATATATATACGCTAGATGTATATATATGTTTGACTAATAGGTTAAGCAATTTTTATTAATAGAATGAAATTTATTTAAAACAAAATATTTAAATGTAATACACATTTGATAAGCATAATTATTTTTAACTCTAATGCAAAACCCTGCTGATATTGAACTATAAACTTAATTCAGGTCTACAATACTAATTAAGTTTATAGGAAGATGTGAAGCATGGATCGGGCTTCAGATCCATTGCTTCAATATTGATGTGCATTGGGCGAAAAAGAGCGACATCAAATGATAGGGTTCAGTATTTGTACTATTACCTATCATTCCCTGTGTATGCCAGTGCAAACCAACCTCTTACAAACTTTAAATAATCTCCTATCATTGCTTGACAGATAACTAACTACATCGTGGTGGAAGAAATGAGAATGCCTTAATTACTAAATTGTATTTGACTCTTTTTTTTTTTTTGTAATTTTTGAAAAGGAAAATTAACGTTTATTTATTCCAATACCTATTTTTGAAAGAATATGTGGCTAAGGTATGGTGGATAACACTAATGGCACACCTATTAATAATAATTAATAATTTCCAATACTCGGTATGTTTTTTTTTTTTTAAGATTAAAAAATGTATTCTTTTTACAATTTCTTTTTGTCTCTGGATGTAACCATGAGAAATTTTACAGTCAGACATTTTAATTCTTGTAGATATTCTTGCGAACTGCCCTTTTTTCGGGAGAACAGTGAAATTGTGGTTTCCTGTAACATTTTCTAATTATTTACACCTTACATGTTGGGTTCAGAAGTGGTGTAATGGGCTTATAATTATTACTTTTTAATACTATGTTAGGTAAGTTGTACCGTAATTACATTTTAATGTAGATTGCAATAATTCTGTAAACTTTAAATCCACTTGCCCTGAAATGGTATGGTAGTGAAGTGTTAACATTGCTAAAAGATAGAATTGTGTGCACTCGCACAAACTGCACAAGACAAAGCAAGCCTTTAGTTACAATAGATTAAAAGTTGTGGCTATTTGGTTTGACTGCGGCCCACTAAACAGCATATTTATATGGATTTGGATGGGATCAATGCCATCAAGTGGTTTCAGCATGCTAATAGAACAGTACCACAATTTTATATTAATATTGTCATAGAAATGCAGTTCAACATTTCATAATTTAATATATTTACCATCCAAAAATTAAACAAGAAAGATAAAAAAAAAGACAAATATCTCACCACATACTGAAATATATCTCAATTTTCAGTAGGTGCAATATATATATACATTGAGAGAGAGAGAGAGAGAGAGAGAGAGAGAGAGAGAGAGAGAGAGGGGGGGGGGAAAGGAGGGAGAGAACTTTTGTTGTCTGTAAATTTTCATAATCCATTAAGAGTTTTGGGGCCAAATGTCAAAGATATGGTGGTCCTATTGTATTTAAAAATAACTATATTCCAAACTGTCTAATCTTTATAGCAGTCACAAATTTTCATTTAAAAAGTAATATAATTATCAAGGAAGAGATGCCTTATATACAGTATGCTTTAGTTTTAATCAATTATTGACATTCACATGTATTAGTTTTAGTGGTAGTACCTCTTTTTTTCAGTAATAAAAATTCCTTGAAATAACTGTACTTACTTTATATACTACATATATTTTGTTCTCCATATTAGCTTATTTTATCTGCATTCATATAAATTTCAAATATCATTTACCTACCAACAAGAGTTGCTATATTAGTTATAATTTGCTTATGTTTATATATTTATTTTATATATATTGTAACGGAAAATGACTTTTGGGGGGAGCGGAAATGGTTATTTAGAGGTTGATTTATATATTTATTTTATTTCTATACTTTTATACTTATTTTTATTATTATACATTTATTTTTTCACAACTTTGATTCTTCCTTTCATTTATTTATTCTTATTTGTTTACTATCAGTTTTGCTAACCGAAATATCCTGGCTTAGCCTCCAACTGTAATGGATATTGTTTATTTATTTATTTAACCAACGCCGTTACAATGCAAGCAGAGAGCTAATACAGATACAAATTTAACTTCATATCCATACCCTTGACCGAACCCCAAGGCAATACGTACATATTATCTTGGCATTATTTTTCCCGATCAAGAACCCTCGGCTGCTGAACAAAGCAAACTATTTCAAGAAATTTAACGAATGTCCAGCGCTTGCTATTTATTTTTTATAATTGGGAAATTCTCACGAACAAGCAGCACACGAATACCTTTATAAAATCAGCCTTACCCTTTAATCACTAAATTACAGTTTTCCCCCCCTGTCGTAGCTTGGTGATAGGAGAATAAAGCAAGTATACGCAATTTACGAATAAATATGTTTAATAACACTCACTTTTATATAAAAAAATACATGATAACAATAATAAAAAAAACACACACTTATATAAATACGTGGCTATAAAAAAAAACATAGTAAAACAGATCAAATATTAAAGCTATTTTGAAGTCCTATTGGGTAGAGTTCTAAATCTATCAAGATTGTTCCTTGTTGATTTATTTACGAACATTAAAATTAAAATGCATGCATGCTTTTTACCTAGGTTTTCCTTGTAGTTGTTTCCATGGGTATTTCTTTCGAGCGCTCTTTACCGTCCAGTGGGAGATCATCCCTTTTTTTGTAGAGACGGTATGTCCTTCACTGTCGGCTGGATTGATTTTCTCTCTCAGTTTGTGGGGTTATTTCTCGTTCCAGTTTTTTACTTCTTGTCGATTCTTTAGGTAGATTTTTAAGTTGTTCAGTCACAGAAGCGGCGGTCTCTCTAGCAGGTCAGGCATAGATCTTACATTGTGAGTCAGTGGTGAGACGGATTGAATACGAACCCACGTCCCTTTAACGCCACTAGCCGCGCACTTCTTTCATTTTCTTTTAGCTGTTGCTTCCTCAAAATCTCTACTCGGAATGATCAGATAATAATTGTAACTCTGGTCTTACTGTCTTTCTTTTGTTCATTGTTTTTGTAAATTTTTAATTAATGTTTTAGATTTCCAACGAATTCTTATCAACCTATTTGTTTAATTAGTGGCTGGAATGTAGGTTTTAATTAATTGAGCTGTAATTATAAGCTTTTCCTTGTTATACATTTTTCTTTGTCCGAGGAATTTAATTAGTCCAACAGACTTTAACACCTCTAATTTATATGGCCATATTGTTTTTACATTACATATTACATTTAAATTTTACTTAAAAGTTTACAATTCATTTTTTCAAATTTATGTTTATAATTTATTTTAACTTGTTACAATATAGTTTTTTAAAAGAGAGAAAAAGACGCATTTCTTTATGCATCCCCTTCCCCTCTCCCACAATAAACAGAAATAACTTTCAAGCATTTGACTTACTCGTTTTTTTTTTTTAAAAGAGAGAAAGAGACGCATTTCTTTATGCACCCCCCTCCCCTTCTCTTACTATTACAAAAATCCAAAGTAATTTCGACATTTGAATTTCAACTTTTTTCTTTTCCTTCTTTTTTTTAAAATTTAGTAGCTAATCCATTTACCTTTATTACTTTCTAGTAGCTAATTTATCTAATTTTATTAATAAATATATACGTGTGACGATGACTTTACGTGGTCGTCACATTACACTCCGCCCGTTTTTGAGAATTAAAATCGGGTCGAATCTTAGTCTGAGATGAGAGCTTATTTTAATTCTTTGCTTTCAACCCTTACTTCTGCTTTTATTACATACTTTTCCACTCTATCATGATGAGTGATGATGATGATGAGGATGACTGCAGAGAGACAGCTAGGTAAAACTACACAATTCATTCCGATCGATTTTGGCTGATCAACCAATTTAATCTCTACGCATACGAGACCATGGCACAACTTCACTCTATCAAAAAAACATAAAAGGGTTTAAAGCATGTGAACAGCAGGATATTTCTACTGCCTGTTCATCTTCTACAAACAAAAAATTCTTATTTATTTATTTCTTTAGTTTATTTATTTTGAGACACTAATTCTTATTATATAATGAGTCCAGGATTCTTACTGGCGCTTCATTTAACGGGTTGTACCACCGAAAGCCATGTCAATCTACAGTTAGCGAAGAGATGGCTGAATCAAGCTCAAAATACGACCCAGACATAATGCATTCACACACACATATATGCCTCAATCTGCAACCTCATACACCTACCAGTGATATCTATCATTTAAGTATTATCACTATTGTTCATTTATTTTATTTTTATTAATTATTAACTGGCTCTTTAATGAGCCTAAATGATTCTTATTTCTAATTTTACTTTTATTTATTTGTTAATTATATCTGCATTTATAATTGACAGATTGTTATACGAATAACTTATTTATAGATTTCTTTTCCTTTTTTTTTTTGTTATTACTTTTATTTACATTTGTCTTGCTGTGCTTGACTGCACATAAACGCGCATTAAGTTTATCATTGATTTCACTCCGTGAACATTACTTTTTTTTTATAGTAACTTTAATTATTTGTCGTGAGATGATTTGCCCCACCTGTGATATGTTTAAAAAAAACAATCAACTTTATTTCTCGTGATCCCATGACGTTATTGTTTGATCGAACTGACATATCCGTCCGTTTATTTTCTTTAAGCTTAGTTTTTATCTGGAGGCTTCTTATCATTCCTTTTACCATACATATATCCACTTGTGCTTGGAACTGGAGCAATGTTCTGATGTCCTCTAGTGTTGGCTTGCTCATCCATATAATTTAGATCTGAGCCTCTTCCGGTCTGTCCGGACATTTTAGCCCTTTCTGGTCTACCAGGAAATGCCTGGTTTCCTTCCCAATAATCGCGATGAGGATTGTATTGCATTCTTCCTATGTGCAGATCATTGGGCTGGGGTTTAAATCCCCAATCCTCCGCCTTGTAATTAGGCCTAGTGCTGTCAAATGCACTCAGCAACTTACTAACCTGCTCGACAGTCTTTCTTTCTGGGCCTATAAGCATTTGCTCCGCATTGTTACTTTCGCTACTTATTTGCAAGCACTTGCTTACACTTTCTTGTTCTTTACTGTTAGCTTTGGTCATCTATCATATTTTCTATTTTATTTTCACCCCTTTCTACCCTCACTTCTATCTTCTCAACTGTCCCCGCTAACTGACCTACATCTAGTCATAGATTTTCTATAATCTTTCTGTTTTCCTCTTTTATTACTTCAATTTTCTCCCCTTGCTCTAACTTAACTTGCTCTATTTCATAGCACATTCGTTCCAATTTATATTCAACATATTCCATCTTCCCATTTACTTTCAACTCAATGCCGTGCTTTACGTTAAACCACTCTCCCAGAAGGCGCTGCTCTATTTTTTCCAGTAATTCCTTCTGGTGATTCAGCCTTTCATTTGCAACCTTCACCTGATATGAGGTTTGTTCACATTTTTTATTTACTTGTTCCACGCTTTGACTAAACTTCTTATTTAGTCGTTGGTCCAATTCTTCAATCCTTCTTATATTTTTTTCATCTCTTTCCCTCATTTCCATAATCAACTGTTGCTGGCTTTCCATTATTTTCGTGAACATATCCATTATATTATAGCTTTCTATTTTATTTTTATCATCAACCATTGTCTCCATTCCCTTTCTAATTTCTATATTTCCTTCATTAGCTATTTCTTCGGACGGTTCTATTTGTCCTTCGGAGCTTTTTTCTACTTCGCCCACTGGAGTGTCCATTTTTGTTTTTGATCTCGTGTGCATCAACTCTGTCTAACACACACACTAATCACTTATATTTTATTCTACAGCTTTACTATTCTAACCCTATCCTTATAGGATTATCTTACTTTATTTACTTTATATCTTACTGACACTAGGTACGTTTGTTCGACTCCCCCTGTATCACTCACTAATCATCACTCACCCACGCCTGCCTTCAAGATGCCTCCCCAACTGTCTCCAATTTACAACCTAACTTCCCAAATTATATTATTTTTCCCGATCAGGAACCCTCGGCTGCTGAACAAAGCAAACTATTTCGAGAAATTTAACGAATGTCCAGCGCTTGCTATTTATTTTTTATAATTGGGAAATTCTCACGAACAAGCAGCACATGAATACCTTTATAAAACCAGCCTTACCCTTTAATCACTAAATTAAAGTTTTCCCCCCTGTCGTAGCTTGGTGATAGGAGAATAAAGCAATTATACACAATTTACGAATAAATATGTTTAATAACACTCACTTTTATATAAAAAAAATACATGATAACAATAATAAAAAAAACACACACTTATATAAATACGTGGCTATAAAAAAACATAATAAAACAAGATCAAGTATTAAAGCTATTTTGAAGTTCTATTGGGTAGAATTCTAAATCTATCAAGATTGTTCCTTGTTGATTTATTTACGAACATTAAAATTAAAACGCATGCATGCTTTTTACCTAGTTTTTCCTTGTAGTTGTTTCCATGGGTATTTCTTTCGAGAGCTCTTTACCGTCCAGTGGGAGATCATCCCTTTTTTTGTAGAGATGGTATGTACTTCACTGTTGGCTGGATTGATTTTCTCTCAGTTTGTGGGGTTATTTCTCGTTCCAGTTTTTTACTTCTTGTCGATTCTTTAGGTAGATTTTTAAGTTGTCAGTCACAAAAGCGGCGGTCTCTCTAGCAGGTCAGGCATAGCTCTTACATTGTGAGTCAGTGGTGAGACTGATTGAATATGAACCCACGTTCCTTTAATGCCACTAACCGCGCACTTCTTTCATTTTCTTTTTGCTGTTGCTTCCTCAAAATCTCTCCTCGTACTGATCAGATAATAATAGTAACTCTGGTCTTACTGTCTTTCTTTTGTTCATTGTTTTTGTAAATTTTTAATTAATGTTTTAGATTTCCAACGAATTCTTATCAACCTATTGGTTTAATTAGTGCTGGAATGTAGGTTTTAATTAATTGAGCTGTAATTATAAGCTTTTCCTTGTTATACATTTTTCTTTGTCCGAGGAATTTAATTAGTCCAACAGACTTTAACACCTCTAATTTATATGGCCATATTGTTTTTACATTACATATTACATTTAAATTTTACTTAAAAGTTTACAATTCATTTTTTCAAATTTATGTTTATAATTTATTTTAACTTGTTACAATATATTTTTTTTTAAAAGAGAGAAAAAGACGCATTTCTTTATGCATCCCCTTCCCCTCTCCCACAATAAGCAAAAATAACTTTCATGCATTTGACTTACTCGTTTTTTTAAAAGAGAGAAAGCGACACATTTCTTTATGCACCCCCTCCCCTTCTCTTACTATTACAAAAATCGAAAGTAATTTCGACATTTGAATTTCAACTTTTTTCTTTTCCTTCTTTTTTTTAAAATTTAGTAGCTGATCCATTTACCTTTATTACTTTCTAGTAGCTAATTTATCTAATTTTATTAATAAATATATACGTGTGATGACAACTTTACGTGGTCGTCACAATATAAACAACTACAAATTTAAGAAACATTAGCAATTTATAGTTTTTTATTTTATAGTATAATATTGTGTATTTTCATCTACTATGATTCATTACCTTAACTTTGGCAAACTAAGTATGTAACCATCCAGTTTCATTTACTCCTATATAAAAAAATGTAAAAAAAAAAAAAAATTACGCCTGTACAATTTATAATTATTTCAGATTCTATGATCATTGGGTGAATAATAAAACCGTCAATAAAATAAACAGAAGAAGAGAGATGAAATTGCGCTATTCCATGTGTTTATGTATAATTAAGAACAGAAATAATAATAATAATTGAGATTTAATGTTTATATTTAATGTAGAGATAATCTCTAATTTTATAAAATGCTTAATAATAATTAAACCATTGAACATCACATGATCAATATTTATTATGCTTACACAAGCTGTTTACACAGAGGCTAAACTCTCCATACAGTAGTGCCAGCAGTGCAAGCCAGAATAATCAATGGATTTATGCACAAACCTTGCATCCATTTATTACTCAGACTTGCACTGGTGACACTACTGTATGGAGAGTTTTTCCCTCTGTGTTTAATAATAATCATTAATGTATTTATCTATCAAAGTTATGACATTAACTATAAAATCTATCCAATAATATAAACATTCTTTAACAATCCAAAATCTCTTTCATTTAAATTTTTTTTTATTTTTATAAATCAAATTAGTTATTTATAGTAAACAAGTTTAATATATATTACCAAATGTAATAAGGTGATATTAATAACAAAATAAAGTATACACAATAATGTTAAATTATTATAATTTTTACTTTTTAATGAAGTTTTATTAAAAATATTGTTTAAAATGATTTTGTATATATAAAAATTACAACACATATCTTTTCTATATATATGAAAAAATTTCACACTAAGGCAGATTCAGCTGTTAATTAGTTTGTATTTATAATATAATTGTACATTTCAGAGCTCATTATTAATGGTTATGATATAACATTTTTTAACTAAAGATATGATGGTTAAAACTGTTGTAATGATTTACATGTAATAACTAATTTCACAACTATGATTTATTGATATCTGTCCCATTAATTGACAGGTCTATCTTTGTTAGAAGATATTCATGCATTTATATAAATATATGTTTTAATTAATTGTTCTTTTTTAAAATTATGAATTTGCATTTAATAAATCTCTTATTAAGTAAAGAATTATTAAAACAATTTTTTTTTTTGTTATTTAATTGAAATATTTACAAATGTTTTTTTGAAGACTTAATTTTTATCCACCTTTCTTTTTAACAAACGTTATCAAAAATAGAAATGCCACTATAATTTTTTAAAATCGAACGTTTGGAGCCAGACGAACATGCTAAACTGGTGTGAGCCACACCCAGCTAACATTTCCTGACTCTTTAATTTTGAAAGTAATTTATATAAGAAATATACATTCAATTGAAGGTCATTTCTATAAATGGAAATTCTATTATGAATATAGAGTGAAATTCGTTTATCTGCTTTATTAATATTTATTGTTGTCTCTTGGCTAGTGGAGTATTATAGCCTAGATAATTTCCTAGTTAAATTGTTTTCTAGGAAAAGTACATAATCCATATTTCATTTTATTGAAGATTTTTTACTGTAATTATACAATTAATGCATTGATAGTCTGGAATTTGTGTCTTCAACACTGATATAATATGTCTTGAAACACATCTTTATAAATTGTGTATCTGTGCATATATATAATATTCATGTAAATAGTCATCCATTCATCTTGCCTTTAAAAAAACTCAGTGATACTTAATTAAAAACTATTATCTAATTTTAAAGAGAATATCATGTTTTTTATTTTTTATTCCCATGAGCAGTTCTTTTCTTTTATTTTTTATTATTTTGTGAATAATCACACAGTCATAATGCCTACAAGAACATTAATGTATGGATTGGGTCCATCATCAGGAAATTTGCTGTGCTCTTATTCTTTAATATGCTAAAGATGAAACAATCTCATTTCAACTAATATAATCCCCCTCCTCTCCAAATCATGGTTTTTTAAAAAAATTTGTATAGAGTATTTACTATTTTAAGTGTTAAAGATTTAATAGAAGGGCAATACAGAGATTTCACATCACACAGTAAAATATGAACAATTTATTTTAGGAATAACAAGGAAAGATTTAAAGTGGAATATGTGGTAAAGAAAACAGACATCATTTTCAGAACTGATATGAATTGTACTGGCAATTGAAGTCTAGCTAAAGTTCTAGAGATTGTAAAAAGATTTACAAAGTAATAGCCTATCAGATTAATTGATGAATAACTTTGCGTGACTAATGTGGAAAATAGATTAAACTTCGAGAGACCATTTACTAGTGAAATGATAATGGTTAAAAATGATAGTGATATTATATAAGTAGACATGGATGACTATACCTAATGGAGAATTGAATAAAGGTGCAATTACATAGCTCATATTTAAAATATTACTAGTCCAGTAAATTAAAAAAAAATTATCATAAAAGCAGTAGCATTCATTTAAAAAAAAATTATCATAAAAGCAGTAGCATTCATATATATTAAGTTCTAATATATAAACAGGCAAAACTCTCCATACAGTAGTGCCACTCAGTGTTAACCAAAGTAATCAATGTATGCCAGAAGGCTTGTGCACTTAGTGCCAACTAGAGTAATCAGTGGATGCCAGAAGGCTTGTGCATAAAATTCTAGCTAGTGCTTACTCATCCAATATCTTCAGACTAGTTTCTGGCTTGTGGCATTCGTCAGTGAGGAGCTTTGGATCTGAGAGCACTGCACTCAGATCTTAGGTTGTAATGCAACTCTCCAGCAGCCATCTTTTATCTCTACTTAACTACAAAACTATGAGACCTAAATTGAAAACACCATAGTATTTGCAATCTAAGCTCAATAGCTTATATAGTCATATGGGTCTGAACCCAGTTCAGTACCTATACATTTTGGTGTCTTTGGCTCTTTAACAATCATAGCCGCCACTCTCCTATTAGGCAGGATTGGTGTTAAACCACTACACATTACATAATCGCTATTTCTTATGCTAGCACATAACTATTATTAAAACAGGCAAAACTCTCCATACAGTAGTGCCACTCAAAGCTTCTCACTGACAAGGGCCACAAGCTAGAAACTAGTCTAGGGATATTGGATGAATAGGCACTAGATTGCTGTTGGAGGGTTGCATTAGATCCTAAGATATAGGTGCAGTGCTCTCAGATCCAAAGCTCCTCACTGATGAAGGCCATAAACCAGAAACTAGTCTGGAGATATTGGATGAGTAGGCACTAGATGGGATTTTATGCACAAACCTTCTGGCATCCATTGATTACTCTGGTTGGCACTGAGTGACACTACTGTATGGAGAGTTTTGTCTGTTTAATAAGTTATGTGCTAGCATAAAAAAGGTGATCATGTGATGTCCAAATATATAAATAATCATCCACCTACTTCATTTCTTTATGAAAATTGGTTTATTCTGTGTACTAAATTTCTTTTTTATTTATATATTAATATCCACTATGTATCTTTACACATACCCTATATTTCAACCATATTCTACAATCATTTTCAAATATATGTAGATCTATAAATTACTCAAAAAAATCATATTATTATAATTACATAGTATAGTATTAATAATTAATAATTTCATCAATACAAATCAGTCTACATTTATAATTTGTTTATAAACGTTATTTTTTTATTCACTATCTTTGCCAAGCCACCTTCACTCCGATTTATCTAATACTGTCTCCTTTTTAACTTGCCTATTTCAAAAATGATTATAGCATATACTTGAAATATAGTTTATGTATAATGATATATACATACATATAAAATTAGAAAATCATATAACATCAAAATACTAATAGTAAAAAAAAATTACAATAAAATATGATTTATAAAGATCATCAAATATGCAAATTACTGAAATCTATTATGCTATTCTTTCATATAAATAATGAATGTTTGAGAAGGGCATGATATCATTTGCCGAAAAAAGGCTTTTTATGTATAAGTATTAATAATGTATGCATAATTATATAGCTGTTGTATATGATTTTTACTATTTACTATATGATTTATAAAGAAAATGATTATGTGGAAGGTTATTTACTTTCGCATATTCTTTTTCATTAGTTGTTTAATTCTGTATTCTTTTTAATGTCTATTTTTGAAGGCAAATTAAAAAAAAAGATGTAGCATTAGATAAATTGGAATGAAAGTGAGTTAGCAAAGGTAAATTGGATGGAAAAATATCTTTATAATTCGATTTTAGAAAATATAAATTTGAGTGAAGTTTTATGTTATTATTGCTATTGAGTTTTGTAAATAGAATTTAATCAATATAAGATAGATTTGTAAGAGTTTAAGAAATTGTTGTGAATTTTGAAATAATTTACAGTTTTGTATACAGTTGTAGGAACAGATATTGAAAATGATTATAAGATATGACTGAAACATAGATGGTGATGTATAATGATAAGTTATTCAGTACATTTGGATATTGAAAAGAAGTTTGGTCTACAATAAAACAAGAATTCATAAAGAAAATTATCACATGAAAAATTATTTACATATTGGTGGATTTATTGAGCCATTTTTGAAAAAGAAGAGAGGATATCTCTATTGATCTTTTATGTTATGTCTTGCTTTCTCTATCTGAAAACATTTCAAGGCAACTAGGCAATAGAATAAAATGGCTACTGTTTGCAATCTTTAGAGATATTTCCCCCTAGCATCTCATATTTATAACGATATCATCAAATAATTAAGTTTCTTACATCTTTTTTTAATTTTTATTTCCTGTCCCCACCTCATTTTTTATTTCATTCCAAATTGATTTAAGTAATACATAATTATTAATTTTTTCAAATTCTTTTTTTGTTGTTTATTTTTATGTCTGCATGTAGAATAAATCTTTGGTGTATTACAATTTATTCTCAAATCTTTTCTTTTCAAGTTGACAAATTTAATTTGTAAATTTTTGATTGCAGTTCATCAAGCCTTTCTTTTGGAAGTAACATTGTCAGTTTCTGCAAAATGAAGATGACTTAGGGAATCTTTTTTTTATGAATGTTTTTTATTTTAAAAAAAACTTTTCTAGTAAATTAATCAGTATTCACTATTGAGAAAACCAATACTTTTGTGTATTGATATTTTAATATAATAAATATCAAATTATGAAACAATTCTACATTTAAATATATATATATATTGCTTTTGCCATAGACACAATATTCTAGTTTTTTTAAAGTATAACAGCTACATAAATTAATATACCTATATCTCTATAAAATCCTGGCATCTACTATCTTGAAAATTGTATTCAGTAAAAGGTATTAAATAAATCATAAATTAAAATAATTTTTAAAATTCATATTGCAATTGTTGATATTGTAATCACAAATGTTACAGGAAAATGTCTACTTCTCTATTACATCAAGCAGTATTAAAATTTATAAATTTAACCTAATTTAGGCATATATGTTTTACATTTTATCATCATCATCATCTTGATGCTTAGCATGGTTTAATGGAGTAGTTCATGATTTGAAGCCCCAGCTGTCTACTTTCAGTGCTCAGTCTTTTTTTTAAAATTATCAAGCAATAAATTATTTATTTTTTTATTATTTTATCATCATCAATTTTTAATCATGAGAAAAATGAAAATGGATAGCAAGTCTTATTTTTGTGAGAGTTATTATATGAACACATTAATACATATAAGCATTTAGATTTGAGTACAGTCTAATGTTTTTTATTTATATACATATGAATGTATATTTTCAATTTATTACAACTGTGCTACAATATTCTATTTTTTGTGTTAATTATTTTTATTGATGTTTTAATGTGTATTATTTTTGAATTAAATTGTATCACAAATATGAGCATATTATATACATATTAGGAACATCTGTACTACATGTAATAAAAGAAATAAATGGTATGTTTCCCAGGAAGTCATAAAGAGGTTTGAGAACTGGAAAGAACAAATTGAATTGTGATCCATAAATTCTGAATTGGTATTGTCTAAAACAAACAGACAATATGTTGTTGTTATACATAGATTTCTGTATCTGTGCTTTGGCTTGGAAAGATTAACATGGATGTGGGTGTCGTATCGAATCTGTAAAAATATGGTAAGATTTGGCAGGGCAGATTTTGTAAAATATTTCAGCATTGATGGCTTCAATCTTTAAACTACATTGGATCATATGTCCCTTGCAGTTGAATAACAATTGTTGAATAGTATTTTGTTGATAGTTTTATTACTATTATTTACTATTCAATATCATAACCATCATTTACATTTGATTTCATTTGTCTTTATTTCAAATATAATTGCTTGAAATTTCAAGATTTTTATGAGTAAATATTTTATATTTAGGCAATATATGAGACAATTACAGAAGTTGTGCATTATTACTTTTTTTTTTCACAAATTATATTCTATGATTGATTACCTTTTGTAACTTGTAAAACTGCAATGGCTCATTATGAATCTTGAACCTGTAGCAAGTTTAGGAGTATATTACTTCTTTTTATATTATTGCATCAGCTTATCAATCCAAATTTGGGGCTTTCACTCTTTAGTGAATAATAAGATTTGTGGCCTGAAATTTTTTTATCTGGTCTAAACTAATCAGAATTCTAAGTTTAGACTTTTGATAGTCATAATGGAAAAATATTTTTTAATCTTATAATAGAAAAAAACTTGTTTATCTATCATTTGCAAATGCTGTGTTAAATTTATTCATATTTAAAATGTTTTTTTTATAAACAGTGTGTGCATGTGCACATTTTCCATTATTAATAGATGTAATAATGTTTAGGCAAAAAGATTTCAACAGACTGAAATGCTTTTTAATATTCAAGCAGTTCTTGCAGTAAGCAGTATATACTGTTATTAATTTGACATGCACTTATTCAACTCCTATGATGGTCTTTTTAATAGTATTTTTTTGAAAGGAAGGATGACAGTTTTATGTTAATGTAAAATAAAATAAAACCTATGATTCAGATTAGAAAAGAAGTCAAATAATCTACTGTCCTATGAGTTTGTTACATTTATTTTTAATACCTTACTATTTAAACATCTTTAACATTTTAATTGAAAATTAATAAATGTTAATTATAATTTTTTTCATGTTTTTATTTGTTTTTAGTAATTATTAATTTTAAATGAAATAACTGATTTTTATAACTCAAGTTTCTGTTAGTGTCTTCACACATAAATAATCTTAGTAAATGATGTGTATTGATTTTTTTTTGCAAAAAAATTGGAGAAAGGTTAGAAGTGAGTGAATAAGAAAGAAGATTGTCTTCCAATAATCAATATATAATTTATTTTGAATTACACATAAAATTAATAAAATCAGTAATTAATTTCTATTTGTCAGATTATTCTTTGATTGGTTTTGAGATTGCATTATCTGTTTAACCCCCTTTTTTCTTTTAAACAAAAGGAATGTCTTATCAGTTTTTGTATAGGAATGTCTGTTCAATTTTCTGCTTGAAATCATGAGGTTACTAGGCAAATGATTACACTTGATCATCATTGTTAGCAATTTGCTTTTACTTGCTATTCTAACATTTTTTTTATGACCCAATTTTATAACTGTATCATAAAATTTAATGGGAATCTTACATTATAAGATGTTTAACAAAATATTAATATCCATAAAACTAACCAAATTAAGATTATGATTTATTTATTTTACTTTCCTTAAATGAAAATGATTCAAGAATCTATTTTTTTTGGTATTCTGCCATTTGCTAAACTGCACATTATTAAATAATAATCAGATAGCTTGTTAGATATGTATTTATTTTGAAATTGTTATATCCCACCTTGCTTTCAAATAATGGATTAGTTGAGATTTCATCTTATCTTGATTGAATTTAGCATTTATCCCTATGGACTAATGAATATACAAATAAATAACATTTCTAATGACAAGAATGAGCCAATCAGTAGGTGATGATGCTCTATGAATCTGATTATTTCCATTATGGATGGGAATCTATCAATAAATAATCAATCCATTTGGAGGTAAAGTCAGGCAACAACTATCAAAGCAGAACAGCAGTATGCTGGTCGTTCACTATATGTCTGATCATTGAGCAAGTTCATGTTCAGAACTGGAAGCCACTAGAACTTAAATTAAACATGAGGCAAGGAGTCATAATATAACTGGAAGTGTGACCACATTTACTCACTAGTTAGACTGTCACAGTACAGCTGGAGGTGGTGCATAAACTTTTAATGGCACCTGAAGTCCTTTTCTTCTATACTTACAAGGCAATTAGAAGTATGTCTCACCAATGGTAGCAATAAATATACATATTCATATTTGTTTATATTATTAAATATATATTAAGCATAACAGAAATAATAAAAGAATCCTTATACAACTCTAATAAATTATTTTGTATTTTTTTTAAAAAGGATAATGTATATTCTCATTTAGAACAGATTATAAATATGAGATTGTCTTTCATGGCCTATAATTTCAAGATGAAGAAAGATGAAGAATAACTAATATTGCTGGTTGTAAGTTGCAACACATTTTCTCTATTCAGCTCAATTTTCTGCTATCTGTTTGATTTTTGGAATTTTTAATTTACTTCATGCTTTAAATAAGTAAAGGCAACATTTTTGGTTTTGAATTGTTTTGAACACACTGTCTTACTTCACTAGCAATACTATTTCCCTATTTGACACATGCATACAATCATATATGTGCAGAATAGACTAAAAGTTATTTTCACATTTTTAAATTCTAGCTTTATAAAAGTAATAGTTATTTTCACATTTTTAAATTCTAGCTTTATAAAAGTAATCTGCTTTTAATGGAAGGAGGTGAATATTTTAATATTTCTTATAGTGAGAGTCTTTTTTTTGAGGTTAAAAGAAATCTATAATATAAAGTTGCTAGCAAATATCTGATCCTGATTGCTCAAAATTTCCTAACTTGACTGCATATTTATATAATTTTTTTTTATGATAGCCTTATGTAGATAGTGCTCACCCGCCATTTCACAAATATTGTTTTTTTTATATGGCTTTTTTAAAATTAACCTGCCATATCTGTGTATGTTTCTGTCTGTATGTCCACATTTTTGAAATTTGCTCCAGCTAATATTTTGTTTTTGTTTTTTAGTTTCAATAAAATAATATTTTTTAAAAAAAATTTTTTTTGTATTAAATAATGCTTTTATGTAAACAATGCTAGCTGACTAAAAAGTAGAAAAATAACTAATTCCATTATAACTCTATATCACAAGGACTATCTCTACATTAATCAGCTTCAAACCATATGAACTATACAAGATTTATCTAATATGCAATTATAATGCATGGTGATCTATGTATGTTTTGAGACAATGTAACCTTGTTTAGCCTAAATAAAATTATTATTTAAAGTAAATCCAAATCTCAGTTAATTTGCCATTCTTGGAAAATATCGGAGATCTTAAGAGTTTAGACTTGTTATAAAACAATTGAAAATTGCAAGAATATTGTTGTTTTATAAAAACATTTGAAGCCCTTTTGATTTTTATGATTTATTTGAATTTTAAATGCCTTTTTGAAATGACAATATTATTGCAATTTCCAATTGTTTTATAACAATTCTAGATTTTCCAAGAATGGCAAATTAACTGAGATTTTTTTTTTTTTTCAATTTTTTAGTCCGATTATTTTTATTTTTCTATGTAAACGCATTACAGAATCTACTAAAAGAAGCTTGCTAATATACTTTTAAAAGGTGTTATTTGGTGTTTAATCATATATTTCTCAAATAAACATTATTTACATTTTTTTTTTAATCAGTGCATTTTTCATATCAACTTCACCAGGTTGCAGCCATCCAACAGCATATAATTAATATCACACTCATTCTCTCTGCATGCATTTCATCAACAGTTGTTGTTTTGCTTCATTCTAATTAGGGATTGGTTTATATCTTAAGGTTGGGAATTTTTGGCTGTATATGTTTGTATTGCTGGAGTTGTATACTCTATCATCAGAAAATTGAATGATTGAACTTTAATACAAACAAATACACATGCATGCATTTATCATTGAAAGTGTTGTAATGGGATACAAGTCAAGCCATGTCTGGATGATGATGATTCTAGTTATATAAAAAGAAAACATTTTAAGACTGCTTATAATCTGAAAAGATTTTCAAAGTTTATTACACCTATGCTTATTCTCCAGGTTGCGCTTATAGCATTCAAATGTTCTAATCACTACACCAAGTTGCATTAGTTATAATATATATGACACACAGATAATTTCAGTTGAAAGCTAATTAAATTGTAGTTGGAAGAAGTTATTTATAATAATGACACAATGTAGATGAGATTTCATTATTTTTAAAGAAGTCTTTATAGATGGTTGCAAAATCTCATTACCAACTTAGAAGTTGACTTTTTTTTTTTTATAAAATTTATAATCAAAGAGCAGAATTCTTCATTATGTGTTAGTGTATGAAAAATGAATATATGGCAATTATTAGTTACAAAAAGTCATCTAGTGTCATCACAGGATTGATGTAATTTGATAATCAGTTATAACAAATTGAAATTTTGTCATTAGTTAATGGCAAAGTTACAGTCTATTTATGAGAGCATTGGGTCATATAACTGTAGATTGTAATGGCCAAAAACATCCATCAAGAATTGAATAGCAAATAGATGATTGACAGTGGTAGTTTTGATCTTATTAGAAGTTTCCTATTAACTGCATGGGATCATTGAGTCCATGTTAGTCCTTTAGACCATTTGTTTGATTTAAAAATATTTTCTATAGAACACATTTTGAAAGATTTTAACACATTTCTTAATTATTATTCATGTTTTATTATCATTGATTATATTCTTCTTGAAAGCAGGTGATATTTCATCTTTTTTAGTGGTTTTCAAAATAATTTTTATAATATAAATGAGGTCTGCCTCTTTTATGAAATTAAGCTTAAGTTTGTCATAAAATATTTATTTAGAAAGTCTTATTATTTTTTCACTCTAGATACATGGTCATTTCAATGATGATGTGCTTGAACAATTGTTGATTCAGTATGTAATTAGGTAATAAAAGAACATACCTATTGCATGTGATATGTTGGACTATTTCCATCATTTATGAATGAATGTTGAATGTATAGAAAATTTAAAACTTTATTTAAACTTCTCAAATATAAACAACTTGTTAGTAACAACATACAAATAGACAGCACAGGTAATTAAACAATATTTCAAGTAGTATTATTCTCCACTCTTCTTCAGGTGTTGTTAGCCTTATATGCACAGTGACAGTATTCACATAGAAGTCAAACTCGCACCTTTAGATTTTTGAATATCGAATTTAAGGCAAACATTCTAACCAGCTGAACTATTCAGTCATATGCACAATGACAGTTACTCACATAGAAGTCAAACTTGCACCTTTAGATTCTTGAATATCAAATTTATGCCAAACACTAACAAACTGAGCTTGGTTAGAGCATTTGCCTTAAATTCAATATTCAAGAATCTAAAGGTGCGAGTTTGACTTCTATGTGAATACTGTTACTGTGCATATGACAGAATAGCTCAGTTGGTTAGAATGCTTACTTTAAATTCGATATTCAAGAATCTAAAGGTGCAAGTTTAATTTCTATGCGAATACTGTCACTATGTATATGAGGCCAGCATCACCTGAAAAAGAGTGGAGAATAATACTACTTGAAACATTGTGTAATTACTAACCTGTGTTACATATTTGTGTGTTATTACTAACAAGTTGTTTGTATTTGAGAAGTTTAAATAAAGTTTAAAATTTCTTATACATTCAACATTCACTCATAGATGATTGAAATAGTTTTAACATATCACATGTAATAATATGCCATCATCACAAACCTATCTATTTATCTTATGGTCATGCCATTGTATTTAGAATGTTGTGGAGTGTCAGAAAATTAAATTTTGTTGTATAAATAAAGAATTCCTTTTTATTATAAATTTGACAGACCAACACCTCTATATAGAAGTAATTATATAATTACACTGAAATATCATATCTTGTTAAATGTGGCCACAGCACATTAGAATGTGTAATGCACTGCAATTTTTTTTTTTTTTAATATTATTGAATCAAATTCTATATAGATTGGATTTAAAAATTTAAAATAGTTTGTGAATAATTACTTGTAATTATAAGGTGTAGCATAATTCATCTGAATGCTTTAAGGTGAAAGTCTTACTTTTACTTTTAATCATTTCAGGATAGAAATAGACTTCTATAAATCTATATTGCTTTTATAGTTGATGTCTAAAGCAATCCATAAAGTGTTACAAAATCTTGTGTCATAAATATGAAAAATGTTTGTTGTAACTGGTGTACATTAATCATCAAATAATATTTTAATGTCATTTAAAATGTCTTGATTTTTTGCAGTAATTTAATGTTTCATTTCCTATTATCATGAGCATATTTGTAGTATGAATAAAGTATTGAGAATAGTTATTACTAAATATATATAATATAAATATATATGTAAATATGTATTTAACAAAAGCTAATAGAATACATAAAAAATAAAAAAATAGTTATAAGGAATATAATTGTTGAAAGTATAAACTAAGTAAGAGTTCATGAGGATTACTATTAAAGAGACTGATTTCTGGGATATTTAGTTTATAAATGGCAGATTATGTGTTTAATCATCAATTACTTAAAATAATTGCTTTTTATATTATATCATAATGTTTTTAATGTAAAAAGAAACTAGTTTTTACATTAAAATAATGTAGTAGCTACCTGATGATATACCACAGGATTTCCTTCGCTTTCTACTAATATCTGCACTAGAATCAATAATTTACCATTTGCTACATTTTAAGACATTAATCAATGGATACTAGATGATACTGTTATGTATTGATTACTCAAACAAATAAATAATTCTTGGAATAAAGTAAATAATGTGAATTATTGTTCCATGTGTACATTTAATAGTTTTTGACTATCATCATTATCACCAACTATTTGTAAACAAACATGTCCATTCCAGAAAAGGAAAAGATATCATGGTCACCAGCTATGTGTAAACAAACATGTCTGTTACAGAAAAGGAAAAAAAAAGTTGAATATTTTGAAACCTATCTGTAATTCACAAGTATGGCCACTTCACCACAGAACTAGTCTCTGAATTTATTTGATCTTTTTTTTTTTTGCTCATATGCATCAATATTCTATGACATGTACTACATTATACTAGAATAGATAACTTTATTGTGTGCAGTCGAAAACTTGCTTTTGAATGGGTCAAATGACATGCTTCATTGTTTGACATGTACAGTGATGCATGCATCAATTATAAATTTATTGGTTTGAATATATTCATTGGGCAGATTTAAATAATTTATTATGAAAAATTAATATTTTTTATCTTATTTTAAAAGAGGGATATAATGTCTGAGACAATTGCAAAAAAAAAAAAGACACAATTTTAACAAAGAATGAGAAAAATAATTTTTCTCCACAATGAGTAACACGTGTGTTACATATGTCATATAAGTATGTCACTTCCAAAAAAAAAAAAGAGGAAAAGTTGCAAAAAAAAAATAAAAACAAACAAAGAATGTATACAGTGTACAAATGTTGGACTAAGATACTTTAAGAAAATTACAAGTAGTTCTTACCCTTAAAAAGTGTGCCCACCTCTAAATTGGTATGTATTTCAAAATAATCTTTTAATTGAAATTAATGGCACAAACTAATTAAAATGACAATGTAGCTCAAAAATTGAGATGCTAGAATAAATTGTATTAAGATGGCAGTAATAGTTTTTTGATGGAAATCCTCCACCCCCCTAAAAACTATTTATGAATTTGTGGAAATGGTAATAATAATCTTCTGATTTGGGGGGGGGGGTAAACATTTCTCAATCAAATTTAGTAAAGTAATTTCCTTTGATCTAGGACCAAAAATCTGGAGACTTGGCTACATAAAATTACTCCAAAGCTTATAAATTCATATTATTTTCAACTTGTAGGCTTTTTAATTTTCAACTATGGGTACCCAACTATGTATGCATCTTTTGATAAAAAAGGATAGATAAGACAACAATTATACTATTCATTTTTATTGAGAGCAAGAACTTAATTCATACAAATAATTAGTTAAGCAATTGGGAAATTTTATAAATAATAAATATATATATAGTTAATTTAAATGTAATAAATAAAAGTTGCCCATTTGATTATCTATTTAAGTAATAATAATAATAGTGGAGTAAGTAATTGTAATAGCAGCAACAGCAATTATAAAACATTGCTCCCCCACACTTTATTTTATGTGTATATCTCTGGTAGAGATATTTATCTTAAAAAAAGAAAAAGAAATATATTCCTGGCTATTAATTAATTTAATTATATGCTTGTTCATAAAACGAAGAGGCATATTTAATAAATGTGTATACCTTTCTGGTGCAGAAAATTTAAACATCAAAGTTTTTTTCTTTTAAATTTATTTTCTGAATGGAAAATATTGTACTTAAACTCCTGTTTATCAATATTTAAAACTCAGTGTTCTTTAATTTTTGAATTATTAGTAATGATGTTGAGCCATGACTCCTATTCAAATAAACATTTTACTACTATTCACTTGTATTCTAGCAAACTTTAGTTTTAAATTTAGATTAATAAAGAAAACCTTAGTATTATATTTATATAATCAATTATATATCTTTATATATAATAACATTTTAAAATCTTAATTATATTTTCTTTATATACAAACTTTTGTTATGTTAACATGTTAAAAATAACATTTTTATTATTATTGAGTATTGTAATGCAGGAGGGGGAATTAAAGATGGCATATAATCAGATTTTAGCTTCATCTATTACTTTTCTCATGTATTTTTTTTTTTTTTTACAAATCTCTAGTCCGAAAATTATTATAAATGTCAGTTTTTTTTATTTTATAAAATATGTTAATTTTTGAATTCTGTTGCAAAAGCAAGTTTTGTGTTTAACCAGTTTCAAAGAGTAATTGTGTTTGAAACTATGCAGTTGAGCGCAATTGTTAACTTAAAAATGCTTAATACATATTACTTAATAAGTTGTATTAGCCATTGGATTATCAGTCTTTTATACATGTATGTGTGTACATACTGTTATGTATATAATACTAATTAAAGTATAGAATGTGTTTTTGATTTAATTAACTCATTTAGATATGTAACAGATTTATAATAAAGTATATTTCGATATTTTAAATTCCCTTTGTTACCAATTTGTGTTAGTATTTTTGGATAGATATATAGAACTGTGCTTGTATTTTATGATTGTCCATTTATAATTTTTTTAAATGTATTTAAGCATATCTGAACTCTGTTCTTTTTTTATTACTAAATTATGAATAATTCATTTAAAAAAAATTCTTTGTATGCTTGTAATTTTTGTAATTAGCTTAATTAATTGACTTAAAGCAATGTTTTACTTATTTGCTTTATTGTAATTACTTGAAAAGCAAGTGGATATTTTTAAGTTTTTTTTTTCTTGTTTAATTAATTAATTTTTTTTGGTTTGATTTATAATTTTTAAATGTATATGTAGGTAACCAGTAGAAAGGAAATAAGTTTTTAATTTTGCATTTAATAATTTCTCTTTTCCTTTCTGTTTGTCAAATTAGATAATACTGTATATCTATGTACTATTGAAGAAAATTTGGATTTCTTTTATATATGATAACTATTTGTTTTGTGAAGGTGTCTATATTCTGTTTTGTATATACAGTAGTTCTTTATTTTTTTAATGTGTATATATATATATAGATCTTTAATAAAAGTCTCATTGGATAATGATTAAATTATTAACCTGCCTTTCCTATGTAGATTTTTTTCAAGTAATAGAGAAATAACCAGCAATATAAAAATTTTTCAGGTTGTCAGCAGTTTAATTATTTTCAATTATAGGGATAATTAATCTGCATTGATTAGTTAATCTTGATTGTGATGACATGATTGTAATTTGATGCAATATTTGTTGCCTTTATGAGGAAGTGATGGTTATTTTTTACTTTATTAATATTCTTTAGTTTTTATTGCATTGCAAACTATTGTTTTTTGAATCAAGTAAACATATTCAGCAATTGAGAAAATCTGTCTTCTAGATATAGCATTTGGTCATATTGCTTCATAGATATTTTATATCCTATTTTTTAATGGATTTTTTAAAAACTGCTCCATAATATTACTAGTAGACTATTATTTCAAAATCCTTGGATTTTTGGTTTTTTCAGATTAGAATATTTTAAGAATTTAAAAATGCATAAAAAATATTTAATGGTTTTCTTTTAAAAAGATTTAGTAAATAATTTTATTAAACATTATTAAATAAATAAAACAAAACAATTTTTTAGTGATAAAAAGATTATTCATTAAAGGTAAAAAAAGAAAATAATTACACTTTGCATTGTATGTAGTAGAAAAAACAATAATGAAAGTTGTGTCCCTTTGTCACAATTCTTGTATGCTATTTCTCAAATTGATCTTTGGCTATATATGCTGGTATAAAAGTGACAGGATAATAGGGTACTTTGATATTAGAGCTGCAACACAGAGCATGTATTAGACCTACTGTGTCTGTTCACATTTGTATCAATCTGCTGATAACTTTGTAATCTTGGGATATGACCAAAATAACGTATACATGGATCTTGTACAAGACTTTTTTTGATAAAAAAACCCAATGTACATGGATCTTGTACATGGTATTTTGGCAAGATTTATAAACTATCAGGAGGTTGATACGGATGTGAACAGGCATAATTGGTCTAATACGTGCTCTGTGTTGCAGGACTAAAAATAAACAAAAGTAAAAACATAATAAACATATTTATCATTTTCAATAACAAATGTATAATTTTGAACAAGATATTCAAATATGTACAACTTGGAGGACACTAACAATTTTTAAGAATGACATTTGAAATAAAAAAAAAAGTGATTTGTGATCTTAATGACATGACGCTATTACACAAAAAAATTGTTATTAAACAAACAGTAAATGATTTTGGTTTTTATTTAATATTTATAAAAACACATTAAGTATCCCCATACAATATTTACCGTGTAATATATAACAGGAATTGTCATCTTGAAATAAAACATTTAATATTACCACAGAAAATGGAGATCTCTATTAAAAATTTTCGTAGCATGTGATTGCAGAGTATGCTGAGATTTTCAACAGAAATGTTAATAAACTTATTTTTTTTATAAACAACTTAAACCAAAAAAAGAAAACAAAAACCCAAAAAACAAATAACTTATTAATTGTGAGACTTTTATTAGGTTTTTATCCTGGCAGAACTATTTCTTTTATATTGTTAAATATGGCAGAAAGAAATGTGGACAACACCCGAAAATGTCAAAGTATTACAAATAAAAAAAGATCATGTTGATTAAAAGAAAAACACGTTTCCACACCTATACTCACAGGGTTTATTTCTTTTTAGTTGACATCATCGCAACATTACACATTTATTGTGAGTGCAAAAATGTCTGCTTTCTCCCCTATGTTGCAGTTCTAATGCCAATGTACCAATATTAGATTATTCAATTGCAAATAGTTAATTAAAATTGCAATTTTTTTTTTTTTAAATTTCATACACATAAGAATCAATACTGAATGTAATGTAAATTTTTGTTTATGTATATATTATGTTTCAAAATGGAACTTTATTGGTTCAAAAGGTATTTACATACATCTAGGTTACATACACATTTTTATATTCATTGTTCTTTGGCTGTTTTAGTTAGGTTGTCTATTTAATCAGGAGGATTACAATTTTCAGAAAAATGGCTGATTGGCTATATCACTTTCGGTATTTGTTTCATACAGTTCATAAGTCTTTTGCTCTAGTCCCATTTAATATTTGTTAGGTACACGGATTGTCCTTGTTGGATACACTGATTGTTGTCCTTTACATATTGGTTTGGTTGGTTATAGGACTGATTATTTTAGTAGAGACCAAATGACTGCATATATATATATCTGGATGTGCTATTATGTTGCCTGATTCTTAACTATGCTAGCTTGTTATGGAAGGTGGAGGGATGCTGTCTTGTATTGTTGCCCATTATAAATGTACATCTTATGCATCAGAATGCATAGAGTATAAATGTTGCCATTCTTATTCTTGGGATTGATATTTCTTGATATGCACTGATAATCTTTTTATTGAAGTATTAGGCTGTCTGTATGTGTTATACATTATTTTTCTGATCTTTTCTAGTGCTTTGCATTGATAGAATAGGTGTTGTGTTTCTTCTGCATGGTGGCAGATTGCGCAACATGGGTCACTTGTGATGTACATTCTCTTGTGACAGAAGAAATATGTTGTTGGCATGGCATAAAGGTTGACTTTGATGATGAAGTCAAAAAACTTGGGCTCCAGTGACCAATTTTTTAAATTATGGGTTAGCTTTTTGTTATTTATTTCTAGCATTTTGGGAGGGTCATTATTGAGCTGCTCTTGGTGCGTGAGGATATGAATCTGCCAATAAGTGTATTTGTTTGTATATTGTTCGGGTATTTGTTTGATTGTTCTGTGTTGGTAAATGATTGTAAGTATAAATATTGTGGGAGTGGTTTGTCTGTTGGTGTGATTTGAAGTAGGCATTTTAGTTATGGAAACTGTTTTAATGTGGCAGTTAATAATTTTTTAACTTTTGTATATAAAATATGTTTATATCATGTAGACCAAGTCCATTGTTCACAAGCAGTCGATTGAAGCGTTTGATAGAGATCGCGACTGTCTTTCTGCACCATAAGAGTTTGTTGCAGATGAAACTGATTTTTGATTTAAATGCCTTAGAGAAAGATATGATAAGCAGATAGTATATATTTTAGTGATGACGCAGTTGTTTTATCAGTTGCACTTTTGAGTATATTGAAAGCTATGTCTTTGGTAAGGAGCTTCATCTTTTAATTTGTTTTGTATATGTCATCTCATTCTTGTGGCCCCCAGGTGAAATGGGAAGCTAAGAAAAGCACTTGGTTTAGCTTGGTATGCATTTATATACGGTTTACTGGTAAATAATGACCAGACAGTGGTTTTGCTCATGCTAAATTTCAATTTGGGTGTATTCTTGTAAGCTTGATAAGTGTTTTTTGTTGAGGATAGAAAGGCAGTTATTTCATTCATGTATGCAATGCATGTGAGGTGTTGTGAAGTGTTTGGCATTGGGATACCTGGGAATGTTTTCTGGATCTTTTGCTGAAGGAAGTTAGTTGATGTATCACAAGAATAGTAGTGAACTGAGTGGAGTTCCTTGTGAAATGAACTGTGTGGGGACAAATCATGGAGAATTTCTGCCATTGAATGTCATGTGGATTTCACAGCTTAAGAGCAGGTTTAATGGTAAATATAGTTGAGTTTTTGGTATTGTGGTACTTGCGAGCATATCGATAAGTACATGAATATCGATTGAGTCAAAGTCTTTTTCGATATCAAGTTCGACTGTTATTAGTGTATATTTTTTCTTCCTTCATATTGAGTTAAACTGCCTGGGAAGATTAGTGCTGCTTGGATTGTTGATGAGTTTTTCTTTGCAAATTGCATATTGGCGATTAGTGGCATTATGTATGGTCCTATTTTTTCTTTGATGATTTTTTTCAATGATGTTAATTGGCAGTGGTACCAATGGATATTGTGCACAGGCTATTTAAAGAAGAGATGGCTTTTGTTTTTTTGTTGAAAGGCACTATCACAATTGGGTAAATTCCTTTCATGAGTTAAATTTTCTGTGATAAATAATATGCTAGATCACAGATATATTGAGCTGTAAATCGACTAAGATGCATTAAGACAAACTGAGGGATGACGGGCTTCCTGAATGGCATGTATTTGAAATAGTTGTCAGCTTTATTGCAAACTCAGCTATGTTGAATGGAGTTGTTGTTTCAGGTGTTCCAAATAGGTTGGAGGGAAGTTTAAGTGGTTGGTTTGTTTGTAGTTTTTGTCTAAAGTATGAGTAGATAGGCAATATCATGTTATGACCTGCGCATGTGGTTTTATTTGCTTGGATAGCTATTGGGACTATGACATTGGGTGGGTGTCCTATTGCCGATTTTATGTAGCCTCTGGTCCAGATGTGCTGTTGAATAAGACATATTTTGCCTTTTTTAGGTATTTTTTTAAAAGTTGCATGTATTGTTGTATGTTTGTGTAAGTTTATGTATATATTACTGAGTATGATATGAAGATTTTATCATAAGAATTTTCTTATGAAGCTCGTCAGCAAGTGCTAGTAATCTGGAGGGTGGTGGGTTCTTCATTGTGATATGATCAATAATAAAAGAGAGTATATTAATGAATGCTAGATATTTCTGTACAGGGTTATCTGTTTTGGATTTTATTAAGCATAATGTAGGTCTCTGAGAGTAAAAATTTTGAGGTGGACACTGGGAGTAATACTGTTATTGTTTTGGTTAGTGGAAGTATCAATGTTTGAGTTTATGTAAAGTTGGTGGTTATTGTTTGTGCTGAATAGTCCGAGAATGGGGAGGATGTAGTGCTGAGGGTTTCCTACCAGACAATGCAGTAACATTCCACAATGGCCGGCATGCATCACTGATTGACCTCTGTTTCTATTTACCAATGTCTAATCAAAATGTGCCTTTATGTATATATTAGCTACGTCATGATAATGGATATAAAAGTAACTAAGAAAATTCTAAGAAAATTATTGTTTTGTATTTCTGGTCATTTATTTTGAGAATAAACATCTGACATAGAGTTTCAAACATTTTTTTTTTTTTTTCATGGGTCATAGCATCGGCCAGGAAGTGAATCCACTAACCCAAGACAACTGCTTGTAAGGCTGCTGTGCTGACCACTTGACCACCAATGCTTGACTAACATTTTCTATCTTTTTATCAATATATTTGAATAACCATTAACTTTTTGGAACAGTTTTCATTCTAATCAGAAACAATCTATCATTTTCACATTTTTTGATTTATTTCATTTTGCTTATAGTTATTTTCTACATTCTCTTTTCTATATATATCATCCATTATGTTTCAGATAACTAACTACCTTATCTAAGTTTTACCCTTTCATGTTTAACAATTAATTCTTTATCTTTCTCTTCTTTTTTTTTTGGTTTGAGCAATAATGTACATTTGCTTACAAATACATTTTTATATTGAAGGGCTTGGAATTGTTAGTGGGATTTGAATTGATGTTTTCACTTGGCAGTTTTGCTATATCCAGAATTTTCAGTTATATATTTTTTATAAAACACTACTGTTAATGTACCTGATTCTAAATTGCCTTTCAAACTTGCATTTAAAACAATATCTGTGAATCTGCTTGCTATATATATATATATATGCACAGTTTGGTATAATTGCTAATTAAAAAAAAAATCGTCATTTTTATTATTGTAGCTTTTTTCATACATTGCTCTAGCATGATAAATATTGCTGTTTTATTATTTATTTTATACTCATTGTCCTGAGATTATCAAAAAACATTGTTTTCTATTTTTTTAAATAATATACAATCACTTTTTTTAAACATAAAGTAGTACATAAATTATAAGTATAAATTATAATTGCATGTTGGATTATTTCTATCATCTAATATTAATAAATGTTTTTAGAAAAATTCCAACTTTAATAAAGCTTTCCAAATACATTTAACTGTTAGTAATAGCACATAGATTACTCTATAAGACCATGTTTTGAGTAGAATTTTTTCTTTTTCAGTGTTATTGGCCTGAACATAAGCATTACTCTATTAGGATGCTTTCATACATAATTGCTATCTTCAACTTAAACAGTCCATGAGGCCTTTTATCCAAGAGCAGGGCATCTTTTCAAAAAATATGGTGATGAATTCTGATACTATTAATGAGTTGAAACTCCTGTGATTAACATTGGTAATGGAGTTTAGAGTGAAAACTTTTATGGTGATTTTGCTGTTAAAGCAAAAAGCAAAAAGAAAATTATACACATATTATTAGGAATTCATTGACTCAGCAGAGGTATCAAAACCAAATGTCAATGTAAAATGCAGATTAATAGAATGCTCAGCACTGGTTTAGTCCAGTAGCAGAGTGGCAGATTCTGGAGCTCAAGGCTCATGAATTGCTGCCCAGCTGTAATTACCAGTATTTAAACTTCTTATAAATTCGAATGATATATCTTTCAATTAGTTATGTATTTAATATAGTGGACTGTTAGACTAAAATGAAAAAAAAAACATTTGAAATGATAGATACATTTTTTTTTTTTAAAAAAAAGAGACAACAATATTGTATTATTCTTAATTAAGATTTTTTTTTTTTTGGAATGTATCTATATAATCAATGATGAAATACATGAATTTTGTAATTAAATAATTTTTTTTTTTTTTGTATATATATAAATTCCATTGCCTTTTTTTTTTTTTTAAATATATAATAAAAACTTTATTAATAACATAAATATTTTCAATTTATACAAGTAGTTAAACAAATGATAACCAAAACCCAGAGAATTTGAAATATTCCACTATTAAGACAAAAAGGCTCCAGGCCATTAAACAGTTAACTCCAACTCAAGGAGGTTGACCTATAACAATGTAATAGAAGGAGACTCTTAAGGTATCAAGCAAATGCAACTCGAAAGGGTTAAGCATGTTACAAAATGTTTGATTAGCCTAAGGAATAAGCCACCCAGTAGAATTCCAACTTTTACTCAAAACAAATGTTTATTTGATAATCTCACAGAGTTATTCCAGGCTCACGCCAGATTCGAGCCATTATCTTCCTTGGCAAGTATCTCTGACATTGATTGAAATAAGTTTCCCAATCACTATAGAGTTTTCTCAGCCAGTTGAATTTCTTGTTATCGAATATCATAGTACATCTTATATACCATATTGTCTTAAGGGTACGCACAGTTACCATTGCATTATGGGGGTTAAATTTCTCAAAGTATTGACTAAATAGAAGTTTTAAGTTGATGATTGGTCTGTGGAACACTAGCTCTTATCTGTCCAAATGCCGAACATTCTTTGAATAGATGCTGGAAAGTTTCATCACCAGATTTGCATAGTAAACAGATCGGATCCAAGTTCATACGTAGCCTTTCATTTAGAACCTTAGTTGTTGGAAACAAGCCATTCATCAGTTTGAAAACAAATTTCAAGTAGGGTTGGGGTGCATATATAAAGTAGAACTTTTTCAACACTTTTTTTTGTTATATCCAGCCATGCGTTGTCATGACTTTTAAAATGATTCATGACTTTTAAAATGATTCATTAAGACTTTATATTTAATCCCTTCCAAACTGGGTACATTCAGATCATCCTGGAGATCCCTATAAGCAATGAACAGGTCGGTTATAAAAGATCTTCCCTTACATCCAATTTCATTAAAGGAGCTAGCATGATCATCAAAAGGCCCAAGAAATTACTTTTAAATAAGTTAATAAATGGACTTGTCTTGATGTAAAATACATATAGCCCTGGATCAATCAGGCCAAGACCTCCATTTTCTATTGGCATTTGCAAGGTTGAAATTGGGATCCATCTTGAAGCTCTACCCCAGACATATTTTTTTTGCAATCTGGTTTATTCTGAGTATTGTTTTGTTATGTAGGGATACCCAGGGTGCATAGTATGCCAAAATCCCTGAAACAATTGAATTAAAAATTGACACTCTTGTAATTTCATATAATTTAAGTGAAAAAAAATTTACTTATTTTAACTTCAATTTTTGTAATAATTAATTTATTTAAATAAAAGTTCATCTTTGTCTTGGATATATATAATGGTATGCCCAAGAAAGCAGATGGGAGAGCCATAAAGTTAGATGGCATTTTTTTTACCAGTAGCTAACTGCCAGGCTGCAGACTTTATTGGTTGAATAACTGAGCCGGTTTCAGCCTGAAAATTTTCTAAGATATTCATCACAACTTGGATATTATAGCTGTTTTGAAATATTATAATATCACCAATGAAAGCAGTAACAGCTACCTGCAATCCTAAGTGCGGAAGATAAAGGCCGGGAATGAGGTTCTCAATCGTACAAATGAGAGGGTCTATATAAACTGCAAACAGAAGAGCCACCAAGGGAGAACCCTGTGGAATACCTCTCTTAGGGATAAAAAATTCAGACCTTCCTCATAAAGTTTTTAAGAGAGATTCTACTATTTTTAATATAATTTTAAGCTGCATCCACCAACCATATGTGATCTGGGATTAAAAGGCAGAGGGACTGAATCAAATATGACCATGTCAAAAATAGCCTTAAAATCTATTTGAATAGCATAATATTGGGTTAAGTTTAAATCCCTGGCATATTTAATAGCCTCATGAATTTTTAAGGCTGCTTTTACTGCATGTCTACCCTTAATGGCATGGTGAGCGGAAGATATTCTAGTATTGATAAGGTGTTGTAATTTCTTCAAGAGAATTCTAGCCAGAATCTTCGAATCAATATCTTCTACGGAAATATGTCTCAGTTCATCAATTGATGGACTTTGCACTAATTTGTCTTTTTTGAGGCTAAAAATTACACTGTTGCTCATAAAGGGCCACTCAATTCTCATAACACAACTGATTAAAAAAATCCCCACATTGCAAATCTGAGAGCATAGTCAAGCTGTTTATAAACAGAGGCTGGGATTGTGTCATTCGCCATTATTGATTGTACCTTGAGGATATTAATCTCATCCTGAATATCCTGATTTGAAATATATACTCTTTCTGTTCCCCGTTTATGATACTATTGTATTGATCAATGAAACCTGTGCTTATGCCAAATTTCATTTTTAACTTTTTCAAACATGTAAATTCTTACCATAGATTCCAGAGGCAATGCTATCATCATCTTTGATTATATTGAAAATATCCCCCTAGAGTGTGGGATGTATGATCTAGCATAGTTAGTTTATCATGGGTTTTGATAATTTACTCAGGTTAGGAATTAATTTCCTGAGCCATATTGTATGAGCATATTGATGCATAAGTTGATATAAGTTGTTGTATTCTTCTTGTAAATTATTTATTAATTGATGATTAGGTTTGAGATTAGTAACATTGAGTAAAACTATCTGAATTTCAGAGATTCTATTTTTCATTTGATTCATTGATAAAATATTTTGGGCATTCTTATAACATATTCTAGAGAGATTTTTTTAAATTTTAAACCAAGCAATTCAGGATGGTAAGCCTGAACATTTTGTATAATAATTAATGATAGTCAAGATTACAGATAATTGGTCAATCGAGGACAGAGCACCATCTTTTATGTTTCTCCTAAAAGAAAATCTATATTGATATTTTGATTTGACAATAATTATTAAGTACTAACTTTACACAGAGGTGATCTGAAAAAGCAACCAGCAATGTATTAATAGCTGACTCATTGAGCTTATGCCCAGAAGCAAAGAAAAGGTCTATAAGAGAAGAGAATGTGCTATTGAAGAAAGTATATACGTTATCTGGATATTTTTCATCAATGGATACAGTGAAATTTTATTCATTTTATTTTGTAATGCACTAGGAAGAGATCGAGGTCATCACCCAGTATTATAATCCCTGGTTTTTGCAAGAATCTATTCTGAACATTATGGATTATATTTACAATATCATTATCTTTAGCTATAGAATATGCAGCAATCAGATAGTGCAAGTTGGCCTGATAAACAAAGGCAAGCACAATATAGTTTGTTTGTAAAGACAGTAATTGAATTTTTTCAATCTCCGAATGCATATATATTAAAACAGATGCATCTTGGGCAGGTCTATCATTAGGTTTAAAAAGTAAAATATTCTGTTAAATTGTCTTTGTGGTTGAGATTTATAGTGTTTATAAATTCACTTTTTTGTTTTTTGCAAATAAACTTTTTAAACAATTGTCTTGTTCATTTTAAACACTGTAAACAAATAACTGTCCAAGATTAATGTCTTCAAGTGGTCATCATGAATCTTTGTCTGTTAATATTTTATTAGTTGATTAATCACAGTAGATCATCAAAGTTATGATATTGTTGTAAATCGGCATTATCTTTAAACGCACTCTCAGATATGATCGCACATGGACAAAATAACAGGAAACTTATCGGACATATTATAAGGTAGTTATATTCAGTGTCCACTGATTTGTAGCAACACACATATTCAGAATTTCTAAATCCTTTTTAATACTATTTTCCATTATGAATTTAAGAACTTGATATGCCCAATGAAAATACATATATATATATTATACACTATGAAAATTAATATACATATATTTACTAATGATTTAATAATTAAACTTAATAAATAAATAAAAAAGTTTGTTTAAATTCAAATAGAATAACAAAATCTATATATAGACTTGTAATATGTAATTATTATAATAAATTCGAATTGAGATTTAAAATTTTCAGGGAGTGGAGAGGGGATGCCTAAACAAAAATATTAAAATGTTATTTTATAGTATGTGCCGATTAAAAATGGAAAATAAAATGAATAATATAGTTTTGTCATTTACTAATTATTAATTTTAAAAAAATCAATATACTTAATTGCATAATTAGATGCATGACCACAAGTTAACCTTTGCATACTACACAGTAAATACAATAATTTGAAATAATAATTATGTTTACATATTTGAACTTCAATAAAATATATATTTGAAATTTGAAATCTTTTTAATATTGACAAAATTACTATATTACACAGATAATTGACCCCCCCCTCCCATTCCTAACCGAAACATAAATTCATTAAGTAAATAAAATTAAACAAAGAAAATCATTACAGTGCAATAAATAAGTTAATGTATCAAAAAAATTCACCAGCAACATGTTTCTCTTTTTATCTTTCTTAGTTTGTCATTTTAAGTCATGAAAAACATTCATCAGGTTGTATAAATTAGGATTTTCCTCTTCATCCTGTGATGTAGCAACTGGATTTAAAGAAAAAATGGGGTACATTTTAATCACTAAATATATTATTATCATTGATTACATATTAGATTTTATCCTTTTTCTTATGTTGTTGGTAATTAGTTGCCTAAAACCTTTCTAATGCTGGCTAAGGAGAAGATTTATTCCATATCTTTATTTTACTAACAGTAGCTTCTCTGGCCAAAAGCTGCTCAGGTTAGTAAAATAAAAATAGGGAATAAATCTTTTCCATAGCAGCATTAGAAACGTTTTAAACAACTAATTATCATTGATTATGTAAATGTTATTGCTTCATGTAGTTTAGTGCAGTAGTAAGCTCTAAACGCTAATTATCTATAATTTGCAATGCAACACTGACACTTCTGGTGTTCAAATAGCATATGAACTTCTGAGTGACAACCATTTGGTTATTATTAATGCTACTGAAAGCTAACTGGAATTTTATTGCCCAGGAAAAGACCAGGAAAAAAATATAAACTTTAATAATTAAATGTTTTTAAAAAAGGCCCCAAATGTTATTATGAAATAACAATATTCCTGCAATTTCCAATTGTTTTATAACAAGTCTAGATCCTTAAAGTATCTGATATTTTTTAAGAATTGAAATTAACCGAGAGAAGATTGCTTTGTTATTTTGGACTTTTTAGTTGGCTATTCACATAAAAGCATTATTTTTAAAAAAATCTTTTTTTTTTACATCTTATTCTTTTTACTTTTTAGTATATTTACCTATTATTTTTAAAAAGGGTTAAAACTACAAAAAAATCTGATAAAAAATATAATTTAATAATAAAGTGTGAAAGTAAAATATATACCCTCTAACAAAAATTCTAAATTTGAATATCATTTGATAGTCTACTAAATAAACATATTTATGTATTGGTTTTCTACAAATGTAATGCTTCCTTCAGATATTTTTATTTTAATTTATTAATTAAGTATGAATTAAATCAATATTATATTAACAAAGTTTTATTCTACAAATGTAATATTTCCATTGACTCAGTTGCTAAGTTTTTTTAAGAAGTGTAAGGTGAATTTTTTTCATTAATAATTAAAAAATGTGGGCATACAGCAGAAACACAGATAGGGCAAGTGTTAATATAAAAGAATTTAATAATAATGGAAATATTCATCATCTTGGTATCACACTAATTTATCAGCTCACAAAAAGGATATTTTCTATTTATAATCTAAAATTTTATTATATAGAATCAAACTATAGAGATAAAATGAATTTATGCAATAGACAATTTTGCATTTAATTTTTTTTGTACATATAGAATATAGTTTATCAATGTGCCAAGAAACTAGAAATTTATCACTGTCTAATTGAGGGGAGAGAGGACATAATTGTAAATTGTAAATAAAAATAAATAAATAAAAGGAAGATATCCTTTTTGTCTCTCTTAAAAGTTGCATACAGTATCTATTAAAAATATTAACTATATAGCAGAACAAAAATAATTATATAATATGGGTCTGGGATTTCTTCCATCTTAGAACCTGTATCTGAGTAGTATTGTAGAAACTACTTTTGGTCTATCCCACATTTATCTATTTTCATCACCAATTCTAGATCTGGAATTTGGATCTTTGAAATTTAATTATTGAGAATGTAGAGATTATGTTGATCTGACTATAGGATGCCAAATTTATAATGCCTCATTTACCACTTTTAATAGATCCCATTTACATTATACAAATTATCTTAAGTACACTAAAGAAATGCAATATTGATTGTCTTTATTTATGGCTAAATCTGAAGTTAAAATTCTATGGATAACTACAATTAGGCAAGACATTTGTCTTTTTTTTAGAAAAAGAAATATTTTAATGAACTTGTCTAATAAATAGACAAAATGATTACTATAAGATATATGTGGGCGAGTATATAGTCCATGTATTTTGTTTATATAGACTGTTAAAATTACTTGAAAATTTTCCTTTTCAAGCGTTAACAGTAGCTATTTTAGATGTCATTGCTACTGATATCATTTTGATATAACTTAATAGATGTGACTGCTACTGGTGATATCATTTTGATATAACTTAATTTTTTCAGGTTTCAATTTTTTATTTATTTATTAATGTTAATCAGTGTTTGTGATGATTTTCATACTTGCCAAGGTCTTAAACTAGAACTTGAATCCATGCCAAATGGATCTTTGATATTTGGACTTTTTTTCTATGAGTCAGCTCATAACTTATTAATCATACATTATTGATCAATAATAGTTTTCCAGTTATTATTAAATAGAGGATGAACATTTAGATTTTACTGACTTGATTAAATGAATGTTGATAAACTGATTTTGAAAACAATAAGAACAAAAACTGACTTTGAAAACAAGAACAAAAAATTAGGATTGTAATATAAAAAGCGCCTTTTGTCACTAATCTCCAATATGTAATTATCTTTTTTATATATGTTTTAGCCTTGCAGTAATAAAAATTCTATAGTTATTTTAGTAATTTTTAATTTAGAAAACAAATTGAAGTCACAAAATTAGTTATTTTATATTGATGAAATCCAATAATCATTTTACATTTATGTTGGGAATTGAATAGGGGTTGTATAAACTCTTGTGTGTATATATATATATTGTTAATTTTAATGCTATATTTATTAAGTTGATACCATTCTATTTTGTTTACTTTTTTAATTCATTGTTGATTTTTTTTTTACCTTTCACTTGCAATTTTTTAAACCTTCCATTACCATAATCATATATATATATATATTTGTCACTGTGTTACCATATGAAAACATTAATTTAATTTATATTTTAAACTTTTTACTAACTGATGGTTTTTTTTAAATAATATATTAATTTGTTGAATATAAAGCTTAACCAATAATCAAAATCAGACAAAAACATGTTTTATTTAAAAATTATTCATTGGAAATCTAATTAACATAGCTTTTAATTAATTATTGGTTGTTGGCTATAAATGATTTTTGAAATTTAAATTGACATTAATTTTAACAATTGGAAAAACTAAATTTAAAAATGAAAGTGCACAAATATTTATTTACTGTTCTTTTTAATCTCAAAAGCTTTTATTTATGAAAAATAATGTTTACATGCTTATAAAAGACAGGAAAAATTATGTTTTACACATCTTCAACAGTCTGGGACCATTTGTATATTGATTATCTTCTGATAAATAATAATAAACTAATGTATTTTACCATTCCCCTATCATCATTGATGTAAATTGAATCTATTATTCATCCTTTGCTTAAGCTACTATTGATTCGATGGATCCGGTACATCAATTAACTTCCACGTTTCATTATACAAAAATTTTGATGCAATGATAAAATCTCTGTTTTTTACTTTCCTAATAGTGTTCATGAAAAGACTGACTGGATCAGGGATAGGCACTGTGAACAATAGCCTACATCTAACATTCCATATAGCATGTACAATAAAGATGGAAAGTCTAATAATAGGAAACTATTTAGTTTACAATGTAAGGCTTCCCTTATAGACATGATTTTATAGTAGTTCACCTTTAAGTTTTGGTATATGGCTAAATTTATTTTATTGAGTCCAGGGCATGAGTAGATCATATGGTTGAATGACTCTTCTTGCCTTTTACATATTTGACAAAAAGGGTCAATCTTTGAAATGAAGGAATTTATTTGTGGGCATGGCTTCTAAGTTTATTTTAATAATGAGATTAAGGTACTTAGGCTCAAGAGTGAGAAATTTAAAAATTGTTGTTAATTTGTAGTTGGTGACGCCAAGATTTGGAGTAATTGTGGGATAATTTGGATTAATTATATTGTACGCCTCCCAGATGGTAATTTTTGATTTATGTAATTTTTGATCTATAGTTAAATGCTGGTTAAGCGTCCAGAGCAGTTGATCGAGCCAGCACATTTTACTAGGCGGAGGACGGTCTGTACGCTGAATTGGTTCACTGAATTATTGATTCATGTTTTTTCATCAGGTTAATAATTAATGTAAAAGATTTTTGAAAAAAAAAAGCATCAATGGAGTGGAAAGACATCCCATTGAATTTACGATGTACTTGCATTTTGGACATACTAATTGATGTGGTGCTGTTCTTCCAGAAAATCTTGGAGCATACGCTATTAATCTTTTTGGAAAAGGCTTTTGAAATGGTAATGATCAGCAGATAGTATGCAATTCTCGACATGACTTTCATGTTGAGAAGTGCCACCTTTCATTGTAATGACAAATAAACTTTGAGAGAGTTTGAATTATTTTAGATGTAGAATCTATTAGAGTATTTTGTATCTGTCTTGACATTGATGCTTGAGAAAGGTAAATAGGAAATCCCAAAAATTCTTGTGGCTTGGTGAGAAATCTTGAGGTTATTGTTTTTCCTGAAAGAATTTTCCATGCAGATGATTTCTTGGGATTGAATTTAAGATGTGATGACAACGAGAAATTGTCAATTATTTGGTAAAGCTTTGGTAGGAATTTTTGGGATGGAAGGACAACCAAGATATCATCCATATATGTGAATACCTTGAGCAATCTCTTAATTCTGGGTATGAATACTCCTGGGAAAGAATTTTCAATGTTTTTTAGAAGCGGATTTAAATAACAGATGAACAGCAGGGCGCTGAGTGGGGAACCTTGTGGAATGGAAATATCGGGTTGGAAACCATTAGTATAGCATCCATTCAGGGTGATGTGAATTTATCTATTGTTAAGCAGATTTTCTATGATCTGGATAATTTGAGAGGGAATGTTGATTTCACTTAATAGAGCAAGAAGTTTGGGAATGTTGACAGAGTCGAACGCCTCTGATATGTCGAGTTGAATTGCAATAGGCTTGGACATTCGCTTGGATCTAACATAATCAAAAAGTGTCCTAACTTCACCAATTGCCGTCAAAGGTGAAGATCCTTTCTTAGCATATTGGGACTGAACAATGTGGTCAAGAATTGCCTGCTGTACTTTTTCCTTTATTACTCCTTCAATTACTTTGAGCATAATGGGAGTCATGGAGATAGGTCTCATGTTGTTGATATTGGTAGTCTTTATTTTTTTTATATATAGCACAAGTGCTATTGGGTATAGATTGTGTATTTGTCTTTTCCCAGTAGCAAGGTGGTCTACCATACCCATCATAATTGGGATTGCAAAATTACTAAGGTGTGACATTAGAAATTTTGGTATGGCATGCATCCCTGGATGAACACTGACTGGAAGAGCAGAAAGTCTGTTCTGCAGGTCAGAAGATGTAATTCCATGGTTAATTGCATCAGAATGAGTCTGCCAGTTATATTTGGTTGTAGTTAGATTATATTGAAGACGGTTTTTAAAGTGCTGACTTATGTATTTAATCATACATGGAGCGGATATGCTGCTTCCATCTATTACCAGTGACGTAGGTGTAAGTTGTTTTTTTGATAGTATCCATCGCCCACCGCAGATAACCTCTGGTCCAGCAATGCTAGGCTGTGAGATAATTTTGTGCTCGTTTTATGGAAATGTATTCGGCGATGGCAACCTGTTTAACTTTATATTGATGTTTAAGATCCAAAAGATGAGCTGAATGTTCCGGTTCAGCATGGCAGCCTTTTATTTTTAGATGAATATCATCTAGTTCATTAATTAGAGTCGATGGGCCTTTTGTTTTTTTGGTGAAGTGTGCAATCAAAGTTTGCAAAATTCCAATGAATGCAAACCAAGCCTCTTCAGGGGGTCTGTTTAACAGGTCAATCTTATCGAAAAGAATGTATGCTTCGGAAGGAATAGCTTCCGTGATAGATGCTTTAGTTAGCAATCTGAGTGAATGGTTAAGATTTAATGTAGCATAGTTGTTAAACTGTATGGTTGAAATAATAGCATGATGATCTGAGAAGGCAACTGGTTGAAGCATGATCTCCAGGCCATGGTGTAGTTCAGCAGTATAGAAAACCAAATCTATCAGTGTTTGATATTTATGGGTGTAGAATGAATAGGCATTTTGTGGAAGAAATCGACGGCCATTTATAAATTTTCTATTTAGCAAGTGGAGGTATTTAAAAGTAAATTGGTCATATGACATATTGAAATCTCCCATGAGAATGGTTGGTGCACTATTGTTGGCAGTCACCATGTTAACAGTGTTAATGATTCGGATGAAATTGGAGTGGTTGTTTGCAGAGTATATGTAAATAGCATTGATGTTACTACTTCCATATGTCAGGTTGATGCTTATAAGGTTCTTGTCCTGATATGTAATTTTGAATTTATTTGGGGGATGCCTGTCATTAATAAGAACACCAACTCCCTCTGAAGCAGTGAGGTTAGTTGAAAGATATGTATAACCAAGTTTACTAAGCTCTAAATGATGTGAGGATTGGAGTTCACATGAAATTTAGTTTCTCCAAAGAACATATGTGGAGATGAGAGGAACCAATGTTTAAGTGCCTGAACTCGAAGCATAGAATTGATTCCCCTTATATTAACCCTGATAATATGGCAAGACAAATTAGACATTAACGGATAATGAATTGGATTCTACCGCTAGATGATGGATTTCTGGTTGAATATTGGCAGATTGTGGATGAAACGGGTTTTTAAAAGAGGGAATAAGGTTGAGATTGCCATCACCAGCATGCTCATCAGGAAAGAGCGAGGAAAAAGACATCTTTTGCTTTTCTTTTGAGGCTTGCGAGCTTGAGATTGTTTATGAAGGGGATCCATGATTGGCAGACTGAAAAAAGAAAGGAGCATTCTTATCTTCTGAATTTGACTCCTTCGTGTGTGAAGACTTTTTTTCCCTTTGAGTGGATGAGCCAATCATCAGCCCCATTCTACACTCAATATCAGTTGAAATCTCCCAAATGATGGGAGAAGGAAGAGAAGCTGGACAAAGTTCCAGACCACATTTCATTATGGAGGCACAAGTTTCAGCCGGATGAGCATTGTTTGTGCTGTGACTAGATTGATTAAGGAGGCTGTATGCTGGTTGTAAATGTAATATGTCTTTGTGTCGTTTTTGTTGAAGAGAGATGCTGGTAGAATTTTTTTTGATTTGTATTCGATGGAGTAGTTATCCCTTATATCACCCAAGGATGCTTCTGTTGTTTCACTGCCTTCAGAGCATCTGGAATATGAGTTTATGTCTGAGGATATTCTTTGTTTGCTCGTATTACTCAGTGCCAGATTATTCCTATGTGAAGCACTCCCAAAAGACATATTTGCAAGCCTCAATAGATCAATTTCGGTGTTATTGATGATTTCTTTATTGGGATTCACTGTTGATTTTTTATTATGGACAAAGCTGGAATTGTACTGGTTGATTTGCACTTCCTCGCATTTATGTTGTCGGTTTTTGTTTTCCCCCACAATGATTGCATATCCTAGCCAGGCATTCTTTAATTTAATGTGTTCTATGGCCACAATAGAAGCACTGGGGTTTTATTCCTAGGAATGACAATATCATGGATGAATTACGGTGTTTTCTAACTGTAGGTATGTTTGTTGGGTTTAAACCTTTCTTTAATTGTAGTTCAAACACCCCGGTGTTAGAGAGCATGCTGGTACCAGTTCTTTCTAAGTATCTAAATCACTGAACTTTCCCAAAAGGTAGAATTATGATCTCTTTGCATGGTTATATATATATATGATAAAGGCATACCTCCAGCTAATAAAAGCAAGAAATTTATTTTGTAAGTCACTATTGGTTGATTTGTTAGTTGATACTAAGTAAGCTACTTGAAAAAATTATCCTAAACTCCTACTTGTGACCCTAGATAAAAATAGAGATTCATATAGCTTGACCCCCCCCCCCATTCATATGATGGATTTTTATTTGAAGATTCATCATCATGATTATCATCACTTTGTATCCACTATTTTCTTTAACAATGAACTATCTGTTATAAAAACTTCTCCTTAGAATAATGACGTCATGAAATAACATTGTCACAATATAGCAATTTTTATGTCAAATAGAATAATGTAATATCGAGTTTGTTCACTATATACAATTATTTTTTGCATATACTGTTTAAATAGGATTATTCAATATTCTTAGAAGACAATTTACATTTTAAGATTTTCCCAAGCTTTTATCTTAAATGGCAAAAAACGAAACAAAACAAAACATGTTTTGTTCATTACAATACCCAATCAATAACATCTTTGATTATATAGAATAACAAAATGCATAAAGTAAAAGCCATTAATTTTGTACATTAGCTTTGTAAAATATATTTATTCAATCAATTTTTGCATAAAATTTTCATAATACTAATTCCATCCAAAGAAAAATGCTGTCATTGTAAATTTATTTCCAATTAAAAAAAAGCGGGGGGGGGGGGAGGAGGAGATATTTCACACATAATGCAGATAACTTTTTATGATCAAATGCTTACTAAACATAAATGATAATTTCATTTGCTTAATTTTTGATAGTATGTAAAATAGCAACTTTCATAGCAAACATAATAAAAATGTCAGGAACTACTAAATAAATACAAATTTCATTCAATACATAACTAAAATAAACTTTGTCCAGTTACAATAATAAAGTATATTAATAATGAATTTTAAAATTAGATTAACTATATTCACTTAATCAATTTTTATTTAAAATTTTCATAAATATTAATTTCACATAAAGCAAAAATGCTGTCATCATAAATCTAAATTACTTTTGCTAAAAGGAAAATGGAAATATATATTATGCAATTAATAATCAATTTCATATGATCAAATGATTCTACATGTAAGCTAAAAATATCAATTAATTGCTTAAGATTTAATCCTTATCCTTGTAATTTATTTCTGACATGTTCAGGAGAATGGCTGCTTTCATCTAAATGGGAATATATATGTTTATGAAGAAAAGCAAAAAAATAAATAAATAGAATTTCATTCAATTTAGAACTAATAATAAACTTAATTCAATTTAGAACTAATAATAAACTTTTATTATATATAACAATAAAATACATTAATAATTATTTGTAAAATGTGTACCTTACCTCAAGGCAATTTTTGTTTATTTAATTTCTAATTAATATTTTTTTACCTCCTGCAATGTTTAATTCCCCTCTGGCAAAATATTATATTAAGTGAAAACATTTATAGGAAAAAAAAAAATTAATCATTTATCTTTTAAAAACTATAGTCAATTATAAATTGTATTTTTTTGATCAATTTGTTTTTTATTTAAAAAAAATTAGACTGCATTTATATAAAATAAATAAAATAATGAGTTATTGATTTTAAAAAAAAATAGCTTTGCTGAATTATTGGCTAATTAATTAGAAAAAAAACAAACAAAACTTTGATGATAGAACATAATGTATATTATAATAATATTTAAAATGTACATCATGTTACTTTTTTTTCTGCATGCTTCATATAAAAAAAATAGTGAGTATAAATTAAAATTAATGTTTTTTTTTTAAAAGTTACAACTGAAATGTTTTTATTTTGCATTATATTTATTTACATGTTAGTACTTTTTTAATATATGCTTAGTAAAATATTTATTCATTAATTATTACATTTCTGATTTTTTAAAAATATATTTTTAATTTAGAATAAATTAATTTTTTTGTGTCACTATATACTGTGATGAACATATGTTGATGTCTATAGTTTTCTTGTAATGTATAAATAAGTAAATGAAGAAAACAATTAAAGGTCATATATTTAATGAAATAAATATTGTTTTAAATGAATCTGAAATAAGTGAATCATTTATTTATTAAATTTAAAAAAGGAAATATTTTGTTTAAATTATTGTTTAATGATAACAATGCTTTATTAGAATTAATTGAAAGAGAATCACATGATCACAAGCCATTGTTTTAAAAAAGTTAAAGACTGCATTTTATGTTGCTATAGTTACAAAAACAATTTTATTACATTCAAATATCATTTTAGCAAGAAGACACTTTCTTTTGCTTAAAAAAATTGTTTATTTTCGGGACATATAGTAAAGAAATATGCACTTTCAGTAAAACAACTTAGAGGGGCATCTTTATGATTTAAATAAAATGGATATTGCAAATGCTTTTTTGTCTGCCATAGAGCTAAGATTATTGATTTCACCATGGGTTGTAATATCACAGGAATAATAATTGGATATCATATAATGATTCAAATTACTTATGGATCTCTATATTTATGTTTTTGCTAGAAATAAAAAAAGGTACCAAAGGAAATATTGTCGAATAATGAAATATCAGCTGAAGTCATACATATGCAAACCTGCGGTAACATGAATAAAAACCTTTTAAATTAACTGTCAGATAAGTTTCATTCTTAAAAAAATGATTAAAAAAGTATAATGATAATGTTAATGATAAAACATAAAAGTTTTGGTTGTTTTCTATTCCCTGGTGTTACCCACGAGATGTCGCTATTTCTGGTCAATTCCTAGAAATATACAGTTTCACCGCATTCACCCAACAAAAGAGGAAATTTTCTACATTATAAATGCAGAAAAGAGTCCTCATGTTATGTTGGATTGCGGCAACAGAAGCCAACACAAAGAGACTTCTTTCTATGATAAAACACAGAAAGAGTTCCCGATGGCTGCTGGTTATGGTTTTTTTCTATGCTAAAAGCATAGAGAAATAAATGCCTTTATCGGTTCATGTAGTTGATTTTGTTAATCATTTTATTGTAATAGTAGAATATCTATTTTCTCTGTAATTTCGTGTGAGAGTTTGTGTATTTGAGCCAGCCGTAGTTTTTTAAAATTTGATTAGACATAATATTTTTTTTAATGTGCTGTAACTTGCTTTACTGTTGTAAGTTTAGTAATATTGTCCGGAAGATTCCTTTATGAATGAGTAACCCTCAAAAATTGCTTTTAAGTGTGTGGAACGGCAAAAATTTCAAGGATCATGCGAAAAGTACGTTTTTGCGAGAATTAGTCCGTGACGAGTTACTTTTCCTATATATACGCACAAACAAAAACAATCCAGTGTCTAATTATTAGTAATTACTTGTCCAAAAAAGAAAATTAGTTGGTATTATTTTTTTGGTACATTTATTATTTCAAAATAAGATTAGTTTTTATATCCACACAATAACAAAAACAACCCAGTTCCTGGTTAATTACTGTCTAAAAAAAAGAAAGCAAATTAAACCGGGTTTGATTTTTAAATGTAGTATTTGAATTACGGTATTTTTTATATATACATAAGATTTACAAAAAAGAAACCCACTTTCTGATTAATTGCTGTCAAAAAAAAACGCAAATTAGTTGGCTATCATTTTTAAATTTAGTATTTAAACAACGGTACCTTTTTATATAGACACACTTAATAAAAACAACCCACTTTCTGATTCATTACTGTCCCCAAAAAAAGAAAGCAAATTGAGTCTTTCAATGGTGGTCCTTTTTAGATATACACACTAACAAAAAGAACCCACTTTCTGATTAATTACTGTCCCGGAAAAAAAAAAAAAGCAAATTAGTTGATGGATATCATTTTAAAATTGTAGTGTGAATTTTTTCAATGTTGTGGTTAAATCGAATCATGTAGAATTATGTATTATTTTCGATTGAAAAAAAGATTGTAACTTTTTATATATACACACAAAGAAAATAAAACCCACTTTCTGATTAATTACTGTCAATACCCAAAAAAAAAAGTTATTCGCGGGTATCATTTTTAAATTTAGTATTTCAATAATATTACGGCTTTTGATAAAATCTACACACTAATAAAAATAATCCACTTTCTGATTCGTTACTGTCCAAAAAAAAAAAAATTGCAACATAGTCGGGTATCATTTTGAAATGTAATATTTCAAGAATGGTACTTTTTATATCTATACACACACACAAAAAGAATCCAGTTTCTGATTAATTACTGTCCAAAAATATATATGTATATAAAAGAAAGCAAATTTAGTCGGGCATCATTTGTAAATTTAGCGTGAATGTTGCAATTTTGTGTAAATTGAATTTTAAAAAATGTATAATTGTGTCTTGATTTTCGATTAAAAAAATCCTGTAACTTTTGATAGATACACACCAACAAAACTACCCATTTTATGATTAATTACTGTCCAAAAAACATCAATTATTCTGTTATTATTTTTAAATTGACTGTGAATTTTTAAATTTTTTTTTTTTTAAAATAGTAATATTATTTACTAATAGTAGTCGGGTATCAATTCTAAATTGTAGTATATAAATTACATTCCTTTTTATATCGTTATAATTACCTATTTGTTTTTAATAAAATTATTTATTTACTCTTAACTTCACCCACACACACAAAGTAAAAAAAAAAAACAATATAAGATTAATAAACATTTACAAAAATGAAAGACTAACATTATATAGTATTAGTTACTAGAATATTTTATTAGAAATCTAAATCAGATATTTTTATATAAAATCAATCACAGGCCCGGAATCGTTATATCTATATGTTTTTGGTTAGCATCAACACCAGCTTACAGCTAACACCAGGGAATAGAATTTTACCAAATTTTTTTTATTAATAATGTTCATTAATATAGTATTAGATATTATTGAATATTATTTAAAAAATATGAGATGGAGAACATTTTTCAACTCTCATTTTTCTGCTAACATTCTGACATTTTTTTGTTTTCACTAAATTTAAGCTTTCAATTTTTATTTTGATATTAAACCATTTTTTATTTATCCGAATATAATAAATTTGATCTCAATTGTTAGATATTTTTGTTTACAAATTAAATAAATTTTAAAGAATCACATTTGATTTTTGGAATTAGTTAAAAAATTAGATTTTAATCAGAACAAAATGCTGTCACATCATCAAATTTCATATAGAACTCATTCAATTTGCAAAATGAGCAAAATCTTCTTTGTTTAGTGTTTGTTTTAAAAATCTGAATGAATTATTTTTAATAACTACTAAATCTGTCAATTTATCCTTTAAAAGTTTAAAAATATTTCGTAAATTTTATATCACTAAATATTATAACAATCTGCTGAGTGACCTCATTTCTAAACAGTTGTATTTTCTGTGACCATAATCTCTATAGTAACAATATTCAGAAGAATATATTCTTTTATATTTAAAAATAAAGCATTTCTGTAAAAAATAAATATGTAATATTTATTTTTTGATTTTTAATAATTATACAATTATGATACAAATAAAATCATAAATATTCCATAAAAATCAAGTTTTTGGACCCATCGTAATATTTTCTCGATGATTGTAATATTTTTTTGAAGTAATCTTGCAAAGTCTGAGAGTGTGAAATATATAATGGGTACCTATCATCCTGGAGCTTGCGATGCTTTGACGGACTGCCTATTTGATTTTCCTGACATCTTTTGAATTTTTTTGTATTTAGCATATTAGAAAATAAATATACATGAATTTTTAAGCCGTAAAAAAAAAAAAAGTTTTGCAAAATTTTTACCAGGGAAAGAAAAAGGCAAATTTAATTTTTAGAAATCTTAAACGAAGAGTGATTGTCTGGATAAAAAAATTGGTTATAAAAGAAAGTAACAAAATTAAATTTTTTTTTATTACCTTGTTTTCTCATATTGTGAAAAGAAGTGTTTATGACTGTATGCTGTAATAATTTAAAATGTATATCATATTTCTTGATTGCAATTTTTTAAAAAAAGAGAACAAGTGATATATAAATTTACTATAGTAAATTAAATTGCAATTGGTAAATTACATTTATGATTTTTATTTTTGCTACCTCAATGAGTTAATGCTTATTTCAATAAATTATTATTATTATTATTATTATTATTATTATTATCATCATCATTATCATTATAATAATAATAATAATAATAATAATAATAATAATAATAATAATAATAATAATAATAAATATTTTGATTTGCCTATTGCATCAATTATTATAAAATTATTTTATTACACAATTTGTTTTACAATTAAGATAATTCACTGTACATCCCATACTATATACGTTATCATCAGATAAGTCTTTATTTATTGAGTTGTATCTTTTTTGCTTAAGCAAGATACTCATTTTCTGACCATTAGTACTTTACAAAATTCATTAGTCTATTATAATTATAAATTGAAACTGCCATAGAGCCATTTGTGAATCAACATATTTATTTATCTATTTTAGTTGTATATTTTAATTGCCTAAGTACAACATTTATGTAATATATTTTAGAGTGCCCAAATATTTAGTTAATAAGTGGAGAAAACCAATTGATTCATGATTTTATTTCTTGTAAGTGATTGTCCAAATCTATAAAACATTTTCAGGTCACCTAGACCTGCTCAGTTATATTTTTTTCTATTATATTCATGATTACCCAGATATGCAGGTTATTCAGGGAACAACACTTATCTTAGTTTTACATTTTGGCAGTCTTTATTAGTTTTCCTTTACATTTTGGTTCATCTAACAAGGAAATATTGCTATTTATGAGACAAAGTTGCTTCATTATCATTATTCATATGTTTTAGAGTATTTTCTGTCACAATACATTGCTCATTTTCATGAGATTTTTTGATTTATGAGGCATATTGTAAAATCAATTGAACTTGCTTCTCAGGTAAATGTATATTTATGTAATTTTTTTGCAATTTAGTTTGCCAAAAGAGTAACAGCAAGCAGATATCAAGTTCAGGCTTCAATAAAAAATTGAATGTAATTGTAAATGGAATAATGGTTTCAGTATTACTAAAAATTATCAGTTTTTTTTTTCTCTTACTGATGACATATTTTTGAAACAAACATTTTGATGCCTGATTTCAGATTTTTTGCTTTGTAAAATCAAGGCCAATTTATTAGTTTTTTGTTTAAGATTATCCATAAATAGCATTCTTACAATGAAATAAATATTCAGTCTTTTCATATTTTTTTCTTTTTCTTTATACAGTACAATGCTTTTTATTATTATTATTCCTTAAAAGTTTTTGTCTATTAAATGTCAAAGTTTTTTGTGTGGTTATTTCCTGAGTTTTAATACAAGGAAAAACAATTATAAAAAAAACATTGTATTAGTAAATGAATTGATCTGAACAAAACTGATATTAAATTATAGCTGTAATGTTGAGGATTCTTAATGTATTAGGCAAATTTTGTTTATTATTAAAGTGGAAAAAAAGAAACTAAATTGGATATCAATACATAGTCCCTAATTGATTTATTAATGTTAATATTGTAAATCAAAAAGGACTTGATATCAGATAGCATCTTTTGTACTAAAGCTAGAATAGAGATCAGATCATTGCTATTGTATGAAAATCATTTAAGTGAATTAAGCAATCTTTTTTTACTCATGGAAGTATATAGTGACAAGATGTTATTTCTATTAAACATAGTAGGCAAAAAGTTAATTAACTGTAATATTATTTTACTAACATTGTATTTCATTAGTGTTTCCATGCATTTCTATCTTAATCATACCTGAAATACTTAAAAACTTAAATCTTTCTAGCCTTAACTTACTTAAGTAATGCAAAATGAAAAAGAAATGTTAACTAAAGTAAATAAATTAAAAATAAATAAAAAAAATTAAAATCTACTTCACTAAATATTATATATATGTTGAATAAAAATACTTTTGCAGTAATAACTTTGTCTTACCTAATACATTAAGTATCCAGTAATGCTAGGCATTTAAAATGATATGAAGGTAAACTACGTACATTGCTGTTGCACAAAATATATGAGTATTTTTAGTGTTACACAAATATAAATTGAAAAGTAAATGTTTATTACACATATTAATAATCTGATTTTTCAATGGACATTATTCCTTTTGGAAATGTTGACTTTGATATAGAAAGAAATTTGATTGAATTGATGGCTGGTTTATTAATTCTATATTAAATTATGATACTACTTTTATGATGTGTTATAGCAAAAAAATTGTCCCATCATCTTTCCCTTAATTTTTTTTTTTTGTAATAGGCCAAGCCATTTACAAGAATAACACTAACATTCTAAAACAATTTTTTAAAATTAGTCTTTTCTTTTGGTAACTTGTCTTATTATATCCTGCATCTTCCCTTAATTTTTTTTTTATTTCAAGCAAAACCACTTGCAAGAGTAACACTAACATTCTAAGGCAATCTTTTAAAATTAGAGTCTATTCTTTCAAAAGGGTTAGATAATGTTTCAGCAATGAAATGGGCACATTTTTTTTTTTTTGTTTAGCTAATAAGGCGGATTTAAATTTTTTATTTATATATATATAATAGTGTGTTTCAAATTACTTTTTTTATTAAAAGTAAACAACACAAATACAAAATAATTGACATTCTTGTTAAATTGAACCATATGCACACGGAAAAAATCTTCGATTTCGATGCATGTAGCTTTACTCTTACAAAGCATTTGTATAATATATATATAAATGTGTGTATATACAATTTTTGGACAAATTTTTTTTGTTTGATTTATTAACATTATTTGATTCCAACATTTTTTGTTTAAATATTGAAAGCTCTTAAGTCTTATAAAATGTAATATCTATCATATTATTGGGGTATTTTCTATTCAGACTCTTTAATTGTTGCTTAGCAACAAGTTTTGAAAAGAAATGGTTTTTCGGAACAGCAATTGAATCTAAACTCTTATACATCTGGTAATTTTTGTTTCATAAGACTACTGACTGATCTTTTTTTTTAAAAAAAAAATTTGCTATTATTATTTTTTATTATCGATATTTCATTTTTGTCGCCATTTTGGTTCACGACCCCATCAACTAGCTTCTCAACATGCGTAAATAGTAGCCCATTTCTCGTGGAGTTAAATAACCCTATCTGGATCATACTTTCATATTTTGAATTCATTTCATTCATTAAAATTGAACGTTCTAATTTTTTAAATTTCAATTTTGTTATTGGCCAAAAGTTGTTTTATTTTTTAAAATATTTTTGCTCAACATTTTATTATGAATTTGCATGTTCAGTTTTTCCACTTGGGATTTTTTTATCTTCATTGCTGTTGGATAAATCAACTGCAATGACATCTACTGAGGAATATATGCAATAATAATTTGATTTTACTAATGGAACATTAGTATTCTCTTTACATTTATTTTGATTTGACTTTTATAAAAAGTAAAAGATATAATTTTTTTTATCTATATATTAAGAGGTCTATCTTATAATTTTAAAAGAGAAAAATGATTAAGATTTAATTCAAAGGTTGTCATATGATAACTTAATTGTTTGGTCATCTTAAAATTATTTATTAACGTTCAACTAGAAGAATAATCATTTCTCTTGTTTTTATTGAAAAATTTAATTAATAATTAAAAATCATTTTATATTGCAGTTTTTAATTAATAATTAAACACTCAAAAAGGCTATTTTTGATATTTTATCTTTTAATTTAAAACTGATTTATTGTAAAGAGTAAATAAAATAGAAAGGCTTTTATAAAAGCAGGTAGCTATAAATAATTACCAGCAATGTAATTATAATATTATTAATAATAATGCATGGTAAAGTTAATGTTAATAATAAATTATGTAGAATTCTGTATTACAAAATGGAAAAAACTTATGGAAATTATATTTATAAAATGAAATTATGATTAATAATTCAATATACATGCTAAATTTTCTTTTCCAAGAAAGATTCAATATTCAATATAGTGATGTTTTATAGCCATTGATGTTTTATAGCCAATTCATTGGTATACTTGGTAACACTTTACCATTACTTGACACCTCTAGATCTGTGCTAATTTATTTAATGCTAACTCCTGTTTATTGTTTGATAAGTCAAATAGTTTTCACATTTGATAATGGGAAAAGCTATGTGTGATGAGCAACCCATATGATTACGGGGGGGGGGGATCAGTATAAATATTAAATAAAATCATGAAATATATATATAGTGAAATCACTTTTTTTATATAGCTTATTTATAAGTCAATAATAATATTATTATAAGAAATAACTATGATTAGGTAGAGATTTCATTTCATTATTTAGAATTTGTTGATGATAGACCTATATTCTGAAATGCTTTTAATCATGAAAAAAAATTGAAGAGGCTTTTTTTAGCACCAATTAAAATTTACTCAAGAAACATTTTTAATTAGTCTTGAATATACATATTTATAACAATATCATAGAAGATTTAATGTTACTAAGTCAAGGCTTAAAAACATATGCTTAATTTTTTATGTATATAGTTTTTAGTTTGAATAGAGTTTACAGTAAAGTTAAATTATTTTTCAGCATAATTATTATATTATGTAAAATGTTTTGCTGACTAATAAAGATAACCACAGTTGTTTAATAGTGGTAAAACTATTAAAATTATATTGAGAAATAGAACACACACAAAAAAAAAGAAACATCCCTTAGTCTCTATTAATGTTGAGATGAAGTCATATGAATTAAGCATAATAATTGCATTCAATTGACTTGTACATTAATAAGCCTAATCAATATGGGTGCTGTATTTTTATTTTGTTCTTCTTAATTAGAAATTTTGCTTTACTTAATTTGTAATTTTTATTTTTTCATAAAAGCTAACATTTGAAAACTTTAATTAACAGGTTTCTTTTAAAAACAAAAAAAAAACAAACATTAAAAAAAAACAAACAAACAAACATTGTCTATACTTGATTTTATTACAAAGAAAAAAATGAACAGATTTTAATTATTAAATCTTAAAACCAATAAAAACAGCACATAATCACCATTTTTTATGCTTACACAAGCTGTTATTAACATTATCCATACAGTAGTGCCACTCAGTGCAAGCCTTAGTAATCAATGGATGTAGGAAGATTTAGGCACTAAATAGAGATTTTATATACAGACCTTCTGCATCTATTGATTACTAAGGCTTGCACTGGATAGCATTACTTTATGGAGAGTTTGCTAAAAATATTAGGCATCTGTTAATTGAGTGTAAATTCTTATAAGCAGAAAGGGTGCAGATAATAAAGTTGTGGGAGAATAAATATAAACAAAGTAATTATACAGAAAGTGGGTTCTTGGTTTTTATGCTAGGTTTTGAAAAAAAAAAGGGGGGGGGGATTTAGATATAAAGGCCATAGAGTGGACGCAACTAATGATATGGAAATGTAATGGAGCTGGATAGAGAAGAATATGGGAAAAACTTAGGATAGGGAATGGAAAGGGAAGATAAGGTGGGTAACAAGTCTCTGAGCATAGCGGCCGAGAGATTCCTGACTTCAAGAAAGGAGAAGGCACAATGCATTGCATCACATACTCTGTGTTACATCTTACTGAACATTACAGGGAATATGAAATTAAAAAAAAGCTAAGCATTTAAATAAACTGATATATATTGTGAAACAAGGAATTGAAGACAGGATTTAATTTTTTCTCTTAGATAAAGTATATATAAAAATAAGTTCAATATTGAGAACTTCTGCTCAGTGTATTAGCTATACTATTGGCATTATTTAATATTTATATTTAATGTTTGTTTAAGTAATCAAAACACATTCTTTAAAGTTACTGGAGTTTATAATGAAGAGGGAAAAAGTGTAATTTTGAATTAGTAGAATATATTTTCATAATTCAGCAAATTTATCAATTTGAAAAAACTTTGTTAGGAATCAAGAGTTTCTAGATTAATGATCTTTAAATTTAAAAATACTTTACACAGATTTATCAAAACAAAGAAGTATTGTATGTATTTTATACTGTAGACATATTATTACAATAATCATTTATTAAAAATAAGTAAAATTTAATCATATTTACAATATGTGCCTGTCTTTTCATTTTCTATTGAAAATATTTTGACTTTATCTACTCAATCACTATCACTCTGTAGTGTTTTCTAATTGAAACAAAAACTATTATATATATATTATTTAAATTAATATTTTTTAAATTTTATAATTTAAAATAAATAAAATTGATTCACTTTAAATTAGTTTAATGTATTTTATTTGTAAAAAATTCTATTTTCTTAATTATTTAATTTTTTAAAAATAAAAGCTGTACAGCATTGTATAAAATGGATACCATTTCATATTGACATTAATACAACATTAAAAATAATAAAGATATATATATTTTTAAAAGAAATTAAAAATTTTTATCCAAATACTTGTCTGTTCATAAAAATATTCCAACAGTTTTTCCTCTAATTGTAATATTATCTATTTCTCAAACAGGTGATTAGTTTGATTAAAACATTACAATTTTATTTAAAGGAAACTAGTAATAATTTTTAATCACAGTGGTCTTATAGATACATTTTTTAATTAATCATGATTTCCATTTTATAGTTAGCTTAACTTTGTAGCATTTTATTGGAATTACATGTATCAAAGTTTTTAGTGTATATTTTTTAATGTCATGACTAGCATACTTCTCATGAGCCATCAATAAAGTGATATTGACATTAATGTCAGAAGGTTTTTTTTTTTTCAAAAAAGGAATAGTTTGTATACATATATAGAAAGACTCATGGTGCACTGACAATGTCCACTCACCATGCTCATGATCAGAATTCAAATGCCAGGCAGAACTTGAAGTTTCATTCAGGTAAATATTTTTTCCAGCTAGCCGGCCAACCTAACTAAACATTGACACGCAATTGTATAAATGGATAAACAAGAAGAAAGAAAATATGATCTAATTATCAGTATTCAGAAATTTGCAAAATATGGTAACAACTTATTCATCACTGCCCCCCCCCCCCAAGGGTTATATAAAATATGGTTACATATAGATTGCATATTATATATATATAAATATTTACATACATTATACATCACATGATCACATTTCCTATACTAGCACATTAATTGTTGATAAACAGAGCAAAACTCTCCATACAGTATTGCCACCTGTGCTAAACAGAGTAATCAATGGATGCCAGAAGGCTTGTGCATAAAATCCCTATCTAATGCCTACTCATCCAATATCCCCAGACTAGTTTCTGGCTTGTGGCCTTCGTCAGTGAGGAGCCCTGGATCTGAGAGCACTGCATCTAGATCTTAGGATCCAATGCAACCCTCTAGCAACCACCTTTTATCTCCACTTAACTACAAAACTATGAGAATGAAATTGAAAATACAAAAAATATTCTCAATCTAAGCTCAATAGCTTATACAGTCATAAGCTCAATAGCTTATATAGTTATAGAGTCCATTGATTACTCTGTTTAGCACAGGTGGCAATACTGTATGGAGAGTTTTGCTCTGTTTATCAACAATTAATGTGCTAGTATAGGAAATGTGATCATGTGATGCTTAATGGTTTAACACCAATCCTGCCTAATAGGATAGTGGTGGCTATGGCTGTAAAAGAGCCAAAGACACCAAAATGTATGGGTGCTGAACTGAGTTCAGACCCATATGACTATATAAGCTATTGAGCTTAGATTGAGAATATTTTTTGTGTTTTCAATTTCATTCTCATAGTTTTGTAGTTAAGTGGAGATAAAAGGTGGTTGCTAGAGGGTTGCATTGGATCCTAAGATCTAGATGCAGTGCTCTCAGATCCAGGGCTCCTCACTGACGAAGGCCACAAGCCAGAAACTAGTCTGGGGATATTGGATGAGTAGGCATTAGATAGGGATTTTATGCACAAGCCTTCTGGCATCCATTGATTACTCTGTTTAGCACAGGTGGCAATACTGTATGGAGAGTTTTGCTCTGTTTACATACATTATACTTTATTCGGTTTAATAATCATAAAAGAAAGTCATTACATTTTTGAAAAAAATATTTGTGAATTATTGAAATTAATGTTGCAATCCTGCAGTGATTACTATATTGCCATTGAACTCCAAGTCTTTAGAAATGATAAATATGATGTCTTTTAAATAATTATAGGTCATTAAGTCACAGTGTAAGAAAATCTTGAGTATTTATTATTGGTAATGGAAATTTTTAATTTACTATTTAAGAATTAAAAATGACATTTTTTAAATATATATGTGTGAAAAAGAATGTTGGTATGTTAAAAACGACTCACACATTGTTTGTTAGCTTTTAAACTGTGTGAAGTTTTGAAATAAAGATTTGAATGAATTAGCAATATGCTAGTAAGTTTTCACATTGTCTGCATTAATTTTCTAATATGTATTTATATGAATATATATAGCACACCATACAATCAAAGCTTAAATAAATATAAACTATAATCTGTTGTTAAGCCAATCTCTAAAATGAAGTTGCCTTGACAACAACAATTGCAGATTATATGCTTTATTTAAGCTTTGGATGTGCAATGATTTACATTTAGAAAGCACCTAAACTATTAGAAATTTTATAGTTTTAATATATATAATACTCAGTAAGAATTTTTTTTTACTAGAATGATTACTCCATTGTTACTACTTACTGTGTATGTAAATTAATATTAAGGCTACAAAATTGTTATTAATATAAAAAATATTTTCATTTTGTATAATATTCATATTTTCATAAATTCACTAACTTCTGCCCCTGAGCTTGTGTTCTGACATGACTATAAAGATGTTTAAAAGTGAAGAATTTAAGTAGTTTACTGCCTCCTAATTTGCAAGATATAGAATATAAAGTTAATTTGAAGTGATCATAAATTAATTCAAAACTATTTAATTAATAGAAAAAATTGTAATATTTATCACATTGGAAATAGGCACTACTGTTACTTAATTAATGCCAATATTAAGTTAGAAATCAATTTAAGTTTACAAAAATGCTTTTATTTAGAGGGTCTTTCATTTTATAAATTTTGAAGAGTTAATTTTTTTATGCTGAGTAAAACAAATTTCAATAATTAAAAAATACTACTCTAGAGAACAATACAAAAGAGAGGGAAAAATTTTTTTTGTTCCATTATTTAAAACTACATTTAAAACATTTTTGTCTTTCATAAGTATTCAATAACTTTTTTAATGCTAAATAAAGACATTTGGCTATTTATAAACCTACAACATTTTAAAATACTGAAACACAAAACATTACTAGATCACATGTTAATTAAAAACTTTCTTTACTTAATATGAAAGAACTGGAATATTTACAGGACTGGAAATACATACTTGGCAATGTTAGAAGATCAACAGTCTTTATTAATTGTGTGCACTGTTATGTATATCTATATACATATACAGTTAACTGTGAATTAAAAAATGTTATTTTTCATTAATTTACAGTATTTATACAATATATATAGTTTTTTTTAAATACCGAGATTGTGAATAAATAAGAAAAAAATATATAATACTATATATAAAATTATAAAAGCATATATAAATTTCACAATTTAGAAGCAGATAAAATAATAAGATAATTCATATACAAAATGGTTATTTATTCTATCAAATTTAAACAAGGGGAAACAATTTTTTTTAAAAAAAATTATAGGTTCAGTTTAAAAACAAACAAAAAACATTAATATTATTGTTTGATAAAAACAAACCATCATAAAAGGAATTATTTCATTTGGTCAAGGAACAACATTTAATGTGATTGATTTGATCACAAGAAAACATAGTTTTTAAAATATAAAATTTTCAACTTTTTTTGTTTCATCATCATAAAAAAAGAAGAGCTGTGTGTATCACTTAATAATTTTCATTAATCTTAGTTCAGTAAATTCATGTGATTTATTCATTAAAACTTTTTATTTCTACAAAAATAAACTTATCTATACATCTTAATGATTTTAATGAGCATGTAAATAATTTTGCTGCTTATCAAGTATATAACATTAAGAATCTGAATCTATCCATGGAATAAGCAAGTCCTAATGTGTTCATAAGCAAGATCTTCATAGTATCTTTTAAGTAATGCCCATCTTTTTGTTACATCTATGGTAAGCCATCTTTTATCTGACAAAATAGATTGGCATTGATATAACAAAAAGATTGGGATTGATTCTTTGAGGATTTGGCTTGTGGATTATTTGTAATTGTTTGTTCTGTTAATAGGTTTATATATAAATCTTTTATGTATTTCTGAATATATAATCTTCACACATAAGAGCCAAGCTATTCTTGAATAGGAATACATAAAATGTTAGAATTTTTATTATTTATTTTCTTTAAAAAATAAGAAGTCAGATTCCTTTGGATAATGTGAATTGTGTGCAGTGTTTTAGAAAATTATACTGAATTAAAAAACAACAACACCTAGATATTTGTAAATGTACAGCAATTAAAAACTCTTCAATGTGATCCCTAGTTTATTTTCATTTTTTGTTTTAAGATAAAGGTGATTGTGTGAAAGTAATATTATTTTGAAAAAAGTTTGATCACAATAAATAATCCATTAAGAGTAACTAAAAGAAGAAATAAAATAAACAATTGTTTATTTAAAAAAAAAAAATTTTTTTTTTTAAAATTAACAATTTGTAATCAGTTATAAGGATAATTTATCCTTTGAATTTTTAACTTTTTGTTTTTGGATGTTACATATCAGAGATATCTGACTTTTTTTGAAAAAAATAAATAAATAAAGAACAGAGGAGCACAATCTAGAACTAGATTGAAGTATTTTTTGTTTAGACTAAAACATACAATTTTAATAAGAATTGATCATTAGATATTTAATGGTATGTTGTATTTTCAGAATTTCCCACAAATTTACACTAATATAAAGATCTCATGGATGACAATATAATATTCAACTACCGTTTGAATACCCTAGCTTCAAGTTTTGGTTGGATAAAACTCTGTCCATCTCCAAGTTTCTAAACAGACTTGGGATTTAACTTTTCACATTGTTCACGTATACTCATCAATCTTTATTAGTCAGTAAATGGATATCTATTCTTGATAATAAAATATGAAAATTGCTCAAATGATCATTACCTGACAATTGCTCAGCCTAGGGAGAAATGCTATCTTTTTTACTGGTGTTTTATGAACAATTTTGGGAGAGGCCTTTGTTATGTAATATACTATTTAAAGGCTATTTTTATTTTAATTATTTTACCTTCTTGACAAAAATATCTTGGAATGATAAAGTCTACTTTTCTACAGATTACGTAATATTTACTAGCATACTGTAAAATATTTCATTATCTTAAGTACGTACTTATAAAAATATCAGATGAAAGAAGTTATAAACATGTTCTGCACATTTCTTTTTTTCTTAAGAGCATTATTTGCATTATCATTCACAACTTGTTGTTTTGATCTTATCGATCTAGTTATTTATAACTTTCTACCATTATGATTTTGCAGGTATATATGTATAGAATTTATATAAAGAAAATACTAGGGATACAAACTATTTGATATTGCCATTTTGTAGGAACATAATAATCATTAACACAAAGTGTGCGAAGTCAAACATCATGGGCATATCCCAATATGCAGTAATACAATCAGATGATATTTCTGTGTAATGCTATCTTTCCTCAAAATTTTTCTAATATTTAACAGCACACCACAAAGAATACAGCTCTTAAATTTGATGTTTGATTTTGGAGGTTCTTTTATATATGAAATGACAAAAATACATTGTTCACTTACTGTAAGAATATCTAGGTTTTAGAAAATGTACATTGTTGTCTTATTTTAATTCATTGATAAATAAAAAGTATTGAAATATCACCTGATTGGATTATTGCATCTTAAGATATTTCTGGCTATTATAATTGCATAAGTAGGATTGAATCTGTTAACAAAATTTGTAAAAAAAGTCATTAATGCACAAAAGAGAGGTTTTGTCATTGATTGCCTTCTATTTTAGAAATGAAAATAAGTACTGCAAAATGAGCAAAGGATATCCCATGGAATTACATATATAATGACACAAATATGGTATTTTGCATTGTTAAAATGTGTAGAGGTAATTTTAAATTAAAATTTGCAAAATTGTATTGAGGTCTATACTAGAAATATGAAGGGGGTGGTGTATTCATTTGTACAAAAGATGATGATATTTTGACTAATTTGAAAAGTTTAATTCTATCAAAAATTTGAAATGGACTATAATAAATAACATAACAAATATTTGAGTTAATACATTAAATGTTTACGAATTATAAATTATGAAATCAAACTAGTAAGAGAAAATTGATATATTCATCCAGATTCAAAAATTGTATTCATTCATAAAATAGCAAATTTAAAAAGCTCTTTGTCAAAGTGACTACTTATATCAGAGTACACATGATAAGAATGAAAATAAGAATTACTACATGTGGGGATTCAAAATCAATATTATTTCTGATGTTAGTAAAATGATTAAATTGTCACACACACAAAAAGAAAAAAAGAATAGAAAATGGGTTTCAATATTATTTGTTTGCTTATAATAAGAAAGACAAAATAAAATATATAGATATGGGGAATATTGCAATAAAAGATATTGTCTGCAAAAAAGGAATATCATATATAGTTGATGTATTCTTCTGGATTTTTATATATCGATGAATCTAAATTTTCATTTATAAATATTTCAAGAGCATCTTCTTTTATATTACATCCAAATCAAGGAAAAATAATTACATAATCTGCATTCTTGCATCAGAGAGTGCAGATAGTTTTGATTTTGATAGTGTTGAAATTTTATCAGAACAATAAAATAACAGAATTTTTTAAAATAAAAGAGGTAATATTTATCCATAGAGAGACTAACCTATTGAATTGATAAGAATAGACATTAAACTTCATGAGTCTTTTAGATATCATATGATATATGACTACACATTTTTGCTTGAGAATAATTGTAATGATACAATCGAAGATGCATTACTGAATAAGGTTTTTATTCCTAATATTTTCTTAATATAAGTTTTATAATATATATATATATTTATGTATGTGTATGTATACTTTCAGTATTTTTTGAAAAAAATTATTTTCAGAATATGATTCATTGTAGCTTACATTGAAATATATATATTTAGGTCTAATCTGTATCAGATCCACTGTTAAGATCAGAACTATCAGACCCTCTATTAAGATCAGAGCTATCATCCAGCACATATATTAAATAACTGTAATGTAATATAAATTCAAATATATGTGTTGTTATATTTAGAAAATTAATTAACTGCATATAACTTTTATAACTTTGGCAAAAACTAAAATCGAAATTTTAAATTATAAAAGCAAAAAAAAGTCTAAATTATATTAATAAAGAAGTTTTTATCTTAAGGGAAATTTATCAATTGCGGAGCTTCTATTAATTTTTTTGAAGAACGAAACAGAGTTGATAGCTTTGTTCTAGATATTTATTTTCTCCTAAAATATGGCAACAAAATATCAGTAACATAACTGAAGCAAAATTTTACAAATGCAAAATCTTGAAAAGTAGTTATTGGGGTTTTCTGAAATGATGCATGATCCAAGTTTGCTTTTACATTCCTTTGAAGGATTATCACAAAATAATAATGTAAGATGATCTTTCACTGACTTAATCTGATTCCCTTCTTTAGTATCTAAGCAAAATCTTTCTCATTATTATTTTAATTCTTGAGATAACATTTTGCAGCAGTCCCATTTACACTAGTAGTCTCAACATATCAATCCAGTTCTTTTTCTGAATCTAGTGAATCATCTTTTGCTGACAACAAACCTATCACAAGAACAGAACTTAGAGTAAGAGTCCTAGCTACACATTCCTCAAACATTTGCTTGGCTTTTTACAAATGTTTACTTCATTGATTTTATCACCTGATTTACTTTATATTAGCAGAATAATTTTCATTTGCTTTAAAATATTATAATGTAGTCTGTTCAATTTGGAAATCCCTGTAGCTATCTGCTCTTTTTAATTCATTACATTTAAAAATATCATACAGGTAGTAGATTTAGGCATATTCTTTTTGTTTTAATACTAATGGAACTTCTCATTTTGTTTCTTTGTTCATGGTGAAAATTAATAGGGGGGGGGGGGAATTTTGAAATAGAATTGCAGAAAAAATATGTTTGAGTATTAAAGACAAGCATGTTACCAAAATATGAGAAAGATGTCCGATGATTTGCTAAAAGTTCTTATGTATTTGAAATTTTTTTTTACATCAACATTGATCAGTTTTAAATGCTGCACTTTGAATCATACAAAAATTATTACAGTATTCATACTTAGAAGGATATTTTACAATAAAAATATGTACACTATTTTTATCATTAGTGGTTGAAAGAAGTAAGCTAACTTAATTGAAAATTTAAGTTTTATGTGAGTTAAAGCTGTTTGCTATTTTAGTGTTTGTTCTATGTCTTTGCATTTGTTGAGTAAAATTTAATTTAGTAACAAGGTATTTATTTGTTCTACTAATTATTCACTCTATAAACCTTTGTTGTACCAGACTTCACTATGCATATTATAATTCATAGTACTTCCAAGGTCATCAAGATGGACATTTGTTGTCAATAGGTAAAGATGTTAGTATAGGATTGCTGCAAAGGTATGGAAAGTTGTTGGAAAAGATTAATTATTAATTTCCCATACTTTTTCAGTAATCACATAATAAATTCTTTAGAGTTGAGAGTAAATATTGTTTTGCCTAAACATCAGTAGAGATTATATTTTAATAGTTTACATCATATTTTCCTCCATGAAAACCTTCATTCATGGTTGATATTGTAAGCAGATAAAGTTAAAATTGTGAATATAATTGTGTTTCAGACGATCATTGTATGTGGATTTCTCTTTACTATGAATGTTATTTGCTTTTATACATTTTTACTCTCTCTCTCTCCCTCTCTCTCTCCCTTCTCTCCCCCTCTCTCTCTCCCCCCTCTCTCCCCCCTCTCTCTCTCTCCCCCTCTTTCTCTCCCTCTCTCTCTCTCCCTCTCTCTCTCCCTCTCTCTCTCTCCCCCTCTCTCCCCCTCTCTCTCCCTCTCTCTCTCTCCCTCTCTCCCTCTCTCTCTCTCCCTCACTCACTCACTCACTCACTCACTCACTCACTCACTCACTCACTCACTCACTCACTCACTCACTCACTCACTCACTCACTCACTCACTCACTCACTCACTCACTCACTCACTCACTCACTCACTCACTCACTCACTCACTCACTCACTCACTCACTCACTCACTCACTCACTCACTCACTCACTCACTCACTCACTCACTCACTCACTCACTCACTCACTCACTCACTCACTCACTCACTCACTCACTCACTCACTCACTCACAGAGGCATTGCTATTAATACATATTATTTAACACTGCTCAGTATGAAACTATATATTTAGATTAGCTGATATATAAATAGATTGGTAGGTAGATGTGTTTCTTTTAACTGAAATTGTATGCTATATTAATTAAGTATTTTCCACTAGTGTTCTTAGATTTTTGCTAATAGAATTATTTGCTATTGATTTTATTTAACGTTTTAAAAATCTGTTTCAGAGATTACTGTTCTTGTGGATTAAAGAAAAGCTTAAATTTCTTCTTTTATGTTCAGTGTTTGCCAAGGCCACTGAAATTGACTTCATATATTAAAAAATTTACTTTGGTACTTGATGATCATTGGGTTATAACCCTGTCTTTTTTAATGTTATTGATAGAAAGGGATAGGTTTAAATATGTGTTTCTGCATTATATCCTTCTGAAATTTTGATCTGTAATTTTGACCTATTTATAAGTCATGAAGATTGTGATCCTTCATGTTCAAATTGATGCTTAGAATTAGTAGTTGATTAGTTACCATAGAAGCAATCTTTTTTCTTTCTAATTTCACTACTATTGATTGATCTTTTAAGTAGATCCTGTCAAATCCATGTTTTGCAATACATTTGTTTATCATTATTTTTATATATGTATATTAGCATACATCCACGGGCACATATAGCCATCTACTTTAATTTCCTATTATACCACAAATTACATATATACATAGTATATATATATATGTCAGGAACTCATTTTTTTGCAGTAAGAAAGAAGCTATTCAAATGGAAGTCAATCTCCTATAATGCACTATTTCTTAAATATTATAAATCTCCACACACTCTCCCACTGATAAGAATTTAAAAAACTTGAGTGAATCACTTAACTTTAAAGCGTACATACTATATACACCAACTCTTACAGACCATGCTTAAATCAAGGCTCAAGTATATTGTGTGCCTGATGTTATAATCAAATATTCAATTGTACAAATCTATTTAACCCATCACAGGAGAAAGACAAATATAACTTTTTAAATTCTTATCAGCAGGAGAGTGCGCAGAGATTTATAATATTTAAGAAATAGAGCATTATCAGAGATTGACTTCCGTTTGAATAATTTCAAAGTTTTTATCACTTTATAATAATAGGTTTACATTTATAAATCATTGTTTGAATGAAAATAAATATAAGAGGAAAAAACATTAAATATCAGTTAAAGAAATTGGTTTCAGTATACTTTTTGGAAAGTGAATTAAAAAGTCTTTCAAGTGAAAATTAATATCTTCACAATATGACAGGATATATTTTTAGAAATAAGATATATAAAAAATTAACTCAATAAATGCATCTGTTTGGGGAAAAAAATTAGTAGGCATTGTGGGAAGAATGCTAAAGTTAGAGTTTTTAATAGATTTGAATATTTAAAATGCTATCCTAATGATTTCATATCAAGTTATATATTTATGAATATAAAAAGTAATAAATGAATTTTTCTTTGAGATTTTTTTTTTTTTTATAGAAGGAATTTCTAAATTCTTTAATAATTTTTAAAAAAACATTTGTTGTTTTGATAATTATATTGTTTTATTCTCTGTTTATAGGGTAAATAAATTTAAGATGCAAAATAATAGCATATATGGTACATTTGATATAGAAAATGTGTCTACCGTCTGGTCTGTTAATAGACTAAACAGTATTGGTGATGTTCTTATTATTGTATTATCTAATAATGAATATTTTTATCTGAAACAAAAATTAACGTTATTAAGAGTTTGCTTTTGATATTGGAATATTCTATGTATTTTATTTATTGTGATAAGTATAAGATTATATAAGTTGAATAATAAAATAGAAATTCATATAACCTTATAATACTAGCCAAGACCAAAATTTTAATTTTTAAATTGAATAATGGATTACATTGTTTCACCTTTGATTCATTTAGTTTATATTATTTATATGAATATTTTTCTTAAAAAAAAATTAAATTTGATAGTTTTGATTTTTCTGTAAAATATATTTTGTAAGGACAGTTTATATATTTGCTGAAAAATATTCATTATAAAACTAAAATTTGTATAAAATATTATCATAAGCATAACCATTTAAATTCACAGAGACAAAACTCTCCATACAGTTGTGCCCAATGGATGCAGGAAAGTTTGTGCATTAATCACTGAGGAGCCTTGGATCTGAGAGCACTGCACCTAGATCTTAGGATATAATGCATCCTTCCTAGATGTATTGTTTACTCTGGCTTGCACTGAATGGGGCTGCTAGAGAGTTTTGCCTCTGTGAAAATCAGCTTGGGTAATCATAAAGAATGGTGATCATGTGATGTTTGATCATTTTAAATTCAATTAAACAAAGAAGAAAAAATACAGATTGAGATAAAGACTGGGAAGTTAAAGTTGAGTTTTGTGTTTATTATAGAAATCAAACTAGAAAATACTGTGCAGAACTTGTCATTTAAACATTTAGCTTTGTGTTTATTGACAGAATCTTATTAATGTAACATTGCTTAAAGCAAAAGGCTGCTTTAAAGAAAAATTTAATTTTTATTATCACTGGAATTTATGACGATTCACTATTATAAAATGATATAAAATAATTAGATAATTAAAAGCAAAAAAAAAACAACTAAATAATGTAATCATATGCGTAGAATGATAAATCATCTTATGCAGCAGTCAGAAAATGCTAAGCTGCTTTCAGGATTGTATTTTTTTTTGTTACACATAGATTTGTAAGTTTTCTCATCTCTACTATGGGATAAAAATACAGAGTATATAATGTAAACTACATATCCTTTCTTACTCTATTCTATGTATGTTGTATTAACAAATATTTTATTTAAATAGAAAGGATTTTCACCTTTTCACAGCATCCTTGAGCTTATATGAATTAGAACTGCATATTTGAAAAGATGAAAATCCATTCTATTTAATTAGCTACTATAAATATATTTCAGAGTTAAATACTGTTTTGCAAACTTATAGTTGAAACTAAAAAACAACAAATTATTACAAAATTGGGGAGTGCCTAATACTTTATCAGTGTCTTAATGACTGAAGAAAAATATAATTTACCAGAATATTTATGCAGTCAACCTGAGCCTAAAATAACAGTCAAAAAAAAAAAAAGATGGGAAAATAAAGATGTTAGCTTTGTATTAAATATTGGCCAGTTCTAATAGGGAAGTGTTTTTTTAAATTAATTTTAATGTTGATGAGCTTTATCACTGAAAGCTCCTCTAAGTCAAATGATCTGATAATGAAAGCAGTTAAGAGAAGAAAATGTATTTTGATAACATGTACTATTGGACAAAAAAGAAAAAAATTATAGTTGTAGAAATACAGTAAATTATATTGATAGGTTTTTTTTTTTTTTTTTTTGTAAATGGATTTTGTTTCAGTAAAAAAATAATAATATAATAGTGATAATAGATTTTTTGGACTTTTTCTAAAGTATGAGCTTTCTTTATGTTAACAGTTTTTTTTTTTTTTTTCAAAAAATTATCATTGTTACTTTTTTTTTTTTTTAATTTAAGTTTTATTATTGTTTAAAATTAAAATAACTCAATGTGCAGATTGAGTTATAAAAAAGAGAAAAAAAAAGAGGTGTATTGCTATATATACATTAATATAATGTAGTATCTCATTGTTCAATTTAACATTAAATATGTGGCAGAAAAGTAGAAATTGTAAAAAAAATTATCAAGAAATGGCAGTAAATTGCATTGCTATTTAATGGAGTTCTCAATTGTTCACAAGATTTTGGATTTGATTTATACACTTTTTTTTATTTATTACACATCAAGTTTTTATTATTTTTCTTTAGAATAGGATAAGGAGAGATGCCAATCATGCCAAACAATGCTCAGCTGGATATGTGAAGAATACAGTTTTATACAAACATTTTTGTAATTTTTTCATGATGCTAGGGATAACTACTGGCATTAAACTTCTTAAGGATTATATGATATACAAGTACAAAGAAAGAATTAACAAAAAAAGACTCCCCATTAATTCATTATATTGAATATTATCGAAAATAGGATGTCTGCACTGTTTAAGTGACAGTGCTCTCTCTATCTACTACTAACATGCAGCTTCTTATCTTGGACTTGCTCTCAATAGCCAAACACTGGTCACCAGAACTGTGAAGTGCACATTTCTATACAAAGATTTTTGTACTTTTTTCACAAAATAGTTGATGGCTACTGACATTAAATTTAAGGATTAACATAAGATACAAGTATAAAGAAAAATTGAATATTATAGAGGGAAGTGGGTGCAGTTCTGGGGTGCCTATGAATGACCTACTATTGTTATTTTGAAAGTCCGGTCTTATTATTAATTAGTTACATTTGATTTCTATTTAATTAGTTAGTAAGTTTTTTAAATGAGAAGAAATAGTTTTTACTATAAATTGATTATTTGTTGGATGATTTAATTGAATCTTTATTTGCATCTGGTATGAATTTAAATTTGATCTTGCATCACATCACTTGTCACCAAGCTACTTTTTTTAAAGATCTGAGATGGCAAGTATAAATTTTCATTTTGATTTGCAGGCATTCTGAGTGAAAAGAGGATGTTATAATGATATTGACAGCACATGGAAAAGAAAGACATTTTCATTGTTGTGCATTCACTTTTGCTCTCTCTCTCTATATATATACACACACTTATAGAGCAAATCTGCTTAAACCATTATATTTGATTCCAAAATTTTTAATGGATAATAATGTTTACAATATTGTTTACAGTATATATAGAATACTTTTCATTGCACACACACATATATATATAGAGAATACAGACATTTTTTTAATATGTATATATACATATCAACAATTCAACTTTATTTTAAAATTAATCATGCATTTACAAAATTAAAAATATCAACAAAAATAATTTGAAAAGAAACGGAAAATGTGCAGTTATGATATAATTAGTTGAAAGAGAAAAAAGAACACATATTAAGTACATATTTATCATATTTTACATTTCACATGATCACATTTCTGCAAAAAATAAAAATTTACTAGTATATTTGAGTTTAGTTTTTGATATTAAAATTTTGATGATGAATTGTCAAACTATTTATCTCTGATGCTGTCCATTTGTCAGAAGAGTTATCTGTTTTAATAATTTTTAAAATTCTATAGTAAATGAAGTAGCAGTCTCTTCAATAATTTAGATATACTTAAGTTCATAGCAGTTTCTGAATTTATACAACTACTTACTGCATGCAGTAAATAATTTGAATAACTTTTTTCAATGAATATTTGACTAATCTCAGCATTCAGATTTAAATTTTTTTAATGCAATATGAGACCATCTTTTCATATTAATATCTTTTATTACAAATTTTCTGCTGTTTTACTTTTAAACAAAAAAATATTTCTTATTGTGGATGAACTTTTAGCCATTACAGAGCAAAGGTGATAGTGGCCAGAATTTGTTCTTCTTTTTATATTACTTCATGAATAAATAGTTTGTTCATCTCAAGTAAATGGCAGACATTAGAATACAAGTTTTTTAACAGTTAAATTAATTTTCGTTTTATCATTTAAAAATCACTTTATGAATTTTCTTAGTTTTGGCATAATTACTCTGAATCATTAGTTTCCATCTTTAAAGCTATTTCGCAAATTTCAATTCTTAATAAAAAATAAAATAAAAAAAATACTGGACACCTGTATTGATTTTATTTCTATTGTAAAAACATGATTAGATGTATGCATGCATGGTTTTAGCAAGGAGACTCCAAATCAAGCTCAGGACATACTGGTATATAATATACACATATAAAATATTTCAATTTTAATATTTTTATTTTTTGCTTATGTTTTTTTTTTTTTTTGTGTAGTGTATAAATGAAAGATAGTATATACAATGGCTGCATTGTGTGCGTGTGTATGTATATATAGAGAGACTTAGAATCATCATTTTTTAAAACATTAATTTCTTTCAATCTCTAATTTTTTTCTCGGTATTTTTTTTTTTAATTTATTTATCGCATGTGGATCATTATCAAGTTTTTTTTTTTTTTTTTTACAATAAAATCTCTAGGGATATAATTTAAGATTTTAAATTGCTATCCATTGTCATCTTTTGCTACATATTCAGCCTCACTCCATTTCACTCTCATTACTTTTGATGTTGTTGAAAATTATGTAACATCAACTTTTAAATCCAGCCTTTTTTCTACACTTGGCTGTATGTTTAAAATATATAATCATGTTATCATTTTTTACATTTTGTTTTGTATTGAAACAATTATTATTTTAAATATATTCTTTCATTACTACATTTATTAATTCTAATTTATTCTGTCTGAAATTTTCAGTCTTTGAAATTCTCTTTTTGTTTAAGCCTATCTTGTCTTAATTTTCACATTTATCCATACATTTTTTAATTTTATTTATTACTGTTATAATTTTGGTAGTTCTTAATATTAAAATGGTAGAATACATTATATTTTGTGGGATATATGATAGTAAAGTATCACTGACACCATTATAGTTTAATGTTTTATCAATCTCTTTGGCTAAAAAACTTAGCTTATATTATAAATTTCATGATGTCATCTCTCTTTTTAGTAATAATGCCATCTTTTTTTCTTATTGGAGATATAAATTTCCTACCAATACCAAAATGTTGTTTTACATTCTTTAGACATTTATTCTCTTCTACAGCTTTCCTTGCTAGTTCACAATTATACTTTCTTATATCATTTTCAACTCTTTTCCACCGCATTTTACAAAATTTGAGATATTCAATCTTTTTTAATGCGTCATTACTGTATATCCTCATATTCTTTCTTTTCTTCATAAATTCTCTAGTTTCAGTAGAAATTTTATTGGTCAGTTGCTGCTTTTTTCTACCAGCTATCTTTGTTGCAGTTTTTAAAAGTGTATCAGTTATTTTCCTATTAATTTTAATCAAATCTCAATCATGTTCAAAATCTACTAATACTTGAAACTGATTTGTAAGTTCTAATTTAAATTCATTAGAATGTTTCTGAAGATTAGGAATATCAACTGTAAATATTGTTTTTTTTAATAATTTTTGTCTCGCTAGTTTTGCATTAACATGTATCTTACATCTTACTAATCGGTGATCACTTCCTGTGTTAAATTTATTAAGAACATTACAATCTTGAAATATGTATTTTCGGTTAGTCAAAATATAATCCAATTCTGCTGTACTTTCATTTGGATACTTCCAAGTCCATTTCCTTTTAACATTTTTCTCAAAAAAAGAATTCATAATATAAATTTTTTTTTCTTCTGAAAACTCCACAAGTCCATGTCCTCTCTCATTTCTATTACTGTAACCAAAATTACCTACAGCATTTTCGTCTTTCATTTGTTTACCAATTCTAGCATTAAAGTCTCCCATAACAATTTTAAAATGTTGTTTACTCTGATCAAAAGCCATTTGTACATTCATATAAAAATCTTTTACTACTTCATCACTATGAGAACTTGTTGGGGCATAAACCTGAATTATCTGCATTTGATATCTTGTATTAAGTTGTAAAACTAATCTTGCCACTCTGTCCGATACACCATCAATCTCCACAATCTTATTCTTCCATTTTTTATTTATAACAAATCCTACTCCACTTGTGTTTCCAATATTTGTGTCTTTATAGTAAAGTACATGACCACTATTTAAATCAATTGTTTCTTCACCGTTTCATCTAACTTCACAAAGTCCAATAATGTCCCATTTAATATAAGACAATTCTTTTTCTAATTTTTGAAATCTTCTTTCACTTAAAAGTGATCTGCAGTTGTAAGTACCTAAATAAAAAGTCATCATCAAATGGCAGCCTGAGTCCGCAATCAGGGGATTCTTAGCACCCTCCGCCTTCGGCCACCAACCACTGCCTTGGTTGGAGACTTTACAGCCTCCTGGGAATAAGGGCCATGATTTATTTTTGTCTGTCATGATTGTATATATTGGAACAATATTCTTAACTTGGAGGTAAAAAGCCAATAAACTCACCACGCTGGCTAATGTGTGTTGGTGAGCAGCCCATCCAGGTTCGAATACTATATGAATAATCACATAGTAATAACAGCTGCAATGACATAGTAATAAAGAACAAGTACCTCATATACCTATTATATCTTCTGAATTGCCCAGAATTTTGAATGAGGAAGTGAGACATGCAATTAAATTTATGAAGAAAGGGAAGGCTCCAGGTAATGATGGAATTATAATTGATATATTAAAAGAAGCAGGTGAAAAAATAGAATTTTTTTAGCAAAGTTATATTCCAAATGTCTAAATGATAAAGATGTACCAGATGATTGGAAGAATGCAGTATTAATATTAATATTTAAAAAAGGTGATAAAGAAGATATTAGAAATTACAGACCTATCAGTATTTTATCAGTTTTATACAAAATTTTTACTAAGATAATTACAACTTGTCTACAGAGGAGAGTACACTGGACTTCCATTAACCAAGAGAACAAGCTGGATTTAAAAGTGGTTTTAGTACAGTAGATCGTATCCAGGTATTGAGAGAAGTTATAGAAAGGACAAATGAATATGAGTTGCCATTATGCTTAGGATTTGTAGATTATGAAAAGGCATTTGATTCTATAAACATTTCTTCAGTGATTAAAACATTAGATCATCAAGATATAGATCCAGGATATTGTCATATTTTAAAGAATATTTATAAAAATGTAACAGCAACAATTAGATTACATAATGATAGTAGGAAAGTCAACATTGAAAAGGGTGTAAGAGAGGGTGACTTCATAACTTGAAAATTTTTTACAACAGGGCTGCAAGAAGTATTTTGTGGATTAAAATGGGAAGCTAAAGGAGTGAAAGTAAATGGAGATTATTTAAGCCATTTAGATTTTGCAGATGATATAGTTGTTTTTGAAATAATGCTTTAGAATTACAGGCAATGTCGCAGGAGTTATCAGATGAAAGTAGGAAAGTAGGACTAAAGATAAATGTTAAAAAGACTAAAGTAATGTTTAATAGATTTTCTCAAAATATGAAAGTAAAGATTGATTATGATGAATTAGAAGAAGTTAACAGTTACAAATACCTTAGTCAGATTATTAATACAGATGGAAACATAATGGATGAAATTAATCATAGAAATAAACTTGGTTGGAGTGTTTTTGGTAGAAATAACTTGATACTAAAAGGAAATATGCCTATGTGTTTGAAAAGGAAGGTTTTTAATAAATGTGTTTTGCCAGTTTTTACTTATGGATCTGAGACTTGGGCACTTAATAGAAGAGCAATACAGAGACTCCAAACCACTCAAAGAAGTATGGAGAGATGCATGTTGGGAGTAACAAGAAGAGATCGAAAATGCAATGTATGGGTAAGAGAACGAACAGGTGTTACTGACCTCATTGAAAAAATTAAGACCGAAGTGGAGTTGGGCTGGACATATTGCTAGAAGAGATGATAATGGATGGACAATTGAAATTTTAAACTGGATTCCAAGAGATTGTAAAAGACCCAGAAAGAGACCACATGTGAGATAGATGGATGAAATAAGAAAGTGTGCAGGGGTGATGTGGAGAAGAGTTCTTCAAGTGATATTTTTATAATTGTTTTTAATAGGATATTAATCTTTTATTGATATAAATTTTTTTATAGGAATTTTTTCATATTTTATTTAGAATTGTTTTGGAGCTAGTAGAAAGTGAATATTGCTAATGTTATATATTGTACTGGTCGATTTTGTCTGTTCACATAACAAGATCTAGCATCCAGGCAAAAGTACCTCGAGTCCAATCATGCGCAAGATACATAAGTCAGGAACGCTCATGAACTCTACCCTATTTGCCTATTTTCCAGATTTACCAACTTATGAGCAACAATCCCGATGATATTGATCTAATTTTAATTCTCTCCGCTGGCATCACACATCGGAGATACAAAGAGACTCTAATTTAAGTTTAATGATGGTACAACTTAGCATGAATTATAATTTGAAAGCAATTAAAGATTGTGACCTTTCACCTTAATTATTTATTAGCTGGAGATCATCTGGTTAGTACTAGCATAAATTATTAAATAAGATATTAATTTAACTAAAAGAAAACACAATTATTCTGAGATGTATAATATATATATATTCAAGATATATTAATTTGACAAAACGTAAATATATGTGTGTCATTACTGATTAATCATTGGCCTCATAAAAAAATAACATTACATTTTGTTTATAAATTATGGAATTAGATTTACTAAATAATTTTGTTTATAATTGCAGCTATGCCAATAATATATAATTATAACGATGACTACAAGACTTAGCGCTGTTTAGAAATATAATTTTGAAATACTACTCCACCCCCAGAAGGAACAAAACACCCATTTAACCGATTTAATTATCATTTTGGATGAAGCCTTAAATTCATACAAAATACATTTTATTAATATTTAGATTATGGAGTGATAAACGTGTGTGGGATAGCTAGTGAATGTATTTATAATAGTGTCATCTCAAGGACGCGCATTTTAAACTAGTGGAAATAGATTTGTTTAGCAAAATCACAACATTACGGCTTATGGATATTTATGGGTTTATTAGAAATATAACAGAAAGGCGGTGCGTGCATGGTGGCGTATTTATGTGATCCAGTCACGGATCATAGCATGTGCTTCAGAGAATTCGTTTTGAGAAATAGACTGATATAACTCTGCAATGTTAGTAGAATCGGTTCATGAATGAAGAGCGGTCAGCTATGCATTTATTGGGCTGGTTTTTCCAGAGCGATCCCCATATAAAGCATGCACATATGACCAAATAAGTCCTCAGGGAGGTTAAAGCCTGGTTCTTGAACTTTGAGAAGGATAACGAGGTTCGACTTTGCGATACCTCCAGAGAAAAGAAACATGAATATGTATCACATAAGAACGAGGGTGCCTATATGCACGCAACGCTTTGAATAAAATATAGCTTTAAAGACTATTTAATTAATTAATGCCTATATATTATGAACATCCTGCATAATGGTATGACCTAATTGCTAAACAGACATGCATTATTTAAATTAATGAAACTATATAATTCTTAAGATATAAAGATCCCCTTTCCCCTTACTTTAGTTTATCTAGAACTTTCCCACACCGTTTAATAAGTATAAATCCCGGTTAATAAATGCTATGATTAAATTAAATATGTTGATACAGAAACAAATGGGGTGGTAGTAATAACTGGGATAATACATAAAGTTACATATATAGAAAACATTTATGTTTAGAATTAGCACATTATGATTTAAAAGGTATAAAAGAAACATTTTTAGAAAAACAGATGTTGATCTGTTTTCCTACAACAATTTTATAACATAATGAATTTGTTTTCCCAACTAGCGAGCACCTGCATAAGTCGTACCAGATTTGTTTTTAATTTAAGCCAAATTTAATCATCCCGTAAATGGTGGGAATAAAATAAAAGAAATCTATTATATCCTAGCAAGTTGAAAATGTTATTGGCATATTTAAACACAAAATATATAATGAAACGGTAAGATTCGTATTCGAATCTTAAGTTTCACCTTTTCTGTCATCTCTCACTGACCGGTCTATCCCACCCAAATTTAAACTTTTGGTATCGAGTTGTGTGTGTAACAATATTAAAAATGTATAAATATATGTAGAATTCAACATAAACACGCACACATTTCGATCTCAAATTAAAGGCAATAAATACGGATAAAGTAATATAATTTAGATTTCTTTAGCTAAATAAATTTTGTGTAATATTAATCATTTATTTTGAATTTATAAAGTTCGTATTTATTGCTTAGTTTAAATTTCGTTAAATAATAATTCTAACGAAATCTGATGCCATAATTAATTAAAGTTAAAATAATTTTATTCCCTTTTGTCTTTGAAAATTTAAAAGCATCGGTCAGTGATAGATAATAAATTAATTATAGAAAAATTCCAAAAAAATGTAATTAACGAATGTAAAAAAAAAAAAAAACAACAAAACAAACAATAGCACAGCAGATTTCTTTCTAATTAAAACCAGCAAAAGCATTGATTATCCTGAGGGCAAGACAAAGAAAACCTAAAAATATCTCAACAAAAAAATTAAAAGATCAAGATAAAAAAAGGAGGCCATCTTGGACTTGCTGGAGACTTTGACTTGAATTTTAGCTTTGCTCTCGAGTGGAGAGTCTAAAATATCTTAAAATAAATTGATATTGCCAAGGTATGACCGAGTAAGCACCGAGATTATTCTCCATTGGGAGATGGCCCACCGTATGCCAAACTTCACCTTGCCCATCGTAAAAACACCATAATGATCTGCTGCCTGAAATAAACAAGAAAGCCGCTGCTGTTAAAATCAATAAAATACCAAAGACAAGAAAGAAAACTGCTAATCACGAACAATCTACTATTAAACAAATGGACAAAAACATCTTATAAAACAGGTATTTGTGTGTGTATTCCAAATTATAGAGTACTTTGTCTAACTTCTAAATGTTAAAATTGTAATTTTGTGAAACTAAAATTTGAGAATTAATGTAATCTGTAAATTTCTCGCATAATCTAGCTTACCTCCCTCTATCCTTCTTAGGTGTGTATTTCTCAAATCTACACTTTATTTATAATTATCATTGAAATATTACCTTCTCATAATTGTCTTAGTTTTAAAGGTAAATCCATAATCGCTTGAACAGTGAATGCGTGTCGAATTGTCATTAATATTTGCTTTATAAATAACTTAAATTTCATATAAATCGACACGCATTCAAAGAATCGGTTATTGTAATGCAGGGTCTACTACTTCGTAATAGCTGGCATACTCGCTGTAATAATTCCCTTTTTAGATATTTTTTTATTATTAATTTTTAATGAATAATTACGGAAATTTGATTTCTTTGAGAGTCACCAATTTTCTTTCAGTCAATGTTGATAATGGGGGGCCGAGTTTAAAATCTAGTTAAATATTACCATAATCTTTTAGATCTTATACATGTGTTATGTTTTGAAGCCCCGATGGCTCATTCCACGCCGTAAATACTCCGGATTCTATAGGGTTGAATTAACCCCAGTCGTCCTACACAAGTGGACATGATAATGTTCCCGTAGGGCTTGACGACCGTCACGCAGCCAGCTGGCAAATTGCGACACGGACCGCTTGTCCCTGGTTATGCTCATGTGACACCTTACCTCTTCGGGTCGAGGCAGAGACCAACCCGAAGCCCTTATAAACTTATTCACGGCATTGCAGTTTCAGTGCTGCCATTTTATATCGCCCTTCTAAGGCGTACCACGTGTTCCTTTATTTAGTTTATCATTCTCTATATCACTCCGCCTCGGCATTATCTTCATCATCCACTCTCAAATAAATGTTCGCCCTTAGTCGTAAAATAAATAGTTTTATTAAATAAATGTATGTCCACCGCCACGGATGACTCTTGCAGTGCAAAGTATAAATCCCCTACCGTACGCATTAGAAATACTCACTCGAGAACCTTAGGTAGCTAGATTACGCCTTCATATAAATGAATGCTCTTTATAAATAAATGTACTTTATATATAATAAAATTGCCAATTAGCTATTGAAACTCTGAATATAAAATATGATTAATAACATTAATAATGTTTTTTTATTAAATACGTAAATAAATAATTTTAACTGGACGTCTGTAGTTAAGTTTTCATTTATTCGATGCTTATTATATATATTTCCTCGATTATATATGTGAATTAATATTCGTTTGATTGTTGGCCAACTCGGAAACAAAACCATGAATCTCGTGCATCTCCCTGACCACCGTGCCTAAACAAGTGTTTACTTATGTCGCATCGGAGGCGTTGTTCGTAGATTGTATTGTGGAACCGATAAACTATGTTTGAACTCGGTACCATGGGTGGCGTCGCTACTCGATGGTGCTGCTGTTCTGTGTGGTGGTCGAATTCTGCACTATGTTAACGAGAATACACATGTTTTGACTGTTACATAGTTAAATTTTTTTTTAGCGTTTGGCGCCAATAACGTGAGGCTTCGAGTATAAAACCCATAGATACCCTGAGCAAAAATAATGCAGATAAATTCCTTTAGCGTTCGTTGCCGAGTTGGCTAATTATTTTATATATATAAGAGTTTGTTTTGGATAAAAATAAAAATAATAAAAATAAATCGAGTGAAGTAATGTCGGTCGAGTGAGTGAAAGGACAGCAGGCGTAATAACAAATTTAAGGAAAGCAGGGATGTGTGTGTAATTTAAGAAGGAACGAAATACTCGGATCTAATGAAATATCTTTTTATATAATAAAAATAATAATCAGTAGCTAAATGAGACAGCAGAAGCTTATTATGTTTTTAACAATAAAATTTAGTTAAAGTAAAAATATATATATCATAGACAGCAGTGGCTTATACGCGTTACTAATAGTTCGTTATGATATATGTTAAGTATATTAAAGGCAGCAATGTAGAGTAGGAGAGGGCAATGAAAGAGTATTATAGGGCCAAGATACCGGTGGGGAATAGTTAAATGCTACTAGTGTAAAATAAATAAATAAATAGTAAGAAAATGGATAAGAAAATGGAAACAGAAAATACTGATACAGAGCAGCTAGATTTATCTGAGGCTTTGGAGTCAACACCCGAGTGAAGGGAAGCTCCGCAACAATGCAGAGCATCAATGGACTATAATTTCAGGTTCATGGAGGAGGTGCTCAGACGGAGTATGCAGGAGGTGAAGAAAATGTATGAGGAGGAAATGAGAAAAAGAAGCGATGAAGAATCAAAAAGGAGACAGGAAGAAGAAAAAAGAAGAGTCAGGGAATGTCAGGAATTTAAAGACACTGTAGTGAGAGAGTTAGAAGTAATAAGGGAACAGTTGGGAATATCCAAAGTCAGTAAAAAGGTAGAAGAGGTTAAAGACAGGCAGAGTGAAATGAAGGTAGAGAGATCTGATGAACCTATGATAGAAGAGCAAACAGGTAGTGTCGTGAAGGTAAAAAAATATGATGAGCAGAGAGACCTCATTCCAACCGATGAAGGCTCACAAGAACCGGAAAAGGAAGTCAGCATTAAAGAAGAGGAGAAGATGGACGTTGGACACCAAAGCTATTTAGCCAAGATGATCCACATCAAGATCTTTAGAGGGGAGATCGGAGAAAACCCGCAAGCCCACTTAGAGAGCTTGCAAAAGTTTTTCCAATTTCATAAAACAGGGCCAGACGAGCAGATAGCGATAGCTAGCTACCATCTACAGGGATCTGCCAAGGACTGGTGGAATATGGTGAGATGGAAGCCTAAAACAATCGGAAATTACAAAGATGTGTTAATGAAGTGTTACTGGAGCAACGAGCGTCAAAGCGGTATCTACAATATGCTCTGCCAGGAAAAATATGGGACAATACCCCAAGAGACACACACACAGTTTTTTCTCCGCCAAGAGAATCGGTTTAAATCCCTTACACCGTTCGCCTTTTCGGATTCAAATGTCATAGGGACCAACCAGCGTGGCATGCCGCTGGCCATCCAACAGTTGATGGCAGGCAGTCGTATAAAGGACATAGAAGAAATGAGTGAATTTCTCAATACATTAGATTTTAGCCATTGGGCCAAAGAACCGCCGGATAGAAGACAAAAATTAGAAAACCCAAGGCCGCAGTCGTCAACTACGAGAGATATATATTATCCACCTGACCCGGGGTTATAACAATATTGGAGCATTTCGGACGGCCATTCCGTGTATAAAATTTAGTAAAACGAACTTGATAAATATTGGTTGAATGGAAATTATATTGGTCAAATAGGGCTTTATATAGAAATTTTGTTATGTATATTTAATTATTATTATTCTTAAAAATTTTTTTTATATATATTATGTTAATTAATATTAGTCTAAGAATTTTTTTTATATATAGAAAATCAGTTTAACTAATAGTATTATAATGATTGCTAACCAGACACGGTCAAATTAGGTCATTTTAAAATTAAAGTTTAAATTCTAGATCCGGGTATATAAATTGTTCGTTACTTCATGTAATCTCTGCTTTCTATATTTATATGTATCTGTAAAAAAAAAAAAAAAATAATAATAATAATTCTTTCATATTTAAATTATGTAATGTAAATTTTTTTTCCCTTTCTTGCCTCCTTTGTTCTTCCTTAATTGTTCACGGGAAGTACGGGGAAATGAAACAGTAAGATTCGTATTCGAATCTTAAGTTTCACCTTTTCTATCGTCCTTCACTGACCGGTCTA